>JAQFVV010012934.1:0-403309 GCA_028023455.1 Epiperipatus broadwayi
TTTTATTAATTAATTGTAGGTTTTTATTTCAGAACTCTTAAACTTTTAATTATTTATTTTAACGAATAATAATAGAAAAAAACTCTTACTTCTTTTATAAACTTTTATGTTTTCTTTTATGAAAGACTTTTTAGTTTAATAATTTTTAGATAAAATTATTGTGCCAATTTCAATATTGGTACAATATATCCTTTATCAAATTTGTCAAAAGGGAAGTCTATAAAAACAAAATTTTTATTAGCATGATTCTAATACTAACAAGAAAAGATCTTAGGTCTAACTAAGAATTATAATACATCATTATGTTTCACAATATTATTATTTACACTTATTCTTTAATTTATATCTTTCTAGTTTATTATAAATTTACTAAACTTTATTTACCATATACAGATTTATTCAATTTCTATATCAAAATTAAAATATAAGTATGATCATCACAAGGTTACTATTAAAGGAATAGTAGGCAGGCAATACTTAATACTAGGCACTTTTAAGATAATGAATATGTTTAAGGCATTGGTAATTATGCTTATTTTTACTATATTAAAAAAGATTATGTCACTTCATAATTCTATATATCCAAGATGTTGGACTGGTAATATTATTCTAATCTACCTAAAAATCAGCATCACTGTAAATCTGATTTGGTTACCTCATATCCTATTATAAAACTTTTCTACAACATGATTGAAAATTTTAATTTACTAATACTTAACTAAGAGTAACAAATAATAAATACAGTGTGTACATTTGATATTAAACTGATACAATAATATAGTATTATAAAGTAATACTTAACAGGGACAGTACTATTTTTGATATCATTGTTTGCCTGATTCTGGCATGATTCACAGATCTAATTCATACTTTCTCAGGGATGATTTTATTGTTACTAAATATTAAACCATCAAGAATTAATGGGGTGAAATTCAGATTCCATATGCAATATATCCACAAATATAATAGTGATGAGCCAGGACAGATAAACAAGTAAGCAACCTAGACCCTGGTCATTCCACGACTATGGATGGTCTGCTATCTCGGTGCCATTATTTGAAACACCTATAGGGATATGAAGGAAAAGGGGCAGCATTCCTTATTGAAAAAACTACACAAAAAAATTTATAATAATATAGATCTTAATTAGCTCAAAGATCCATTGGTATCTACGCATTTCACCCACGAAAATGACCTAACACTTTCATGCAGGATAAGGAAAGAAGTATGCCTCACATGAAATGTCATGAATATAAAAACAAACAACAAGTTTAACAACACATCATGTCATAACTATTTAACATGACAACAATCAAATCTCACAATAAATAATGTTTACATTGTAGGTGTGAACACCAAACAAATAATGAAATCATCAATTAATATGCGAAAATTAAAATAGTAATTATCAACTTGAAATAAATTCTCAATGGGTAAAAACTATCAGTAGGAATTAGTTGCATAATACAAAACATAATAAAATATTAAATATGCCTAGATTTAATCAAAAATTGAATTTTACCTTTCGTGATTATTTGATAATTGCAACTTTACCAACCAAACAACGACAACAATAAAATGACATAATAAAGTTTAAATGTTTATCCCAAATGATTTTACCTTCCTTATGATCAGTTTTTAACATAAACATATATTTAACTATAACCGTTATTTTGTATCTTGTTTGTTTTTTTTGAGCAAACCGGTTGCTGAACACCTATGAATATTAAATACACCTAAGATTATAATAAAACACACAATACATTAAAAAATATATTAAATAAGATTTCTTTACATTTTTTCTATAAAGAAAGGAAAAACTTGAATATAACAATTTAAACTGCAGAATTCTTTGAAGACCTTATGATGTTCTTTGCTTTTTAATAACATCGTAATTACTTTACATTTCTCGCAGCATTTCCTCCGTAAATATTTTGATTAAACTATCTCTTCTCATAATCCACCAATTGAACTATCAAGAGACATCACCTTCTGCTTTTAGCTTTGAATATATAACTAATGTGAAAAATTATTTTCCATAATATCATCATTATAAATTTCATTATTTATCATAAATATTCATATATATCAGTCTTCAATAGATTTTATTAGAGTCATAATATTTTGTATGCTTCAAGTGAACATTTATTAATCACTTATTACTTGTCATAGAGCAATCGCTAAAATTGTAACTAATTATAATCTCTTTCATTTTGACTTCTAATACTTTAAACTGGAAGAAAATATGATTCTGATGATGGACGTTCATTTAAAGTACTATTGCAGTTTATAATTACTTAATTTTAAGTTATAATCCAGCCATCCAATAAATATCCTACTGTACTTTTATTTCACAATATTATTAACAAATTTTCAATTTGGAATTAAGGTGAATTGAGATAATATTAGCAGACAAGTATATAATAAGCCTGTGTTTCAATTATTACATAGTAGAAATGTCTGCCCATCCCTTATATATGTATTAAATGGATTATGTCATGTACATGATGGGACAGATTGACCTTAGGTCAACATGGGTGTGACAAGAATCTCGGTCTCAGGGTGGCCTTTGAGCATTCCATCATTAGATTTTCAATTGGATGGACAGTTGAAGAGTTGGAGTGTGGAGTAGATTGAAGCCTGTCCATTAAAGTATGAAGATTGGCTATCTTAATATATATCTGAGCACTTATAGCATATATGTGTAGAGATAGTAATCTGGACTAACTGATGATTGCTGGTTTAGCATGAAATACGTATATTGATGATTATTTATCTTTTCAACATATATGTGTTCAAGTGTATCACTGTTATGAGATAGAATGGAGAGTGGTGAGTGGTGTGAAAGTCTATGCTCATATATCCTATATATTAGCAGATAATAAAAAAATTTTAATAATCATAATTCCAATACAGCTAAATAAAATCACATCTGGTTTCTGTATAAGTTTGAAGTAATTTATGACATTTAATGTTAAGAATTATCAATAAGAATAATTCTGAGAACTTTAGTGTTAATAGTTTATTCATTCATAATTAATGAAACTTAGAATGGTATGAGTTGTTATCATTAATTTAAATATAATAAAATAATTTAAATTATTTTTAGCATATTCTGTACATTCTATAACACTAGGTAGAAATTAATGGTATATATGTCTAGTCTAAAATAGCATTTCATTTTAATAAATGCATTTTATAAGTGTAGGAGAAATATTTAGCAGTTAAAATCAGGTACAACTTTTAATATAGTTCACTTTTAACTTTCTATTGAGGAATGTTCAAAAATAACTTTCTATCATAATTTCAAATTTATTACCAAAATCACACTTTTCTTTATGTTTGCTGTAATATCATATAAATACAATTTATCCAAACTTCAAACACTTTTTAGCAAACTTTATTTGTACATACACCTACGTTTCGACTGACCTGCAGTCTTCTTCAGAGCTATGATATAATTAACAAAATAAAAAAAACAACTATATAATAACACCATAAAAAAAAAAATTTTAATAAAAAAAACATATAAAAAACAACAACATAAAATATATATATTAAAAAACTGAAATAAATAATCAAACCCAAATAAAACAATTAATATAAAATAAAATGTACTACATAAATAAAAAATAAATATAAATTATACATGTGTATTCTTAACTTTATACATATATACATTCAAGGACATCTATTAATCTAAATATTATCTATTTTATTATTATTAACAATCTACTAATTATCTGTATTCTTCATAAACTTAAACTTTATGATTAGTAACTAAAATTCTTTTAATTTTAAATCATATTTATTATTTTCTTACTCATTCTTCTTTTAAAATTAATATTTTATATTTATTATTGCTGAATATTTAAAACCTATAAACTTTATAATCTTTACACTTACTAAGGTTATTCTGATCTTCTAAATAAAATAATGAAAAATCGTTTTTTTTTTTTTCAAAAAATTATCTTATACCCTAGCTCCCTCTATTACATATTATTTAAACTAAATATATATCCCCTACAACTCTTTATTTATATATTTTTATTTTTTATTTTTTTACACTTTAATTTTTATTATATAATACTCATAAATTTATATTATACTTCTTTATATGTTTTTATATATATAAACCCTACAACTTTATTTATATATATATATTTTTATTTTATATATTTTAACTTTTATCATTATTTTTATATAATTCTTATAAAAAAAATTTATACTGTTTTATATGTAAATATTATGCTAAATTTATTAATTTATTTATTTATTATTATTTTTTATTATTTAATATACATTTTATTTTATATTAATTGTTTTATTTGGGTTTGATTATTTATTTCAGGTTTTTAATATATATTTTTTATGTTGTTTTTAGTTTTTTTATTGTTTAAAAAAATTTTTTTATGGTGTTATTATATAGTTGTTTTTTTTATTTTGTTCATTATATCATAGCTCTGAAGAAGACTGCAGGTCAGTCGAAACGTAGGTGTATGTACAAATAAAATTTGCTAAAAAGTGTTTGAAGTTTGGATAAATTGTATTTATAATTTCAAATTCATAGTAACAACATTTGTTATCTATTTTATGGCTGAGATAAAACAATTATGAAGTAATTTATGAAAATTAATACTTACAAATTTCTTGAGGTACTTATTGATTTACTTCAACTTGGTAGCCATTTTTTTTGTTTCAAGCTTAGTCTTATTCGTGAATTCCAATTTTTAAACTACCAGTTGGTAATCATAATGTGCTCTTTTGTGAATGCAGGGTACTTTTGAATTTACTCCATGGTTGATTAATTAACAATAATAAGTATATTGTGCTTTTCACTACAGAAAATAATAAATTTTAAATAATTTATATATTTTAAATAATAGACAAGTTTCTTTGACAGTTGGGAATGATCTCCATGTTCATTTTTAAAAATAATCCCCATTGACTTAATTAATAATCCCCCTCCAAGTTGTTACTAGCTAATTTATAAACTTTTAGCCAAGGGGCTGACTGTAAATCAATAAACCAATCTGATTGTTTATTGTCAGTAGAGATATTTGCCTAAAATTAGCAAATCTTAACCCTTTTAATCTTGATTGTAATTAATTGAACTCTACTAATATTTTAAAATACAGTAAAAAATATTCAATGATTAATTATATTGTTTAGTGTAAAAGTAATTTTAATCTTGAGTTTGTCGATAAACTATTATTTAACAATAGAGGTATTAAAGCAAGAATATGTTTTTATTTATAGTAATATTATATTATTATATCATAGATATTGAAATTAATTTATGTCAAATCATATATGAGCAATGCTCACACACAACCTGGCAGAGAGATGGCATATATGTTGAACAACTTGACTATTTACTATCCTAGAGACATTTATTACATTTACCTATTCTCATCCACTAAAATTAATATCCATTAGACCACTCCACTGATTCAAATAACAGATTTAAATAATTAACATTACAATTGATTCAAATTTAAAATTTTATTTCACAATTGACAAAAGTAACTTGATGAACATCAAGCCTAACCATATGGTTACAGTATATATACTTGTTGATCCTTGATAATGACTACAAGGAAATAGTCAAAATGTTGGAATTAAAATATATTGGAATATATATGGATTCATGAAAATAAAAAGTTTTTAAAATGAAAAAGAGGAGAGAACAATTTTATTGAATTTTTTATCTATGAAAAACATATTTATTTATTTATGGCTTATTCTTACATCTCTTTTGCAGACTGAAATAATTTTCTTAACTCTTTGGTTGACCGCAAATCTATTTGGATGAGTGATTTAAAACTCTAAACTTTTGATTGGTCAATTACAGAATCAGCAATAAAAATATATTCATCTTTTAATATTATATTCATTTTAGTTTCGTTTGTAAAAAGTATATTAATAATTTGTCAGATGATGAAAGTGAACGAAAGTTTTTTCAAAAATAATTTTCTATTTATGATTATAAAAATATTTTATAGCGGGGAATTTAAAAACAATGTTCATAACCAATTAGAAAATATTGCATACATCATCGACTTTCTTTCTCAATTTACATTGTGAAAAAGTAAAGAATTTTTTGCTAAAATCTTACTAACTTTTTAAAATAACTATATTTTCAGCATATTTTACCAAAATACATTACAATATGTAAATAAATGCCAGAAAAATACTCTAAATTATTAATTTTGGTTTGAAAGTCAAATAAAGAGTTTGGGGCAATTTAAACTGTTGACAGGTATGAAAATTGTTGTTAGCGCTGGTTTCTTTTTCAATTTATGATCATGTAAATATATACAATTTTTACTAGAATCTTACTATTTTTCTAAAATAACTATATTTTCAGTATATTTTATGAAAATAATTCATAATATGTAAGAAAAATAATAAAAAAAAAACATTGTAAGACATTAATTTTCATTTTCAAAATCAAAACAGAAGTTGGAGTGGTGAAAATTATTGATAGACGAACAGAAATTAAACCAATCAATCAGAATTTAGGAAGGTCTGGCTTCTCTCTTTGTTCTAACTTAGAATGCTTATATTATTGATTTTTTACATATAAAATAATTCAAGAGAGTGCAGCATCTTATTAATACTTTTTAAGCCTGGATGTAACAGGTTTCTGGTTATGTAGTCAGGGTGTAAATGTGATTAAAGAGGTAATAAATTGGTTTCTAAGTGTAGGTAGTCTAGAGAGAAAGTCAGAGGAGAGGGAGCAAAATGTAGTTAAGGAAGGTAGGACAGAGTATGGTTTTAGTGGAGTGCCAGGAAATATGGGTGGAGAAAATAGTAATGCAATGGAGATGGTTAGTCAGAGAATAAGTAAGATAGAGGAAGAAGTGAAGGATGTAGAAGTAAAATTAAAATTGTTAGAGACAAAGTGTGATGAGATAAAGGAATTATTGAGTAGAAATGATAAGAAATGGATAAGGAGGTCCAGAAGATGGTAGAAAATGTTACAGATGGAGTAGAGAAAGTAGACTATGAGACAGTATTGATAGGAGATTCACTAATAAGAGAATGTGGGGATATAATTGCAAGGGAAAATAGAAGCAGGTATGTTAGAGTATGTTTGCCTGGAGCAAAAATTAGGGATGTGACAGATAAAGTAAGAAAGCAAGGTAGTAGAGATGTTTATGTAATGGTAGGGACTAACAATTTGTTAGAGCCATCAGAGAGAGTAATGTATTGATGAGTATGTAGAATTGATTAGGAATTTGAGGGCGATTAAAGGAAGAGTAGGGGTAGTTGGAGTATTACCAAGATTTGATAAGAGGCATTTGTTAGATAGGGCATGTTCTATAAATGAGAGAGTGAAAAAAATGTGTGAGTGAAATAATGTTGTGCTTGTGGATGTATAGGATTGGTTTATTGGAAGGAGGGAGTTATATAGTAAAGATGGATTGCACTTAGGAAAACAAGGAAGTGAAGTTTTAGGGAGTCTGATATTTAGAGAATATAATTTGGGAAACTTTTAAAGGGGGTGGGCTTTTAAATTGTAATATTATCAAAAAGAAGAAGAATGGATGGGATATAAGAAATAAGCAAAAGATGGTTGATTTAGATATAAGTGTAGATGTGGAGAGGGAATGGTTCTGTAAGATTAATGGTAAGAAAGTTTGTTATAAACGTAATGGAGAAGAAAGAATCAAAAGAATTTATAAAAGAGTAGTTAGGAAAGAAGAAATTGTTAAAATTGGGTTTTTGAATATGCAAGGTGGTAGGAGACCAGAAAAGTGGCTGGAATTAAATAAAGCAATTGAAAATGAAGAGCTTGAGGTATTAGCAATAGTGGAAACTCATCTAAGAGAAGAAGAAGAACCTATTTTGGAAGAGGTGGTATGGCAGGGTATAAACAGAAAAGAAAAAGAAAAAAGGGGTGGTGGTATAGGTGTTATATCGAAAAAATATTTAAATATTGTTAAATGTCAAGAGCATTTGTGGTTTGAAATAAAGTTGGGTAGACAAGAATGGATGGTGGCTGTAGCATATATAGCCACTGGAGATAGTCAAACTGTAATGGAGTGGAACAGTAGTATATATGAATGCCTAGTTAAGGATATACAGAGGTTTAAAGAAAAGGGGAAGAGAATAATCATTATAGGGGATATGAATGGACATATTGAAGAAATTGATGATGTAGATAATAAGAATGGTCAGTTTTTGAAGGAATTTTGTCAAAGAGTAAATTTGAGCATTGGGAATTTATCAAATATGTATGAGGGACAATACACATGGTCTAGGAATAATGTATTTCACACAATAGATTATGTATTGGTAGAGAAAGAGGGAATGAATAAAATATGGAAAATTAAGGTGTTTGATAATGAAGAGAGAGTATGTAATAGTGATCATAACTTTATTGTAATAGAAATGGTTAGTAGTGTGATGGAGTATAGAAATAAAGGTAGAAACAATAGTGAAAGATGTGGATGGAGAGTGAATGATAAGAATAAGTTGGAAGAGTATAAAATAAAAGTTGAAGAAACCATGGAGCACTTGGTTGGGAATGAATATAAGGACTGGTGTGGTGAAATAGAAAAAGTGGCAAATAGGGTTTTAGTTGAGAATATGCAGAGGAAAAAAAGTAATAAAAATGAGTTAGTAAAAGTGTAAAAGAGAGGAAAGAAGCATGCAGAGAATATAAGTGTGCTATTAAGAATAAAGAAAGTGAAAACGATATTAATGCTAAATGGGGAAAGTACTTAGAAAAGAAGAAGTTGGTTAAAATGGATGATTATAGAGAGAGGATGAAGTTAAATAGTAAATTGTTGGAGGATATTAATAACAGTGGAAGAGATGGGAGTAAAAAAATTTGGAATTACATTAAAAGGAGAAATGTAAGGGAAAGAGAGATAGTATTAATAGATGATAAGGGAATAGAGTGTAGCTCTAGACAAGAGGTAGAGAGAATCTTAAATAGATATGTAATTGATATAGAAAAGATGTTAGATGTGAAGGAATTAGTGGTAGAAAACATGAAAGCAGGTAGTAATGGGAATATTAGGTTCACAAAAAATGAACTGAATAAGGCAGGGAAGAGATTGAAAAGTGGAAAGGTGAGAGGTTTAGATGGATGGGCAGCAGAGATGGTAATGAATTTAGGGCATACAGCAAAAGCAAAGTTATTATCATGTTTTAATAAGATGGCACAGAAGAGAGTTTTTCCGGGTAGTTGGAGTAATACAAGAATAAGATTATTATTTAAAGGAAAGGATAAGGATCGTAGAAAGTTAAATAATTATAGACCGATAGCGGTAACATCAGTTTTATATAATGTTTTCTCATATATGGTAGCTGGAAGAGTTGTAAAATGGATGGAAGAGAATAATGTAGTGGGGGAAATGCAAGGAGGTTTTAGGTCAGATAGGTGTATAGGAGATAGTCTGTTTGTTGTTACACAACTTATGGAGATGAGTAGGAATTCAGGTAGATTGTTATATATGAGTTTTATACATATAGAGAAAGCATATGATAGAATAAATAGAAATTATGAGTAAGGTTAGCCAATTTGGGAATGGATGAAGCTTTAGTAAATATTATTAAGAAATTATATGAAAATAATTATTATACTTACCAATTAGGGGATATAGAATCAGTTAAAGTTAAAAATGGGATGGGATTAAGGCAAGGATGCCCTATATCACCTATTTTGTTTTTGTTGTTTTTAAGTGAAATGGAGAAAGCAATAGAAAGACTAGGAAGAGGGGTAGAAATTCTGTTAATAGGTGGCAAGGGAGTATATACTTTGTCGGGTCTTTTTTTTTTGCGGATATCTTTTTGAGTGGAGAAAGAAGAGAAGATATGGAAATTATGTTGAGGACATGTGCAAGGGTGGGTAAAGAGGTGAGGATTAAATTTAGTGAAGAAAAATCAAATATAATGATGGTTAATACTGAGGAAAGAGAAGATGTAGAATTTTTATTGGGGGATATAAAGTTAAGTGTGGTGGATATATATATAGGTATTTGGGAATTATCTTATGTAATCAGGAAAATTGCTTAGATGAATGGGAGAAAAAATTGGTAAGTGAAGCAAAGAAAAGAAAGGGTTTGTTAAAGAAACTAACAGTATTTTCATATAATAAATATGATGTAGCTAGAATTGTATGGAAGGGAGTTGCAGTAGCAGGATTAACATATGGTAATGATGCATTATGTGTTAGTAAGAGAAAGTACAAAGGGAAGTAGGAAGACATGCATTAGATGCAGAGATGTGGACAGCAAAGGAGGCAATTCAAGGAGAAATGGGATGATCAAGTTTTTATATGAGAGATGCAAAAAGTAAAATGAAAATGTTTGGTAGTTTGCAGTTTATGGATAGTAAAAGAATAGCCAAAATAGTGTTTAATTGGGTTATGAGTAAAGGGCAGGTAACAAGATGGGTGAGAAAGGTAATACGGTATGCAAAAGATTTGGATAATGAATTTATATCAGTATACTTGTATAAAAGGTGGGATGATTGTGTTAGGAGGATTGTTGAGTGTTGTAGTGGTAAGGAATGGAATAAAAGAATAGAAGCATTAATAAAAAAAAATAGGGAGTTGGAGAGATGGAGAACTAGTATGGAGGGTAAGAAGAGTTTAAATATATATAGAAGTAAATGGAATATTGGATGCAAGTTAATTTATGAGAATAGTAAGGAAAGTAGTTTATTGTTTAAGGCTCGAACGGGATCTTTAGCAACAAGAGAATATACATGTAAATGGAAAACTATGGGTGATTTAGTGTGCAAATTGTGTAAGGAAGGTATGGAAAATATTAGGCATCTGTTGATTAAATGTAAATGCTTGAAAGCAGAAGGGTTGCAGATAATGAAGTTATGGGAAAATAGGTATGAACAAAGTGACTATACAGAAAGTGAGTTATGCTGGGTTTGCGAAAAGATAAGGGGGATTTAGATATAAAGGCCATAGAGTTGACAAAGATTATGTTGTGGAAATGGGATAGGGCAGAATATGGGAAGACTTAGAGTGAGGAATGGAAAATAAAGTGGCTAACAGGTTTATCTGGGCATAATTGCTGAGATATTCTTGACTTCGTTTAAGGAGAAGCCAAATACATCACATCACATCAGCTTTAAAATAAGCCTAAATACGCTACAGTAATGCAAAAACTGCGGAAATTAGAGCAAGCTAAAACTTTATGAATCTATTTAAAGCAATCAACAATAGAGATAAATGGAGAATAATAAACTTATCTACTGCATTCCTTTTTTAATTAACTTAAAGTGGGTGTATTCCATTATCATTTAAAATGATATTTTTAAATTTGTATAAAGTTTTGTTTTAGCTTTTTCATAATGTGACTTTTTTTTCATCATATGATTCTCGTGTGAAATACCTTTAAATGCTTGTTTTCTGAAAATATATTTCTTTTAATTAAAATAAATGAAGTCTATGTTCAGACATTAAATTAAGACTAAAAATTTCAACTCCTAAAAACTTCTAGAATACATCAAATATTTAATTAAATTTTTATCAGGGAGCTTTGAATTTGGAGATAAAAGAGAAATAAGCAAATGCATATGCTTCTATAATAATATTCTTATTGGATTTGTTTCTTACAAATTTAAAATAATAATGACACTATCTATCTGAACGCCAGAACTTATGAATTTAATTAATTAATTAACGAGAAGGCTAGTACTAAAATTAACTTTCAAAGCTTGTTGTATCAAGTACTGACTATATTTTTTGGTTATCAAATAGGTATTTTCATAACTGTTGCTTTCCATTTTGTTTGTTTTTATAGAGATGATAGGTTTAGAAAAGCCACAAGCAATAAATATTAAAAAAAATTCTATTTCCTTTTTTTTTTTTTTATTATTTTTTATTTTGAATGTAAAATCTCATAACATTTCTTCTAGCTTTTGGGACCCTTGTGAATGTTATTAAACCCTTGGAGGATCTACAGATTATAGGTCAAGAATTGCTTATCTATAGTTTCTGTATTGTCATTCTTCTGTGTATTAGTTATATTAATCTAATAGAACTAGTAAATATTTTTTTGCATTTTGTTGTTAGTAATAATTTGAATTAACTTTTTTTCTTATTATTATTGAAACGTAAATGATTTAAAATTAACATTGACTTTTATTTGAATGGAAAAACCTTTTTATTTTATTCTTTTTTTTATATATAAAAGAAGTCAATGCATTAACAGCTTTTAAAAATAAACTTATTTGTACTGGTCTCTGAAGCATTAGTTGTAAACCTAATAATATTGTTTAACAGCCCTTCTGTCATCTTTTACTATTATGTGTGTGTGTGTGAATATATTTTATTTCATGAGAGTTAAAAACCATTTAAAAATAAAATCTATAGAAAAATGATTGTGATAATAAATAAAACATACAACTTATTTTTAATTATCAAGAAATATTAAAAATAAGTCTTGCATTGGTGGTCGAGAAGTCAGCGCGACTGCCTTGCGCTTGCAGGCAGTTGCCTGGGTTGCGGGTTCACATCCCGGCCGATGCTATGACATAAAGATAAAATATATATATATTAAAAATAATACTCATTTTTTAATTAGTTCTTTACATACAGAATAAATATATTTATTTGAATATAGACTCTTTGAATCCTTGTGAAATCTAAAGGAACAGAACAGCACAAATTCCTAATATCCACTCCATGTATTCTTGTCATGGCAGCTATTATTGCTATCTGATTAATCAAATGTTAAATGAACATCGATTGGCCTCTCACTATCATTCATCAGCCAGAGAGTAAATTTACTATCTTTTTACCTTTTTGAATTTAGCATCAAGAAGCACTCTGGTTTTTTGGATTGAGGAGTAGTTATTAACTGAATTATTGGTCGAATTCTCTTGAAGGGAGAATAAATGTATTTGAATGATCTTTTTTATGTAGATATTTGCAATCATAATAGACAAAACAAAATTATGCCCTTTATTCCCAGAAGACTGTAAAGTCACCTATCAAGAACGTAAATTATCACCAGAAGGTAGAAAGTACTAAGAGTCTGATTACAGACCCAGGGTTTTATTCAATAATGACTTTTTATTTGAATGTCTACAACTTCAAATAGAAAAAGATCTGTGTTATTTAATAGTATATTGTTGGTCTTTGTAAAGTTACAAGAAAAGATTAATTCTAAAGAATATTTAATTCTCTTTTATCATAATTATTATGTAACAAAAAACACTTATTTATAATTGTTAATAAAGAAGAATATTTAAATTATTATTAAAGTTTATCGGCTTAACGTTTTCGAGGATCCATGCCTCATATTCATAGCCTTCATAAAATGTATAGTAAAATATATGCAAATATTCAAATAAAATATATGCAAATATTCAAATAAGCTAGTATTATGTAGCCTATGTAATACTATCTTATTTGAATCTTTGCATATATTTTACTATACATTTTAGGAAGGCTATGAATATGAGGCATGGATCCTCGAAACGTTAAGTCGATAAACTTTAATAATAATTTAAATATTCTTCTTTATTAACAATTATAAATAAGTGTTTTTGTTACATAATATTGAGAAGTAAAACTATATTTATTACATAATTATTATAAACTTATTATAATGTAGAATTAAGAAAAGATACTAATTAATATTCAAAACTTTTATATTTCACTAAGCATTCTTTGATAGATAACTGCCGGAATCATAGTGCTGATTCCAACTGCTAAAAAAAACAGCAACATTCCTCAAACTTACCAATGCTCAATTAATCCGCAAATTCAAAAGGTGGTCTCTTGAGGCAAAATTCCTCGAATTCCTCCTCAAAATCAGTCTTCACTCCCTTGCCACAAATCAATTTTTGGTCAACCATAGGGATTTCACCAAGATCTTTCCCATATGCCAGCTCTGTAAAACTGACAACGAGACCCTCCAGCACTTCCTACCTAAATGTCCTTTTGTGCTTGGCATGAGAAATGTCATCAACTCCTGCCTTTCTTCACACAGGAATATCATCTTCAACCTCCAAGAATCCATAGAAACAGGGGACTTTGAAGCTATTAGACTATCAGTTTTTATCATCTATGCTCTCTGGTTGCTCCGATGTGCCATTATCCTTGACCTGAGAGTACATTCAATCAATCAGAAGCTTCGCGCTCTCAAAACCTGAGATACCAAACTAGCTCCACCTCCACTCCTCGCAGACACTTGGGCAATTTTCCAACTCCCATCCTCTCAGCCTCTGTCATAGGACTCAATCACGAAGACATGCATTTCTGACCGACCTGGACTACACACCATTTCCCCTCTCCACTTCCCATTCCCTTTTTACATGTGTCCTTCCCCTCTTATCATGTTACTCCTGTAATTTCATTTATTTTACTGTATCTGTTTTTTTTTTTTTGATGAATAAACATTTCATCACTGAAAAAAAAAACAGCACTATAAATCCAATTACTAAACAAAACCGCACTAGAATTTAACTGATAAATAAAACAGCACTACAATTTTAACTGCTAAACTAAATAAACCACACTATAATTTCAACTGCTATAACAAAACAGCAATATTATTCCAATTGCTAAACAAAATAACACTATGATTCCAACTGCTAAACAAAACAGCACTGTGAATCCAACTGCTAAACAAAATGTTATAATTCCAACTGCTAAACAAAACAGCACTATAATTGCAACTCTTAAACAAAACCACACTATGATTCCAACTGCGAAATAAAACAGGACTACGATTCCAACTGCTAAATGAAACAGCATTGATTTGGACTGTGGTCTGTTGAAAGATAGCTTAGTGCAACATAAAAGTTTTGAATATTAACTATTACCTTTTCTTAATACTTGTAAATAATGAGTTTATAATAAGAAAAGATTAAGAGACAATGTAAAATGTGGACATGTACTTTACTACAAAAACACAATTACTAGATGCGCAAATGGAGTAGGATTTATTATAAATAAAGAATAACATTGAGATATGTATATTAGATAGAGAGACAAGATTAATTATTTAAATTAATGGAACATTCTTAATGCAGATGATTTACATTTATACCCCAACAAGTTTTCATTGTGATGAAAAAAAGAGTATTTTTATACGAAAATTTAGAATGCTTTTGATAATACCAAATAGCATTTTAAAACTGTCATGGATGACATCAATGCTAGAATTGAAAAATAATTTAAAAGTGAAAGTGCTGTGGGAATTTGGTTATGGTGATAGAAATAAGAGAAGCCACAGATTTGTGAGATTTTCAGAAAAGTAAAGGGTAAAATGTGAATTTCTACTTTGAGAAATATGCAGAACAAAATGGGCATGGAAGCATCTAAATGATGTTACAGCAGAATTGGATTATATTTTAACTAACCGAGAATATATATTTCATGATTGTAATGTTCTTAATAGATTCAACATAGGAAGTAAAGAGTGATGTAAGATACATTTTAATGTAAAACTAAAGAGATAAAACTATTGAGAAAAACCATATTAACTTGCTAATCATTTAAAAATATTAACAGACTTAAAAAATAGTTTCAGACTTATCTGATATCAATAAGAAGATAACTGATACTCTATTAAGAACTACAACAAAGATAGCTAATATAAAAAATCAGCAATTTACCAGTAAATATTCTATTGAGACAAGGGATGAAAAGAATAGGAAATGTCAAGCATTGTTGGCCGAGTGGTCGCACGGCCGCCTTACAAGCAGTGCCGGGTTTTGCGGGTTCGTTTCCCAGCCAATGCTTTGACACATGAAAAAAAAAGAATAGGAATTTTTTTTAAATGGTCCATTAAGAACTGAATATAATTTTGAATTGGCAAGAAAAGCTGTAGAAGAGAATAAAAATCTAAAAAGAATTAAACAATATTTTGGTATTTGTAAAGACAGTTTCTGAAAATAGAGAAAAAGGTGAACCTATTACAAAAAGAGAAATGCCATCATGAAATGTATGAAAGATTTCTATAAAAAATTATATAGAAATGAAGAGCAAGAAAACAAAGCATCTACTGTAGTTATTATATCTTTAGAACTGCCCAACATTTCAAATAAAGAAATGAGACTGGCAATTAAATGTATGGAAATGGGAAAACTTCTGAGAAGTGCTGAAATTATTATTGATGATTTTTAAAAAATCAGATGAATAAATAGAAAAATTGTTATCAAAGTTATATTATCAAACATCTAAATAATATATATACTGAATGATTGGAAGAATGAATTGCATTATGGTGATAAACAAGATATTAGAAATTACAGTTTTCTATCAATTATACACAAAATCTTTAGTAAGATAATTAAGACTCATCTACAATGAACTTTGAAATCTAATCAATCAATAAAACAAACTATATTTAAAAATGATTTTAGCACAGTGGATCATACTTTGATGATTGAAAGAAGTTGTAGAAATATATGAGCTATCATTAAGATTTCTATTTGTAGATTAAGTTAAGCATTGAATCATTATGATATTAACCCAGGATATTGTCATATTCTGAAGAATGTTTATTAAAATGCAATAGCAGTCCATAGATTATGCAGTGATATTGAGAAGTTTAACATTAGAAGGATGCACGACATGGTAATTTCACATTTCCAGAACTTTTTGCAGCACCTTTACAAGAAGTATTTTAAATATAGGGGATTTGAACTCAGACTTTCAAGCATCCACCAACTATCCACACTATCTCATACAATTTTTATGGGAAACTAAGGCAGTAAAAGTAATTGAAGATTAATTCAGTCATCTAGATTTTACACGTGATGTGAATGTTTTTGCAAATAATACTTCAGAGCTTCAGGAAATGTTGCCAATATTATCAGACAAAAGGAGGACTAAAGGTTCTTCAGAAGAACAAAATAAAAGATTGATAATCATGAATTAAAAATTAATAACTATAAATATCTAGGTCAGATTAGTAATAGAGGTGGAAACATGATGGATGAAATTAATTATAGAAGTAAACATGGATGGATTGCTTTAGTAGAAATAATTTAATATTAAAAAGAAATATATGTATATTTGAAAAGGAAGCTTTATAATATATATGTTTTACCATTTCTTTTTTATGGATCTGAGATTTGAATACTTAACAGAAGAGCAATACAGAAACATTAAACTGTTCAATGAAGTATGGGAAATATATGTTAGGAATAACAAGAGGACATTGAAAATGAAATGCATATGCAAGAGAACAAACAGATGTCACTGACATCATTGATAAAAATAAGAGACTGAAATGTTAGAAAAGATGATTATAGATGGGCGGTTGAAGCTTTAAATCAAATCCCAACAGATTATAAAAGATCTAGAATAAGATCATATGTGAGATGAGCATATGAAATAAGGGAGTTTGATGATGAATTGTAGAGAAGAAAGGCTAGAGATTGGATGAATTGAAGTAAACTTGGATATATATTAATATATACAGTTCACTACTATCAGCAGATTTCAGTATTCTCATCAAGATTTGCAAACAAATGATGTTTGTTATTCTGTAATTTTATTTTTTACAGATAATAGTTTGACTGTCACCTGCAAGATAACTTGATACTATGAATGTAAAATAATAGCATCTGAACATTGGAAAAATGATAATTGTTTATATAAATAAATAAAAAAGCCATGAATGAAGAAAATAAAATATTTCAGATATTTTATGCTTGTGACAATGAATATATCAAATTTTTGTTATTTGCCTGACAAAAATATGTAGTTATGATTTAATTGATAGTAATATTTGTACACATTTATTATATATTATTGAATTATGAAATTTCGGATAGCTATGAAAATAATAGATTTAAGAGCTAAAGAATTTCTGGATGGATTTCCTGCTGAGAAAAGTAAAAAAAAAATCGCAGTTTGTTAATATAAATGGAACTCACTTTAATACATTGTTGCTTAAATATCATTTGATACCTCAACCAAGTATCTATATCATTATTTTTTAATAAGTAAATAAATGAACATTGCCTTATTATTTAGAAATACTCGATTCATTGCATTCTCAATTTATTTAATTCAGTCAGTATTGGCTTTTTTTTAAATCTTCATATTAGAATAAATAAATTTATTCATTTATAATTATTATTTATTTAAAAATATACAATTTTTTTTTTTTTTTACAACCAATTGTTTTTGTTGTTGTTTTTTGGCTATAGTAGGCCATTGTTTTTCTTTTTTTTACGTTTAATAAATAGTAACATATTCATCATTAATCTTTACATTTTTTGAATTTTTTAAAGAAAAAAAACATAAGGTAAAACATGAAATGTAATTTTAGAAATATTATTGCTAATTGAAAAAAAGAATAATAAACAGATATAAAGATTTTATTTTTTCAGTTTTCAGATTAAAAATATGTATTTTTATGTAAAAAAAATATTCCTCAGTAAATTCCTAACAATAAAATGCATTTTTGTAAAGAATATATTTAAACAATTAAATTATTGTTTAAAATATTTAAATTTCAGTTACTCTATCAGATTATAAGTCTATATATTTTTTATTTGAATTGTAGTAATTATAGGATGTAGTTTGGGGTATATGTGTTTGATATTCATAAAGAATATTCAACAGTTAAAACTTGCAATCTTTTCCAATTAATTTTGTAATCATTATTTACTGGTGAAAGAAATATTGCTGTGTAACCTTTTTCAAAGCTCTCTCATACTGTTTGTGTTTTTATATTGGACTATTTCCATAATCTAATAAGTGTATTGAATGTTTTTAGAAAAATGTAACTTTATTTAAATATTCCAAATACATTCAACTGTTAGTAATAGCACATCAAACAGGTTAGTATATTGCTAAAATGGAATTTTAATTCTTGGTGCCCATTTTAAACCCAGTATAAGTGGCAGAGATGCTGCTATTAATGATATTACAAGTTTTAGGCTAAGGAGGAACATGTTATAATTTATTTTTAACATAATTGCTTTGTAGAAGGCGTTATTGTATATTAGTACAATATTAATGTCTTACACATACAGCGTTCGTGAGTAATGTCTTTTGTCTTATTATTTCTCTATCGGTAGCCAGTTGAGAAGTATTTATAAACTGTTTAAATGCGGTTTTATTTTTTAGCCATAAATTCTTCATTGCCATACTTTTTTTTTATTTGCACATATAAGCGCAAGTTAATTCTTTTTTAGATATCCTTTTTTTTTTATCAATCCTTACATGTTAAAGCATAAATCGGTGAATATTAAAAGTTTTACTTTATTGTGAACACAGGACTAGTAAAGATGTGCAAGTGTAGTTATTGGATGGATGTATGTTACATAAATGAATATTATACATGTGCTTCCCCTTTAAATATATCTGTAAGTAAATCTGCTTACATTTGACAAAATTTATTGAGTTACCTGTTGAGAAATGAAATATTGACTACGTTATTTATAAGAAAATTTTTATCGATTATTTGTTTAGTTCTTAAATCAAAAAACACATCTGTTGGATTTATTTTGAAATATATAGTGTGTTTGTATTCACGAGCATTGAGCTTTATTTAATTTTTTAGAAAGATTACTGTGAATTTAAAACAAATTTAAATATTATTATCACAGAAATGAAGACATTAAGTTCTGATTAAATTCCATGAAATTTAGTTAATGAAAGTTTATAAGGTGAATGTGGATATCTATCTAAGCAGTTTATTTTGTTATATGAAGTGTGCAACCAGAGTATAAAACACATCAATAATCTTAAACAAAGTTTATATTTAGGGTAATATATATATTTTTTTCACAGTTAAGTTATAAATTTGTATTATTAATGATAATTAATTGTAGAAAAACTTTTCAGAGACTTTGAATATTGGTGAGTCTTTGGCAAAAAAAGTATAGTTCATTGCTTTGCAAGGTCTCTCCATTATAGTTTGAATAAAAAACACTGAAGAAGAAAGCTTTGGCACTAGGCTTAACAATTGCCATTTTTTAAATCATGTTTACCCTTAGCTAATAAAAATTAGGAACTCATTTTCAATTAATAGTTGGGTAATTAGTAAACTGTTTACGACTCAGCTAGAAAGAAAAGTCCTAAACCTGAAAAGGTTCCCGAATTTTATCTAGCCAGAATTTAAAGCTTTAATTAAATTCTAGCATTGATGTTTATATAAGGAAATAATCAATCTAAAAAGCTATTTAGCAGAAATTATTTTATACAAGCTTTGATATTAGATGTTTACAAAGAGTTTGATTGCATTTTTAGGTACTTGTGACTTTTGACCCATGTGGCCACCAGAGGTGCTGGTCGGGGTCAACCACAGAAATACTTAGAGTAGGGGACCCAAATGCAGCATTGCAAATTTCAACCAAAAGGTGGTGCTGTTCACAATGCATAAGCACAGGAACATTCCACCAGCTGACTGGCAGCAAAGCTGCATGCTTGGTGGCGCTGGTCGCAGTGCGTAAGCCCATTTAGCTTACATCATCTGCTACCAGCAGATACCAAGTGCTTAGGTGGCGCTGATTGCCGTAAACACATCTAGCTTATGTGTCATCTGCTAACAGCGACTGCCAAGATTTTAGCCCACTACGTGGTGCTGTTTCTCCATGGTTACACACAGAAAAACTATGCACTGATAAAGTTTATGTACATACTACTTAAAATATGAATGGCGTATAATGTACAGGCGTGATTAATTAGGAAGCTACAACTATTTAAATATTCTTTCAAACTTAATAGTATCACATGCTATTTCACAGTTTTATAAATGGATGTATTTTTAAATTTTTTTTTTTTTTTAAATTATTTACACTATGTCAAAATGTTATATATAAGTCGAGCGGTGAAATTTGCTATCAAGGCCGCTTGAATTGCATCATAGATTTACATACGAAAGTACGCTATAATTAGACAGGTTTGATAAAATTATCGCTTAGAAATCGTCATAATTATTCATAAAATATTTTATTAATCTGTAAGTCAATTCTAAATTTAAAAATCGATCTTTTTTTTTTTTTAATTATTTACTCTAAAAGTGGGTTTTTTTTTTTTTAAATTGAAACAAAATGTAATTTTTACGACAATTGGGTTTTTTTTTTTTTAAAAAAAAAGCTAATTTCCCCCCTTTTTTTCAAAACTAGAGACATTCCAAAGATAAAATCTAATATATTTAATTAATAGGGGCTTTACTAATGAATAGCTATGGTCAATTAGTGAATTGGATTGATTTAATGAGACAGAAACTGATATATGATGAATTATATTTATTGACAATTTCATATATACTTGATATAACCCATTACTTAGCATTGGATAATGCACACAGGCATTTTATTTACTAAACAACATTACTCTAGGCCATTTAGCAAAATAAATTTGTGGCTATTATTTAATTGCGCTAATTTTATGCTATATAATAAATCACTACATTCCACTTATTAGTTATGCCCTTTCATCATCAGTTCGAGTGGCTATTATACATGTAATCAAACCAAGTCTGGAGTGAAGTTTAATAATACATCTGATTATGATAAATTTATATATAAATAAGGGCATATAAAGCCTCACAGATAGCTTTAGATCAAACAGGTTTTCAAGAATGCTTCGGTTCAACGCGAGAGTTGGCTATAGAGATTTAACTAATATGCTACGAACAAGTAAAATATAACAATAAAGTGGCTCTGTGGACGGATGAATAGATTTTAGGGTTTTCATGACCAACACCAGTTTATCCAATGACCGATCGTCATGCTGCTAAAAGGGAACCTTTATTTGGTTCATAAGAGGCCGGGGACTTATGTACTAATCTGGCCCTTAGCTACTGCACCACCCATAAGAGACGAAAATGAGCTGGACTTACTGTGGCTCCATCTTATATATATATAAAAACAGCACAACGATAAAATATTGATAAATTTCACATCTGCCAAGCCGAAGTATATTATAAATTAAATACCATACATTAAATGAACACTAGTTTTGTCAGCTTGATTAAAAGAGCCAACTCTTCTATAGCATGAAAAATACATATATGCTACTGACGGGAATATATATATACACAAACTTTACTTTTTCCCGTTCAATCTCTTAGTTATGTATAATTAATAAACTTTTAAAGGGAGAAAGTATATTTAAGGGACTTACGAATACTTTAATAAGAAAAATATACTTATGATTACACTCCAGGCTAGTTTAATCTTTAGTAACATAATAATTAAAGGTTGAAAGTTTGGATTTATAAGCCACATTTTATATTTACATTAATTATTTACTAAATGACAAAATAATAATGAGCACAAAGGGTCACCATTATTTATAAATTAGGTGTTTGAAACGGAGCGCTAAATGATGCTATAATTAATACAATACGAAGATTTTAAATAATATCTTCAAAAAATATATATATTGTAACTAAATGCACGCCGTTTCGAGACAGGCATAATTAATAATAACTAAAATAAGCAAGAGAGAAATAAATATAACGGCAGTGATTAAGTTATATAGCAAAACAAGAAGTTAATAAAGGAAATTAACAAAAGTATGTCATTTATAGAATTGAAATATTATTGATAAGACAATTTAGAAAGAGTTTACAATATAGTTAGATAACCTGATTTTGAAGCAATAAAACTTAGAATTATATTCGTATTATATTCGTATGTGGATAGATAATTTAAATTTTATATTTGTATTATATTCGTATGTGGATGGATAATTTAAACCATGAAATTATGGCATAATGATTTGTACATATAATATTTAAGATTAAATAAAAATAATGTAAAATGTTTTCTTTATAATATATTTACGGTTTTCTGATTTAATGTTTAATAGATATAACTGAAACTAAAATATTTTTTTATGAGATCTGTCAAATTTGCTTTTTTTTAAAATAAACAATATAAAGAAAATATGTTAAAAGTTATTTATATCTAGTTAAAATAAAAGTCATCGGTTTATAATTAAAAATGGGAATTTTGTGTAAACAAGAAATCAATTAGTGACCGCACCTGCGGTAAAAGTAAAATCTAGTTTACTGGTTGAATTTGTTTCAACAAAAGATTTTATCATTAAATCATAATACCATTACTATCGGCTAAGCCATAACATTTTATAACACCTAAAAAGAAATTTAATTAATGAAATCAGAATCAAAATTATATAATTTATATATTTTAATAATTTTTTTAAGTAAATTAAAAATAACACCTCGGAGACTTTATCAGTAGTAGAAATTAGATTATATGATTTTGTTTAATTAAAAGTCGATTGGTCCTGAGGCAAACAAAATTTCAAAAAGGTGTTACGTCTTGGTGGAAATATATAAATAGGCTAGTGGAAAAGATACTCCATCTTGCTTTTGAAGAGCTGTTACTATGAGAAGCTGAAAATTTGTTAATTTATCTATGGCCTGCTAGTCAGGCAAGAATTTGTTGCCTTTGCTATGATGGAACGTCGGAATTTGATCCATCCAAGGCCGGAGCAATAACCAACGTTGCTTTAACAAGCTTATAATGAATAGAAGATGCTATAAGCTGTTAAAGAACTCACCTTTGTTCAAATTCAACTACCCCAACTCCAGCTATAGGAATACCATCTTAAATCGTCTCCCAACTAAAGAGAAGATGCCATAAGCCGCCAAAGAAGTCACCTTCATTCCAGCTCGAGTAGATGTTTTAAAATTATTAAAATCGCAGAGCTCTATGTAACATTCAAAATAATTATTATTGCTTCAAAATCAGGTTAGCTAACTATATTGTAAACTCTTTCTAAATTGTCTTATCAATAATATTTCAATTCTATAAATGACATACTTTTGTTAATTTCCTTTATTAACTTCTTGTTTTGCTATATAACTTAATCACTACAGTTATATTTATTTCTCTCTTGTTTATTTTAGTTATTATTAATTATGCCTGTCTCGAAACGGTGCGCATTTAGTTACAAAATATATACTTTTTGAAGATATTATTTAAAATCTTCGTATTGTATTAATTATAGCGTCATTTAGCGCTCCGTTTCGAACCCCTAATTTATAAATAATGAGCGACCCTTAGTGCTCATTACTATTTTATCATTTAGTAAATAATTAATGTAAATATAAAATGTGGCTTATAAATCCAAACTTTCAATCTTTAATTATTATGTTACTAAAGATTAAACTAGCCTGGAGTGTAATCATAAGTATATTTTTCTTATTAAAGTATTCGTAAGTCCCTTAAATATACTTTCTCCCTTTAAAAGTTTATTAATTATACATAACTAAGAGATTGAACGGGATAAAGTAAAGTTTGTGTATATGTATATATATATATATTCCCATCAGTAGCATATATGTATTTCTCATGCTACAGAAGAGTTGGCTCTTTTAATCAAGCTGACAAAACTAGTGTTCATTTAATGTATGGTATTTAATTTATAATATACTTCGGCTTGGCGGATGTGAAATTTATCAATATTTTATCGTTGTGCTGCTTTTATATATATATAAGATGGAGCCACGGTAAGTCCAGCTCATTTTCCTCTCTTATGGGTAGTGCAGTAGCTAAGGGCCAGATTAGTACGTAAGTCCCCGGCCTCTTATGAACCAAATAAAGGTTCCCTTTTAGCAGCATGACGATTGGTCATTGGGTAAACTGGTGTTGGTCATGAAAACCCTAAAATCTTTTCATCCATCCGCAGAGCCACTTTATTATTATATTTTACTTGTGTGTAGCATATTAGTAAAATGTTTATAGCCAACTCTCGCATTGAACTGAAGCATTCTTGAAAACCTGTTCGATTTAAAGCTATCTGTGAGGCTTTATATGCCCATATTTAAAATATAAATTTATCATAATCAGATGTATTATTAAACTTCACTCCAGACTTGGTTTGATTGCATGTATAATAGCCACTCGAACTGATGATGAAAGGGCATAATTAATAAGTGGAATGTATTGATTTATTATATAGCATAAAATTAGCGCAATTAGATAATAGCCACAAATTTATTTTGCTAAATGGCCTAGAGTAATGTTGTTTAGTAAATAAAATGCCTGCGTGCATTATCCAACGCTAAGTAATGGGTTATATCAAGTATATATGAAATTGTCAATAAATATAATTCATCATATATCAGTTTCTGTCTCATTAAATCAATCCAATTCACTAATTGACCATAGCTATTCATTAGTAAAGCCCCTATTAATTAAATATATTAGATTTTATCTTTGGAATGTCTCTAGTTTTGAAACAAGGGGGAAAAAATTAGCTTTTTTAAAAAAAAAAACAACCGATTGTCGTAAAAATTACATTTTTTTAAACTTTAAAAAAAAAAAACACTTTTAGAGTAAATAATTAAAAAAAAAAAGATTGATTTTTAAATTTAGAATTGATTTATAGATTAATAAAATATTTTATGAATAATTATGAGGATTTCTACGTGATAATTTTATCAAACCTGTCTAATTATAGTGTATTTTGGTATGTAAGTCTATGATGCCATTCAAGTGGCCATGATAGCAAATTTCACCACTCGACTTATATATAATGTTTTGACATAGAGTAAATATTTTTTTAAAAAAAGATCGATTTTTAAAAAAAAAAAAAAATTAAAAATACATCCATTTATAAAACTGTGAAATAGCATGTGATACTATTAAGTTTGAAAGAATATTTAAATAGTTGTAGCTTCTTAATTAATCACACCTGTACATTATATGCCATTCATATTTTAAGTAGTATGTACATAAACTCTATCAGTGCATAGTTTTTCCATGTTAACCGTGGAGAAACAGTGCCACGTAGTGGGCTAGAATCTTGTGTAATGATCCGGAGAATGCGACTTAACGTAAACTGCACTACAGGCGCCATCTAGGCATTTAAACCTAGAAAAATTTATAGAGTAGGCAGATACGTAAGTCAAAAAAAAAAAAATTTTTTTTTTTTTTTTGCATCCGGTCGTTAGCCCATGTCACTAGCTCAGTGGAATAGCAGAGATTTAATAATATAATCTAAGAGTATATATAAAAAAGAATCAAATAAGCCACTGCCAGTAATTAACAGACAAATATTTATTTATGCACATATATATATATATATAAGGTTTAAAATTATGTTAGTATTAGTTTTACATTTTAACATTTAACATTATTTTTAACTTTACCTTAGATTTTAATTTACATTTTTATTTCTATTATATTATAAGTTTACATTTTAATTAAGTTCGCACAGATGGGATTATAAAAGCTTGTTTTAATATGTTGCTATAGATCGGTTACATAGATTACACAGTTAAAAACATTTCAAAGTAAACATAAACGATCAAAATATAAAATCATTGATACTGGCAGTTGCAGAGGGAAATTTATAAGTAACCCAGTAGTATTCACCATAAGATACTTGCATTGTCACCAATGACTTGAAAGACATCCGAATAAATACATTTTTGATACTCACCGTAAGGTATCATTATTTATCGAATGTCTATATATTTTGATCAAATATGAAAACCCAAAACATACTTAACCGATAACCAATCCATGCAAGCGTCTATAAACAACTTAAATTTAATGCATTTTTATTTAGGATCGAGTAGGAATAGACTACATAGATTTGCATTTGAAAATAAAATATTCTATCCCTATTTAACCTTAGGCTAAAATTCGCAGTCAAACTGGCATCAATTCATCTGATACATCGATGTATTCAATGTAATACGGAAAACGACAGCACCAAAAAGATTAAGAGAAGGCATTGACCCTCATCAGATAGGAATATGACATCTATCAGACAAGAAGAGCAATAAAAAAAAAAACTCCATAGAAAGGAACTGCGCTCTGCGTCTTATAATTCCCTCCATAGGCAAAACGGGCGAGTGTGGCATATGCAGCGATTCTGCCAGTAGCGAATCTCCGACTACATCTACCAACTACATCAATATATCCAATCCATTGACCCAATTTAACATCGACACAAATAACCTAAGATTACCCTCCCCTAATATAACTTTACAAATCTATACAGCCATTCATGCCCGACTTAAGTTTAACATTTATATAATTAATTTAACGAAAAACAAAAAAACCATGATAAAAACTTAAAGAACAAAAATAAATAAATGGAAATGATTTTACATAAATAAGAAAAAAAATACATCAAATAACACTATTAATAAAGAATTTAGTTTGGTCAGATAGGATTCTATTTGTAACAATTAAATTACTAGGAAAGTTTAAAATTTAAAGTTCTTAGTGTTTTCAAATTAATATTGTTCGTTATATTTTATAAAGTTCTTACGGTTTTAGAAATGTTCATCTTTAACAGTTGCTTGCCGTTTGAAATCCAGCGTTAAATTTCCCGATGATCCTGTGGTCCTCTGAATATAAGAAAAGCGATGTTTCATTTTTCCATTTTATAACAACTGAAGGGATTGAACGTGAGTCCTTTTTCAATCCCTTCTCCTTCACTTCCACACTAACACATATCTGTCACATCGTAAATAATCATAAACTAATTAATAATTTCCAAACTTGTCCTTTTTATATTAATGTGAAGGATTGAATTTACATTACGTCACCGATGCGATGGTCCTTTCGCTGCGGTCCGATTCCATAGGGATTTCTTATTTGCTAACAGTTTCTATTGTTTTCCTATCTGACCGATGTTTTTACATTTAAATGCCCAAGGCTGGTTTACATTTAACTAATTAACAATCATTTCCATTTCTGATTAATTAACCTGTTTTCCAAATCAAAAATATATTTAAAGATAAATTTAAAGATATAATTTTATCTCCAAATCTTTTTAAAATTTAGTTTTAAAATACTTTTTCTTTAATAAAGTTTTATTTTAATAATTTTTCATTATCTGTGCGATTTAACATATACGACTTTAAGATGATATTTAATTTCAATTTTTAATTCTTAAAGAAAATTTTTAAATGCGAACTTTTTAATTTACTTTCATGTTTAATAAATAAATAAAAAAAACAATGTAACGAACGTCTGTGCTCATTACACTTGGTAGTCACTGTTAGCAGACTACTCATAAGCTAGATGTGTTTACGGCAATCAGCGCCACCTAGGTTCTTGGTATCTGCTGGTAGCAGATGATGTAAGCTAAATGGTCTTATGCACTGTGACCAGCACCACCAAGCGGGCAGCTTTGCTGCCAGTCAGCTGGTGGAATGTTCCTGTGCTTACACATTGTGAACAGTGCCACCTTTTGGCTGGAATTTGCAATGCTGCATTTGGGGCCTCTACTCTAAGTATTTCTGTGGTTGACCCTGACCAGCGCCTCTGGTGGCCACATGGGTCAAAAGTCACAAGTACCCAATTTTATATATCGTAACTAGGAGGACTATATGAAGTCTTAAAAAAGTATTAAAAAAGGACAAACAAAAGTTCTATTGTTATTATTTCAGGTCTGCCCTTCCCTCGTATATATATGTAAATGGATTATGTCCTATACATGAGAGGTCAGAGTGACTTATGGTCAACATGGGTAGGATGAGAAGGTCGACACTAAGGTGCGTTTTGAGCATTCCATCATCAGATTTTCAATGAAATGGATGGCTGAAGAGTTGTGGAGGGGGGGTTTGAAGCCTGTTCATTAAAGTATGAAGTTTGGCTATCTTAATATAAGCTGAGCTTTGATTGTATATATGTGTGGAGATAATAATCTGGACCCACTGATGAGTGCTGGTTTGGCATGAAATATGTATATTGGTGATTATTTATCTTTTTGACATGTGTGTGATCAAGAGTATCAGTAGTGTGAGATAGCATGGATGGTTAAAGACCGTGTGAAAGTCTGAGTACATATAGAAGTGCAGGCATGAAAAAGCCTGTAGTTTAGAAAAAAAAATCATATTTCAGAGACTTATATAAAATATGGTTAATAAAGGGATATAATTTGCCTTGATTACAGATAAATAACCTAGTCAATATGTGATGCGTGTGCACATATGATAATAAATAAATAAATAATGGGTTATAGTTTGCATCGACTAATGATGGGTGTGCAGATATGATAATAAATAAATAAAAATTACACATAACAATATATATGATTATATGAAGATATGCAAAGAAAGTGAAGGAGAGACATAACAATATTCATATAAATCATATAAATTCTTAATATTATTAGTCATTTATTATAATAAATAATTTAAAGTTGTAATTATAAATTTTATTAAACGCTCACTATTATTTCAGTAATAGTTTTAACAAGGCTGTAAACCTTAGCAATGAGCCTCTGAAAAAAAAATCGTCCCTAGTGACGATTTTTTTTTCAGAGGCTCATTGCTAAGGTTTACAGCCTTGTTAAAACTATTACTATAATAAATAATGAAAAAGAGTAAGTAGCTGTTCTTTAGTGTCAATAATTATTATTTATAATCCATAAAATATTATTCTTTATATTTTTATTTATGCAAATCAGTTTATTTTAAAAGATCACTAGGCAGAATATGAGAAAATCAATAAAAGTTAATTGAAGTGATTGCTTGATTGGTAAAAGAATATGATTTTTGGATTAAAAAATAGCCAGCAGGCAGACATTGAACTAAACAACAACTAGGGAGACTAACTTTAAATCTCACGATTTAAAAACTTACTGGGTTTAATCTCTCGTTTGCTCCTATATTTTTCCAAGGAATCAGATAGAAAGCTTAATGTGGAATAAGTGAATTGTATTAATGCATTTAAAATTAATGGATGTCTTATATTTTGTTATATTTATCAATCAATTAGGAAACAAAAAGGATATACAAAAAACGTACTGTTCAAAAATAAATCGGATATTTAGATCTCAATTATCACATCATCAGCCTTGACATGGTTTATCTAGGGACCCTAAGAGGCATGTAAGGATAGAAATTTGGACACTTGATTATATTATTATTCAATATCACACCATTCGGGCTAATTTAAAAAAGTGATAATAATTTTTTATTTAAAAAAGTATAATTTCCCAAATCATTCTATATAAAATTATAATATTAATAAATATTTATATTTAACAAATTTTAAATTAAAAAATAATACGTATTAATTAATGATTGATATGTGCATATGTGAACGTTTTATAAAGTTCAGGGAGAGATATTACTTTAGTTAAATCTATTCTTATTGAGATGCTAGACTTTTAAAATACTTATTGAATGAATATAATTGTAAATATTAACTTTCGCTATGCATTAACTCATTTGATGTGTAGATCCTTCAACCAAACTATGAATGGAACCCAGTGAATATTCCGTTAAACAGTATGCCATATTGTGTACTTTTATTTTTACAATTAAATCTTTTTTCTACATATATTAATAATTAAAATTTTTTAGGTATATTTAACATTTCAAATGAACATATCTAAAAAAAAAAATATTTAATATGGAAAACATATGAAAATGAATATCTAAATGAAGTTCTTACCTGAAACAATGAAGCATACCACCATTGGACATTATTACCTATTGAAAAAGTTACAAGAATGAAATATTAGATATTAGAATTTTATGTTATTTAAAAAAATAATATTTACAATTAGTTATCATCAAAGGAACAAAAAAAAATTGTTAATGTTAATAAATTATTTATTGTTATCAAATTTTAAAGAATATTTTAATTATGCTTTTTACAAAAGGATTTTTTTTACCAAGTGGAGACTGCTTTTAGTTGCAAGAGATTTCTGGAGACTGCTTTTAGTTGCCAGAGGTTTCTCATGACGTATTTTCTAAGAGCAGTGTTTTAAAAATGTTTTCAAAGACAATCTCCTACTAGTGACATAGTTTTTGGTTTAATAATAAGTTCTATAAAAGTATTGCATCATAATCATTAACAATTACTGAAAATCATGTTTTTTTGTTAACAAGCCACAGGGTAAAGCAATCTAAAGAATCATCCAATCACAAATCACTTCCTTCTTCATAGCTTTGTCAGAACAATACAAAGTGCTGTTAATCACATACAAAAGTCTGTGAATGTCCATGTTATGCTGACATCTTAATTTTTTTTAAAAATTAATGCATTAAAAGAGTAACTTCCAAAATAGACATGTTACATCCCATTGCATGCTCTAATATAAGTTATACATACATGTTAAAACAATGTAGAAAAGTAGTAATTGCAGTGCCATTAGAACACCTCAAAAGTGAATCTAAATGCATATGTACTACTGAAGGCATTGGTATAATTAAATATGTTTAACTCTAAGTAGAGCAAATATATATTTTTTTTATATTTACTACTTGTGTGAAATTTAAGTATTGTTAATACTTGATTGATATATTCCTGTTCAATTTCATGATTCTAATATCTAAATAAAAAAATAATTTAAATCATAAAAGGGTAAACAAATATGTGTGATTATTGATAAAAATAAAAATGGCTTAAAATAATATTATTTTATAATATTAAGTAAGTTTATACTTTTAACATAAAGGAAATATTTTTTAAAGTTGTAAAATTTATCATTGAAAATAAAGAAATAATGTATAAGGATTAATTTGTTGTTTTTTCTTTGATATTTTAATTGTCATATTCATATTGTATATTATGTATAATAAAGTTAGAATTGTTATTAATTCCCATGGTGACCTTGATCTCAAAATTTTATTTATGCCTCTACTTACTTTGATGTTAATGCAAAATCTGTCAGTAATTGATGTTGCATTGGGCTTGTTGCATTTATTTCATTATGTTACTCTATCTTAAACATCATTGTAACTAGTCAGAGAAATGGATCCATAAATTATTAATAGACCATCTAGATCGCATGGCACTCATTATTATTAACTTACAAATTTTTGCAGGTTAGAATGCACTTTGGATGGCAAGTGGCATTTTATATCTACCATTACAATATATAGATCTTGAGCACTTTGGCACAGTCGTTAGAGCATACAACTGGGATTGAGAGGTTCCAGGATTGATTCTGGTACTCGCAAGTCTGGCACTCAAACTTCTTATGGACTTGTGAGCAATAAAGCCATATGCCTTTATATATACATAGTTAAAACACTAAACATCACATGATCACCATTTCTTATGCTTGCTCATAACTGTTATTAGAACAGGCAAAACTCTTTATACAGTACTGCCACCTATTGCAAGCTAGAGTAATCAATGGATGTCAGAAGGTTTGTGTATAAAATCCCTAGCTAGTGCCTACTCATCCAATATCCCCAGACTAGTTCATAGCTTGTGGCTTTCATCAGTAAGGAGCTTTGGATCTGAGAGCACTGCACCTTACTGTATGGAGAGCTTTGCCTGTTTTATATACATAGTTTTTATTAAAAGGTAATTATTTTCTCATAGTGAATGTTTTTTTAATATATTGTATATTTAGTAAATTTGTTCATATTACTATTTTTGATAACATTATTTATACAGTTGTGTCAATACACATAGTATGATTAAAATAATGAAATTCATAAAGAGTTCAAATACTGTAGCACACTTCAATGCAACTTTAATGAGTCATTACAGCTATATATTTTTTATATTTAACCGATTGCTACAATGTGTGTTTCAATTTCTTTATACAGGATGACTACTATGACCAATTTTTATTAATATCACAATAAAATAATTTCTGCCTTAGTGCAGACCATCTTTTGTTTGTGTTCATCATTAGTAGGATAAAATAAGTGATGAAAGCCTACAATTCATCATTATCATCAACCATTATCAATCCACTGCAGGATGAAGGTCTCTTCAAGTTCAATCCATCTTCTCCGATCTTTAACTTCTCTTGTTCACATCACCCCTGCACACTTTCTCATCTCATCCATCCATCTCACATGTGGTCTCTTTCTGGATCTTTTACAATCATTTGGAATCCAGTTTAAGACTTCAATTGTCCATCTATTATCATCTCTTCTAGGAATATGTCCAGCCCACTACACTTCAATCTTTTAATTTTTTCAATGAGGTCAGTAACACCTGTTTGTTCTCTTACCCATACATTACATTTTCAATCTCTTCTTGTTACTCCCAGCATGCATCTCTCCATACTTTTTTGAATTGTCTGAAGTCTCTGTACTGCTCTTCTATTAAGTGTCCACGTCTCAGATCCATAAGTAAGAACTGGCAAAACACTTTTATTAAAAACCGTCCTTTTCAAACACATAAGCATATTTCCTTTTAGTATCAAGTTATTTCTTTCAAAAGCACTCCAACCAAGTTTAATTCTATGATTAATTTCATCCATTGTGTTTCCATCTGTATTAATAATATGACCAAGGTATTTGTAACTATTAACTTCTTCTAATTCATCATAACCAATCTTTATTTTCATATTTTGAGCAAATTAGTCTTTTTAATCACATTCATATCGGCTTTTTCAAACCAAATTGTGCACACCTTCTGTGCCAGTACTTCAGATTTGCTCATATATAAATATTTGAGTCGTAGTAATAAGAGGATTCCTTTTATTGCTGCATAAATTCTATATCTTGTATGGGTCAGAGGGTATTCATTTATTATTTAACACTCGCAAAAAGCGTTTGCACAATTTGGTTTGAAAAAGCCGATATGAATGTGATTACAATTGTATACAGACGCTATAAAAAATAAATGCTGATTTATATATATGATTAATTTCAGTTGGAATGATGTTCAGTAAATTCTAGTAAATTTCATCGGTGTCATTCATTCATAGGTTATATATAGTAATTCAAAGTGACTGTTCTATAGTCACACCTTTTGTGCCAGTACTTCAGATTTGCTCATGTATAAATATTTGAATCGTAGTAATAAGAGGATTCCTTTTATTACTGCATAAATTCTATATCTTGTATGGGTCAGAGGGTATTCATTTATTATTTAACACTCGCAAAAAGCGTTTGCACAATTTGGTTTGAAAAAGCCGATATGAATGTGATTACAATTGTATACAGACGCTATAAAAAATAAATGCTGATTTATATATATGATTAATTTCAGTTGGAATGACGTTCAGTAAATTCTAGTAAATTTCATCGGCATCATTCATTCATACGTTCTATATAGTAATTCAAAGTGACTGTTCTATAGTCACACCTTCTGTGCCAGTTCTTCAGATTTGCTCATATATAAATATTTGAGTCGTAGTAATAAGAGGATTCCTTTTATTGCTGCATAAATTCTATATCTTGTATGGGTCAGAGGGTATTCATTTATTATTTAACACTCGCAAAAAGCGTTTGCACAATTTGGTTTGAAAAAGCCGATATGAATGTGATTACAATTGTATACAGATGCTATAAAAAATAAATGCTGATTTATATATATGATTAATTTCAGTTGGAATGACGTTCAGTAAATTCTAGTAAATTTCATCGGTGTCATTCATTCATAGGTTATGTATAGTAATTCAAAGTGACTGTTCTATAGTCACACCTTCTGTGCCAGTACTTCAGATTTGCTCATATATAAATATTTGAGGCATAGTAATAAGAGGATTCCTTTTATTGCTGCATAAATTCTATATCTTGTATGGGTCAGAGGGTATTCATTTATTATTTAACACTCGCAAAAAGCGTTTGCACAATTTGGTTTGAAAAAGCCGATATGAATGTGATTACAATTGTATACAGATGCTATAAAAAATAAATGCTGATTTATATATATGATTAATTTCAGTTGGAATGACGTTCAGTAAATTCTAGTAAATTTCATCGGCGTCATTCATTCATAGGTTATATATAGTAATTCAAAGTGACTGCTCTATAGTCACACCTTCTGTGCCAGTACTTCAGATTTGCTCATATATAAATATTTGAGTCGTAGTAATAAGAGGATTTCTTTTATTGCTGCATAAATTCTATATCTTGTATGGGTCAGAGGGTATTCATTTATTATTTAACACTCGCAAAAAGCGTTTGCACAATTTGGTTTGAAAAAGCCGATATGAATGTGATTACAATTGTATACAGACGCTATAAAAAATAAATGCTGATTTAGTCTTTTTAATATTTATCTTTAGTCCTACTTTCATCTGGTAACTCCTGCAACATTTCCTGTAGCTGTGAAGCATTATTTGCAAAAACAACTACTGTACATCATCTGCAAAATCTAAATGACTTAAATAATCTCCATTTACTTTCACTCCTTTAGTTTCCCATTTTAATCCACAAAATACTTTATGCAGTACTGCTGTAAAAAGTTTTGCAGATATTGAGTCACCTTGTTTTACACCCTTCTCAATGTTGACTTTTTCAGTATCATTATGTAATGTAATTATTGCTGTTGCATTTTTATAAATATTCTTTAAAATATGACAATATCCTGGATCTATACCTTGATGATCCAATGCTTTAATCATTGAAGAAATGTTTATAGAATCAAATGCCTTTTCATAATCTATAAATCCAAAACATAATGGCAACTCATATTCATTTGTCCTTTTTATAACTTCTCTCAATACCTGGATATGATCTACTGTACTAAAACCACTTTTAAATCCAGCTTGATCTATTGGTTAGTGGAAATCCAGTGTTCTCTGTAGTCTACAATTATTATAAGTTATTTTATATTTCCCTTTCATTAAATAAGTTAAAAAATAAGATGATAAAAAATTTATATTATGAGACATGATTTGAGTATTTATTGGTAAATTTTATGAGAAATGTTTGTACTTATTAATACAAGAACTATTGAGAAATTAGTTCAATATTAGAGTGGTTTCCAGTAAGCATACATTTATCTCAAAAAAGGGTGATAAAATTTCTTTAGATATTTACCATAGAACTCCAGTATTACTTTAACCATCAGTACCATGATAAAAAGCATTCAAAACTAGGAAGATATTAAAACTATTCAAGAGACGAAAAAATATAATCTAAGCAGAAGTATTAAAGATATTAATAAGTGATAATGTTCCATATCATAAAATAATTGATTTACCATGGAAAAGAATGGAAAAGTAACATATTGTATGTCATTAATTAAAATTACCCAAATCCAAAGTTCAACCAGACCAGCAAAAATAATATTAAACACAACCAAAGGTTTCACTGCTACAAGCAGATTTCTCAAGTGTAAAGAACTACAAAAACTATACAATATATATAATATCAAACATTACCCACAAATCCATTCACTTCCCATCCACCTTTAATTAGTAATAAACTTATTAAACTATCAACAATACATCTTTAGAAATATATTATGTACAGTGGGAGGCAACCTTTCAGAGAGAGGCCAGACTGCTATGCAGTGTCTTGAAAGAGGGTCATGATATCAAATGTACTTTAATATACAAATTAAAAAGCGTATGCAACACGAGCTATACCGATTCCAAAAATTCTTATGCGCTAAGCGCTTTCGAGGCCATTTGCCTCATATTCATAGCGGTAATGTGAGATGCAGAACGAGGAAATAGCTTCTCGTTCAAGTGTTGCATACGCTTTTTAATTTGTATATTAAATTATCGAGGGAGAAGTTTAAAATCTGTATTATTTTACAAATGTACTATAAATAAATTGTCTCAATGTTAGACTGCTCTATCTAGAAAGCTGTCTTCATCTGGATATTTAAAGAAAACAAGGAAATCAATGTAATTTTATTTAAACAAGGTTACTTATTTTACTGTAGGAATAACAGTAAAGCAACTACTTACTGTAAACACAACAAAAAAATTACAAATTTCTTACTATAAACAAAATACAATTAGTAATGGCAAATCAATTAATGTGATACTTTTTGCTTATTGTTTTCTAACTTCTCCAGTTCAGGAGAAATGTTTGTTGATGCCAGAAGCAAAACATCATTTACGTTGTCATCATGCAAACTTGTTCTTAAATGACTTATGTAATATTTCATTTTTGACAAAAGTTCTTCATAAGCATATGTACTTATATATAATGATACCATCATTTTTGCATTACTAAAGATATGTTTATATTTTCTGCTTGGCAAAACATATATTTTGAAGAAGTTAGCAGTGGACTCAGAGTGAAATTTTGATTTCAAAAATTCATCATATTGTAAGTTGATTAACTTCAAATGATACTTTTTATGCCACTTGTTCAATATCAACTTTATAAGAAGAACCAAATTTAATAGAAGTTGATTTCTATATTGCTGGAAATTCACAAAATGGGAGGAAAACTTGCATCTCAAATCCTGAATAGAGCCCACAAAAATGTCTGGTATTATATTTTTCTTGTGATTTAGTATATTTGGAAAATGAGAGTAGTTGCCTGTCTGAAGTTGGGATTCCCACCATCAGTGTTTTTTTTCAAAAGCAGTAATTTGACCAAACATTTCAAATATAAGCTTCTTCGTCCCTTGAAGCTCAAGATTCAAATTGTTCATGTGGACTTCCACAAATGCTAACTTGATAATCCATTGTGGATCCTGAAAGCATTAATTATTTTTGGTCTTTTCTCTCTCTAAAAATATAGCAATCTCTTCTCTTAATGCATGTACTCGTTCCAGTACTTTTTGTTGGCTAAGTTATCTAACATTTGAAAAATATTTAAGATCACCATACTCTGCTTCAGTTTGTTTTAGAAATTCTTGAAACTGACAGTGATTTAGTTCTCTTGAAAGTATAAAATTCCTGTTTTATGACTACTGCCATGATATTCATAAAATGCATCCTGATGAATAATGCAATGAGGTTTGATTAGTTTATGATCAATACTAATGTGTTTTCAAAGCAATGAAACAAACCCCTTTTTCTCTCCAGCCATCACCGGTGCTCCTCCAATAAGCTTTGATGAATCAAGATTTATTTCAGAAATAAGATTTTATAATGACTTCCAAAATATCTTCTCCAGTGCTAGTACCCTTTATCAAATGTCAGTGTTACGCCCTCACAAATACTGCAAGTTGTCAAGTATTTGTTACATCTGTTGTTTCTAGCAATGGAATAATACTCCAGATTTGTTGAAATGTCCTTTAAACCACTTTTGACATTCCCTGCCTGCTCTTCAGTTCGTCTTGTTGCAGTTCTTGCAGATAAGCTTATTTCAAAAAGTAATTTCTTTTTTTCTGGACAAACAACATCCACTACCTTCAACAGACATTCTTTGAAGAATTCTCCATCAGTAAAAGGTTTCATCTTTTCTGCAATTGGTTTTGACACCTAATAGCTAGCACGAGTGTTTCAGTCAATTTCATCAACTTTTTTTTTGAAAAAGGATGACTGTTTTGTTAAATTATTTTTCAGCCATGCAACTTCATCTTCTTGCGTTTTTTCCAGGGAAATTGTGGTAACGATTATGACTAGTACACAGTGTTGTTATTTAATATTTGAAACATTATTCATGGCACTGATATCTTAACAAATCAAACAAATACATTTCCCAAAGTACTCAATGAAAAAATAGTCGTGTCCAACCTTCATTAAAATTTCGGCACTCAAGATCTATCTTTCTTTTCTTAGTATCCATTGGTTTGTTTTTGCTCAAAAAAAAAAAAAACTTATGAAAAGGAAAGAGAAAAAAGGAAATCAGTATGGAGAAATAAAAAAACAAAAACAAATGCATCTGCAGATACAGTAATGTGATGGGATTTAATAATTGTGAATAAATTTTTATTAAACATTTGCTTGTACACTGATATTTAAGCATTGGCTACTAGTTATCTAATCTCTAGATAATTGGTGTCTAGTTGTCAAGTTGGAGAGTTGGAAAAAAATCTCTCACAGGTCACATATTGCCAACTCCTGTTATATAAGAATATGTCTTTTTAATTTAATACATCCTATACTCAATTTTATGGTAGTGGTGAACAAGGTTGGGTGTATATATAATTTATTAAACCATTTCTTTGATATTTTGTTGGCACCTTTTGGTTTGCTTCAATTTCAGTGGTATAATTATTCTGTAGTATTTATTTTTGAAAAGTTTTATTTATCATTTTAATCTGTGAAATTTATCATTTAGATAAATATTCTGTTCTGACTGATAATTGAAGCATTTATTTTACTTCAAATCTATTAGGCCTTGTGTTTTTCATTGTAAACATTTTTTCAAGCTAACATTATTACTCTAATTATAATACAATTTTTATTCTTAGTTGTGTGTTTGTTTAAAATTTTTATTTTATTATGTGCAATATTATTGCCATTTTTTTGAGAATCATTGGCAAATTAGGAACAATATAGACTTCAGAAATTCAAACATTTTCATCTGCAGATTCTTCATTAATATATATATATATCAAAGATTTGAATAGAAATGTTTTATTTTGTTCATCATGAACTAAAACAAATTTTTTATACATTTGTCATTTAGTGAAATATATTTGTAAAAACTTTACTATTTGTGTTAATATTAAGAATATACACGCATATATAATTCGACTATATATAAATAAATAAATCAAATCAAATATATTTTGGGGAAAACAAATACTTTCTTGTCATGTTTTAACACCCAGGAGTGACATTTATTTTAAGTTCAATGATTAATTCGTTTTCTAAGTCAATAAATGAAGAAGTCTTCATTTTACTTTACATGATATTAACATTGAAAATTATCATTGTAATTATTTTTAGAATGGCAAATAGATTATTAATTAATACTAGAAATTACATGTTTATAATTATAAACTGCCATTAGAGCTGAGATTAAGATGGCCTCGTGCTTTTAGCCATTAATAAAATTATTTTTTTAATATAGTTGTAATATATTAAAGTACTTGAGTTTTCAAGTAAACCCAGATGGCAGCCCATATTTTTGATTTATATACAGTTTCAAGGACCTATAATCTACTGAAGATGTGTTAGTTGTTAAATTAAAACAAAATCAATAAATCGATTGTTAATTTTAAAAAAAGAATAAATTCTTATAACTTTCATTAAAAAGCTTTAATTCTTTTTTTCTTTTTTTTTTATAATGTATGAAGCTATGAAACTCTCTTAACATTGTCATACTTTGGTTCAATTCAGGGTTTTAATTATGTTAGCAGTTTTTTTTTTGGTAAATTGTCATAATGATAAAAAATTTGGGACATTCCTGTCAAAGAATGTGATGCAGTGGACAATTTTCAAAGGTATGGGATTCTGTCCTCCTGAAAAGTGTATTAATCAACATGATATTATTGCTTACCATCAACATGAATAAAGTGTAATTATAGTATTTATATATTATTTTCATTTTATTGTTAATAAGTTAATCCAAATAAATAAATAAACTGTAAATATTGTAATTAATTTTCTACAGTGATTTTTTTTTTTTTTTACTTAACAATAAAAAATTAAATATAAATACTAAATATGTTTCCTAGCAGGCATTTTTTGTAAACATTTTTGGGGGGCCCCAAAACCGTATATTTATCAAAAATATGGGCTGCCATCTTGGTTTATTTGAAAACTCACAAGTACATATTTTAGTAAGGGGAGAAAGGAATAAATGTATTAATTTATAACTTCATTTACTGGTTAAATGAAAATGGGGTAAAAATAATTTAATATGTTTACTTTATTGGGAATTGAGTTCTAAATCATATTTTAGATTTAAATGAATAAAACTACTTTAACTCCCATCCCCTATTCCATCACCCCCTTCCCTTTTTTTATCTATTGGAACTTTCAGCTGTTGATTGACTAAAAATGTGCAATTTTTCTAGCATAATATAATAACAGCAATACTGCATAAATATTAACATGTACTGTATATAAATCTTAAACCAGATGCTTACCCTGCTAAATGTATATTTATTTCAGACGTGTATATATATATACACACACCTGATGTGTTATAAAAGTCTTGGTTTATTTTAAACTTTAATAGATTAATTAAACCTACAAATTTATCAAAATAACATTTGAAACTTTATTTATTTAATTTTTTAAAACTTGTTTTGTATGTTTAGATTTAGACTAAGAAGCAATTAAAAATTAATTTGATTTAAAGCTGCAAATGTTGAATAAAAAAAATATTGCTTTATCTGCATTTTCTGATTTTTAACTGTTCACAGGTGCACGGTAGCAGTAAGAAGAAATTAGCTTCCTTTTATAAGAAACAACCTTCTGACTGAAATTTAGATAACAATTGTATGAAAGACATTGATGAAAGTAATTTAGTTTATGAAGAAGATAATGTACGAAATTCCGAAAAAAAATATATCACTTTGTAGTTAACATTTTATATATATTGTTTATGGATAATATTGCTGTAGCGTAATTTTCACTATACCAGGATAGGGACTGCTTTCTATTCATTTTTAACATTTGTGGAGGGTGTAATCATAACATATAACCAAAGACGTGAAAAAGATATACGATCCTCAAAGTGCACATTTTGTGCTGAATGATTATTTTGGCATCATACATCTTTTTCACATATCTTTGGTCATATAATTTATGATTGCATCTCTCCACACAGTGTTAAAAGTTGATAGAAACCAGTTCCTAACTTGCATGAGATAAAGAAGGAAGAAATTGAATAGTTAAATATATTGATCTATTTTTTCAAATATTAATTTTTCAAATAATGAAAATTTATTTATTTTTATTATACTAATTTGCTTTAGTAATACATCATTTTGGAGCCAACTGAATAAATTAATCTTCTAGGTCAATGATGGCAAACCTATAACACGCGTGCTAGAGATGGCACGTTCGAATTTTTTACTGGCATGTGAACTATTTATATATCATAATTTTCTTCAATATTTTTTTGTTGCTAAAATCTGTACTAATAAAAATTTACTGTAAACTAAAGGTAAAATAAATAAATATAATATATTAGAATTCAATTTACAATTGAACTGTGATTACAAGCAGTAAATTATGATATTGTAAATCAAATAAAGTGGTACTGTGGTATCATATTCTATAAACCTCTCAAATGATTCCAATAAAACTAGAAAGTAAACTGGGTAAAATATTTATATAATTCTTTGAAGTAAATTTTTTTCTAAAGTAAAATTAATTAAATGGTTTTCTGTTCTATTCTTTTTTCAGCTAAACATGTTGACACCATTTGTTTTTTTAATGTAACCAAAATCACATCAAAGGAATGAAATGCGTAATCAACGCCATCTAATGACTTTTTTTTTTTTTTTGCTTGAGGTTTTGCTTTAAAAGTGAAATAAATTTTTGATTTATGAAATTATTAAAGCTTATTTAAATGTACGTTTTGTTACCATTATATTAATATGACTAGTGAAAATAAAAAACAAAAATTATCAAGCAGTAAAGAATTTCAAAATTGGTGGACTAATGAATAGGGAATGATTAACAAAGTCACCAGGATAGTACATATTTTATATTCTGGAACAGTTGTATTGAGAATACCATTTGTTTATGAGACCAATCATAAATCGCTCTGTGAAAAAAGTAAAGGTGAACAAAAAGAATATATTGCCCAAGCATTTAAAAATATAAATATTCAATCAATATCTATAATGAAATTTATTGAAAATCATTCAAATATAACTGCTGTTATTTTTTATTTATTTCAAATGACAATTGCCAAACAGGGTAAACCTTTTAATGATGGAGAATATATGAAAGAAGTTTGAATGAAATGTGCACCAGTTCATTTTAAAGATTTTGAAAACAAAGCAAAAATTATTCAGAGCATAAAAGATTTATCGTTGGCTAGAAATATTGCTAAAGAAAGAATCCTGCAAATGGCTAACAACATAACTTACCAACAAAAAAGAGATAAAATCTCTTAATTTCTCTCTGCCTTGATAAAAGTACAGACATAAATGGATTAGCTTGTTTGTCTATTTTTATTCACTATTGTGTTGGGAATAATGTCAAAGAAGAATTGATCAGTTTAATCTCATTAGTAACCACAACAAAAGGAATAGATATTTGCAACATAGATGTTGCCAAAATTATATCAGTAACTACAGATGGTGATTATGACTGGGAAAGAAAATAGTTTTCTCCGTTTATTTATGAAAAGTATTGCACATTCAATTGTGGGTTTTCATTGCATTATACATGAGCAGGATTTATACGTGAAGGCCAGCTTTAAGCCACTGGATGATGTTATGAACATTGTGACTAAGCTAATCAATTTTCTATTACACATTGAATGAGGTAAACTTTGTGTACTATGGTTTTCTTATGTACAACAATGTCATATGATTAAGTTGAGGAAAAGTTCTTCAAAGATTCATTGAGTGTTTAAAATAAATTAGACTGTTTTTACCTAATGAGAAATCATTGAAAAATATAATGAATTAATGGATGTTGAATGGCTTTCAAAATTAATGTTTTTTACTGATATGTTTCACATCTAAATGAATTAAATGTGAACCTGCAAGATTATAATAAGACAATTGTTGTCATGTTTGATTTGATCAAAACATTTGAAGTTAAATTACAAATTTTCAACCGTGATGTTATTTCTTATACTTTCAAAAATTTTCTAAATCTAAAAAAGTTCTTGATTGATTTAGAATCTCATGAGAAACCAGATCAAGTAAAATTGACGCAAGACGTTTGTACTGTTATTCTATCGATAATTGATGATTTTCTTTAAGATTTACACAGTTCAGACAGTTTTCAGAAATTTCAAAATTTATTTTATAATATCAATGGAGAGTCTCAAGTTAGAATTTTTTGAGTGGTTTAATCTGAAAGGCATGGAAATGCAATCAGTCTATTTTCAATCCAGTTCTATATGGAAACAGAAATTTGTTGACTTGAGGAGTGAGTTAGAAACAATAGGAAATGATCAATTATTGGACATATGTAAAAAGAATGCTGAAGATGAACCATTGACTGCCTGGAGTGCTATTCCTGAAACATTTAATTGTTTTAAAAAATTAGCTACCTCTATATTATCATTTTTTCCCCCTATAATAGAATGACAGAAAAATCTAGTTCAGCATGTACATTATTAAAAATGACGAAATATGAACCAGATATAAAATATTTGGCATCCTATGTACAACAGAAAAATCTCATTAAATAATATATATATATTTCTCATATGTCATAGCATCGGCCGGGACGCGAAAATAGAATGACAGATGAATCTTGTCCAGCATGTACATTATTAAAAATGAGGCAATATGAACCAGATATAAAATATTTGGCATCCAATGTACAACAGAAAAATCTCATTAAATAATATATATATATTGTAACGGTCAGAATCGTCTACCTCGCTAACACACTGCATAATTCAAACCCCAGACCCAAAACTGAACATTCTAGGAGGGGTTGCCTTCTAGATATACTAAGTTCGAATCTAAAGTCCAAATTTCACAGCGCCACCTACGTGATAACGCATCTGATGCTACACTAGCATAACCTTTTACCGGTGCCTGGTGGTCAGGGAGAAACAAAAGACTCTATACTAAGATAAGTTTGGGTGGCTAATTAACGTCTATGGATTTACAAAAGAAATGCAGAAAATATATATACTAGACCGAGACAGTGATAGGAATCAAATAAAATAAGAGATAAAATTTAGTTTAAAATAATTTCACACAATTTATTTAGATAAATATATATATAACCACTCTGCTTATATGAGACAGGGACGCTATAAATAATTGTTGGCATTTATATTTCAGCAATGACAAAAGATTTTAAAACAGAGTGATATATTCTATTCCTCAGGCTAATAGCATTACGATAATGTGCTTGACGATAGGAATATTGCAGTGCTTTGAGTAAATAGACAAGTTTAAGAAAAATATTTGAAATTAAATGTTCTAAAATATTTATTGATTTGAGAATAGTAACGACTAAAGCTTACTAAGCAAACTGGAATGTGATCAAAGCATTTATTTGAGAATAATAATAGATTTGTATTGAGAGGTCAGTATTCTGATAGTGAATTTATAAAGTTGGAGGGTGTGACTGTTTAAGTCATGGTGCTTTGTAAAATAAATATAAAATGAAACAATATGAAGATCCAGAATAATTATGGAGGGCATCTCGCCTAACCCGTAGGAAAGTATTTTGGAAACAGCCGAAACTTAGACTGTGTAACGATTGCGTTTAATTCCCAGGTGCATTTGGAACACCCTCCCTGGAAAATTGCAATGACAAAGAACGGACTGTGTAAAGAATCCTTGAAATAAAAACAAGCGTCTCAACAACCAATTCATGTACACAATCGAACTGTGTATATAAAAACAACTAAATGGGTTTTACTTGTATAGAAAAGCCCAATCAAATTCCCTGAAATTCATTTAAAAGGTCCTTCTCACAATGATGAACTTTATAATTAAAATAGAACACAGTAATTAAAATAAGAAAATGCATGTTGCGTTTGAAAAGTAAGTATAGATTTATATACCAATCGCATTTGAGGACAATTTAATCATTACTTCACACATACTCTATATTAGATTAAAATCAATAATATGTAGATTTTAAACTTGTGATATGTTACTTAAAGAAAAGAATGCCTCGAAGAGTGATTTGCAAGACAATAAAATTGGAAAATTATAAATTTAAAATATGCTTAATAGCGGCGCTTATTTTCAATAGGGGAATAGTTCACTGGTCAAAACGATTCTGACACATTATCATAATAAAATAAAAGAAACTTTATAAATAGAAAATATTAACCCAAAGATAGAGCAAAATGTTGAGTATATTTAACTACATGAAAGAAATACATAATGAAGTTGTGAAATATAAGAAAACAAGTTAAATAGCTATAGCATGTTAGTTAGTGATCACAAGAGCTCTTGGGTTAATTTAGGTTACCTCTGGGAAGCATTTGAGGTAGATGTTCGGCGGTTTTATAATTCAGCCAAAATCTGGAATGTTCATATTTGGCAGCAGCAGCAGCGTTTGGGACCATGTGATAAATTTTTGATGGTATGGAGCAGCGGATGGCTATTCCGATGGGACATAGCCATCTTAAATGCCTCTACTCGGACATGTCAAGGTTAGCAAATTATTAGAATTTTAGAACAACTCAGAAACTTTTAGACAACTCAGAATTCTTTAAAAGCTTAGCCCTTTCAGAGCTTAGAATAGCTTAGAAATAGAAAACAAAAGAAAAACATCCTTTTTATAGTAAAATTTAACAATAGATTTGTCCTGGGGCGTACAAAATTATTGGACTTATCTGCTGTAATTAAATCTATCCGAATGTCTAAAGGAATTCAACATTAATTAATTTATTTTGTTAACTTCCCCATCGACATTCGAATTACAAACTAGATTTAATTAAAATTACTGCTACTAATTAAAGAAAACTTAAGTGGACAGCTGCTGTTTTTAGATAAACTTATATAATTAAACTATTGTCCCTCATTTATTTTAACAGAAATATTTGGGATGATTTTTATCAAACAAAACGAAAATTATTTTATTTTAAATTGTAATATTTGAATCTATCTACTAAACGAATATTTACTAAATGAATTTTATTTTAAATCAAAATATATTACGACGGTAATATATTTGTAATGTACCAATCGGAATGAAAGTGAAGATCGAATCTAACCGCAAAAACAATATCTGCACTACAAGGGCGCCATCTAGGCATTTGAGCCTAGAAAAATTTATAGAGTAGGCAGATACGCGCTGTTAAGATTCCACTTTATTTAAATATTCCGATCATTAGCCCAAGTCACTAGCTCAGCGGAGACGCAGAGATAAAAATCTATAAATTTTATATCTTAAATATCAAAAGAGTAAAAGCCATTGCCAGAAATTAACATATCAAAATATTTATTTACGCACATATAAAATCATATTTAAATTTTGAGGAATAAGTTTAACATTTTAGATTTTTATATTAACTTTTAATTTTACATTTAACTAAGTTTCAATGAGTTTAATTATTATTTAGATAGTCAAGTATGAATAGACTACATAGATCTGCATTTGAAAAGAAAATATTCTTCCCTGATTTAACCTTAGGCAACAAATTTCGCAACCAAATTGGCGCCAATCCATCTGATACATTCATGTATTTAATGTAGCATGATACGACAACACAAAATACTATATTGTCAGGAATGTACATCTGAACAATAAGTAGAACAATAAACAAAAAACTCCATAGGAATGGGCTGCGGTCTTCTGCCGACTTACAAACCCATCCATAGGCAAACAGAGGGTGGTGGCGTATATCTATAATCCTGCCCGTAGCGGACCTCATACTACATCTACTAATTACACAAATATATCCAATCCATTGAACCAATTCAACTACGAAATGAATAACCTAAGATTACCCTCCCTTAATACAACTTTACAAAACAATATAGCCATTCATGCCCGACTTAATTTTAACATTTAAATACGTTCGCACAGATTTGTTTAAAAATGTTGGGTATAGATCGATTACATAGATTCCACGGTCAAAAACATTTCAAAATAAACATAAATGATCAAAATACAAAATTATTGATACCGACAATCGCAGAGGGAAACTTATAAGTAACCCAATAGTATTCACCATAAGATACTTGCGTTGTCACCAATAACTTAAAAGACATCCGAATAAATACATTTTAGATACTCACTGCAAGGTATCATTATTTATCGAATGTCTATATATTTTGATCAAATATGAAAACCAAAATATAATTAACCGCAAACGAATCCATGCAAGCGTCTATAAACAACTTAAATTTCATACATTTAAATGATCTTTACAATAAGAAAAAAAAAATGGAAATGATGTTTATCAATCGGAAAACATATAAAATTAAACATTATTAATTTGATTTAAAAAACTTACAAAAGTCAGATAAGAGTCCGTTTTAACATTTCAGTTTTCTTGTTTATCAATTTGTAAAACTTGACGAAAGTTCTTAATTGATTTTAACAATTGTTCATTTCATATAGCTTATGGTAGAATAGTCCCTGTTCCCATTGGCAATTCCCACGGAGACTTTCCTGGAAGACCGGTCTGATATTTTGGAGGTAGCATTAGCTGGTTCTGTTCTGGTATCACAGTCTTTTCATTTTTCCTTTTAAATAGAGGTGTGGTATGTGTGTCCTACCACCTCTCAAACACACAATGCTGGAACTGTCCGAAAAAACTTTTTTCCCTTTTTATATTATCCACAAGGATTCAATGAACAAAACGTCACTAGTCTATCACTTTCGTTAGGGTCCGAGCCAAGGCTTAGTGCTTCCATTGGTCAAGCTAATTTCTCTTTCTTCTCTTATCTAACTTTTCATCTGACTTTTTAATTAAACAGCTTTTAGATAATTAATAAACAATCTTTCCATTTACAGATTACAGGAATTAATTAATACCTGTTTTTATTTTAACTTACGTTATTTTTTTATTAAAATATTTTTATATTTCAATCTTGTATTTTTTTATTTAAAAAAATACGTTCAAATACTTTTTTTTTCTTGTTTATGAAAAAAATATTTTTAAAGTTTAGCATCCGTGCGAATATATATATGTTTAACAAACATTTTAATTTTAGCGTTTAGTTTTTTCCTTTTATTTGTGAACTTTTAAGTTTTTATTTTAAATAAATGTAACGACATATTTATATATCGTTACAGTAAATAGATCCAAACAAAATAACTAACAATTTATAATTTTGATATGTTTTAAAATGGATATCATAGTGTGTGCGCAATTACGACTTATATAACTTACTTTTTAATAAATGTAAATTATGTGAACAAATACATAATTCATAATATTTTATTTTATTTGGGAATAAGTTATATATATAATACGAGCATTGTGCTCGTGGTTTAAAATTAGGCGGGATTTTCGGTATATAAGTGTATTACAGACACACTACGATAGATTGGGGTTCAAACTAAGGTATGAGGGTAGGAAGTAGGTGAGAAAAGGTGAAACGAAGATCTGCAAAGCAGACCTTACTGTTTCAATATATATATATTTCTCATATGTCATAGGATCGGCCGGGATGCGAAAATAGAATGACAGATGAATCTAGTTCAGCATGTACATTATTAAAAATGAGGCAATATGAACCAGATATAAAATATTTGTCATCCAATGTACAACCGAAAAATCTCATTAAATAATATATATTTATGTTGATTTTATATGTTTATTTTCAAAATTTTGTTTTAATTCCTATTAATTTTTTACTATTACATTTTATTCAAATTGTGCTTTTCTAAATAAATATCGTCCACTTGTATTTAGCTTATTTAGAAATTTTGTTTAATTATTATTTTTATTAAGTTGTTTATATTTTGATTTTAATAACTGTATGAGACGCCAATCATTCAATAAATATTTTTTGGATATTTTTGGCGCGCATAAGGAAAAAGGTTTGCCACCACTGTCCTAGGTTGAACATATTCTGGCGAAAAATGAAAAGTAAATGCCCAATTTTTATCTACAAGATATAAAAAAATGTTTTCTTAAAATTTTATTGTAATTTAGAATAGACCTGTTTTATACTGGATTGACAATTTTTTTATTTTATGACAGATAAAACTCCTGATTTTTAGTAAACAAGATATTTTTATAAAATAGTTTTAAATGCAGAATTAAGAATTGGAAATATATATATTGGAGCAAGGATGTGTGTGTATGTGTGTGTGCAATTATTATAAATATGTTTATCATTTATATATTGTTATTGTAAAATAATATTGACAAATAGATTTAATTAATTGTTACATTTTTTTTTACCATATATAAATACTCTTCATATAATAGAGATATAAATGAGAGATAGTGACGTCGGCCAACTGATGAGTGCTGGTTCAGCATGAAATCCATCTTGTGGGTCATTTGGCTTTTATTGTATCTTTATATGAATTTAAAAAGAATGGGGAAGTATGGAGGCTGTTTAATATATCTATAAAGATATTACACATGGGAAAGAGAAAGGTGAATAACTCCATGTGGGTGTACATTTAAAATTAAAAAATCAGATATATTAATCGTTAACTGAGGTTTAAAGTTTACATCTTTGCTAGAGATAATCTCTAGTTTAGAAAATTGATTACGAATAATCGTTATTGTATTTATCTGAAGTGGATGGTGTCAAAGTTGTAAGTGGAGTGGAGTCAGTTTGACAATGGTTAATAAAAATGTAACAATTTACTATAGATAAATATTCTTCATATAACCTGGGCCAACTGATGAGTGCTGGTTCAGCACAAAATGCATCTTGGGCGTCATTGTCTTTTATTGTATCTTTATTTATATGAAATTTAAAAAGAATAGGGAAGTATGGAAGTTGTTTAATATATCTATAAAGATTTAATTAAGTTATTATTGAGTATTGAAGTTTGTTTATGTCATAATATATACAATGTGTATATATTTCTATACATACAGACGTGCATCTGGATTATTCATTATTTATTATTAACTTAGATTAATATTTATTGACTTCTAGATGACGGGAATTGTTTGTTTTACTATGCAGGTATGTCTGTGTGCTTACATGTGCACATTATGTAAACTATTTATATATCTTTGTAAATTTGATTGATTGAATTTATAAATTTATGGAAATAATATCTATTTGTATGTCAAAGTCAGAATGACGTCAAGCATTGGTGGTCGAGAGGTCAGCGATGGCTGCTTGTCCCAGGATAGAGGGTTCGCTTCCCGGCTGATGCTATGACACATGAGAAAAAAAAATAGTCAGAATAACATGTTTGGATTATAGAGTGCTTATCACATCTTTCATTTTATTAATTCTAATTAGTAAATATATTAATCATTATTTTAAGACATTCCAGTGAAGTTATTTAATGCTAGAAAAGATTGAGTCAGGAGGTTGCCTTGACAATAGTTTGAAATTATTGTTTGTTATCTATGTACGAATTGTCTAAGTGTTGACTGGTTTCTAATGGTATTTATACATGTATATTTTATTTATAGTTTCTGCCTTAAGTCTTATGCAATTTTATATTGCTAAGACTACTAATATATAGTATGACTGAAGATCTCTCAGCCCCATATAGCTATTTGAATTGGATAGCTGGGTTTGAAGACATGTAGGTGTCTGAAAATTTCAGATTTTCCACTCAATAGATAACTTTTAGATAAATGCTAGCTTTGGGTTGGTATTTTTAGATCTAGTGGCTGAAGCTACTCTAGTGCCTCTCTGAGGAGTGCCAGAGCACAAAACCATGGTCAGAGGTTTCCTGACAGAGATATTTTAAATGCTATCTCTGGCTAAGCATTTATCACAAAGCTTGTTGAGCAATTGGCAATGCTCATTGTTTATGTATAATCTCTTATTCACAATTCATCTGGTCTTTGCAATCTTAAGCTAGTTTTGGATAATAATGGTATTGTGTGAGCATCCAAATGTTTTTTTTAAATTATTTGGATGGCTCTAAGGTAATAAAAATCATCTTTAAAATTCACATATTCCACTTTATTTTATAGATTTGATAATTAATTCATAAATGATTAGTACACTCATGGAACCTGATGGTCAAAAAAATTGATGATGATCAGCATTGATATAGTTATGCCAGCATTTTTTGATATGATTTATTATTGTAATTATTTTAGGAGTTATGTAGATGTATCTGGATAAAATACTGATGAGATGCTTTTATAATATTATGCTCTAAGTTTGGCGTCTGCTAAATGATGTTCAGCCTAAATTTAATAGTATGTCTCTTTTAAATCCAATCACAAAGGCTGACTATTGATCTTTGATGATTTTTGCTGGTAATACTCATTTTATAACTTATAATTTCTTGTAATGTTTTTTTTCTGATTTTCTTGTGCTGATTCTTTGCTCATTTTTTATCTTCTATGGGGATGTCTTTATAATTACTTCAGAATCATGACTGCTCAACCCCATGTCTATATGATTACAATATATTGGTTTAATTTGGAATCCAATAGATACCTAAATGTTAATGGGCCTGGAGGATGTAATTAAGTTAATTAAACAGTAAAAAATTTGCTTATTTTATTACAGGTATAATAATAATTGTCCTATAATGTAACCACCATATAGTATCATATAAAACAACTTTGCTAAGAATTTTAATCTTTCTGTTTTAGCATTTTTTTGTATGCTCATATTATATATCTGCGTTGAGCATTGAAACCTTACATTTTTATGAATCATGACTGGTTTTAACATTTGGTAATTTTTACTAAGTATGGTAATAAATTAAAATATGGAGCTTCCTAATAAACATAGAGATTTAAGAGCAGAAGTTTAACAACTGGCAAGGAGTCTAAAAATAATTTGTGGATTAAGATCAATACCTTGTGGACTTATATATATATATATATATGATCAACAGATGGCGTTTTACCAAAAACACCGTCAAAGCGTGTTTGTTTACATAAACGTCAGAGTAAGCAGCGTATTTGTTTACATAAACGTCAGAGTAAGCATTCACTACCTCTTTCATTAGTTCCATCTTCAGATCATGATTTCAAGCTGATTTTGCTATCATCAGTGAAGGACAGGAAATAAGAAACTAGATCTAAACACTAAACTCTGAGCGTTTATGAAACAATTTCTATTCAGTTAGCAAGCGTGAATTTTTTAGACATGTAATGTCTTCAAAATCAGCATAGCAAGCCAGATAGCTATATGGATCTGATATCAGTTCAGTATCTCCACATAGTAGAAGCCTCTGCAATATATATCATTGCAAGAAAAACTTCAAAGGTACATTTATGAAAAACAAAAAAGCAAGTTAAACTTGCCAACGCTTGTATTTATGATCAACAGATGGTGTTTTACCAAAAACACTGTCAAAGCATTTTTTTTATTGCAGAGGCTTCTACTATGTGGAGATACTGAACTGATATCAGACCCTTTTTGAAGACATTACATGTCTAAAAAATTCACGCTTGCAAGCTGAATAGAAATTGTTTCATAAATGCTCAGAGTCTAGTGTTTAGATCTAGTTTCTTATTTTCTGTCCTTCACTAATGATAGCAAAATCAGCTTGAAATCATGATCTGAAGATGGAACTAACGAAAGAGTTAGTGAATGCTTACTCTGACATTTGTGTATACAAACATGCTTTGACGGTGTTTTTGGTAAAACGCCATCTGATGATCATAAATACAAGCATTGGGAAGTTTAACTTGCTTTTTTGTTTTTCATATATATATATATTATTAAAATTCCATTAAATTGAGCAAGGCTCTTATATAATGACAATAGAATTTTGAACAGTTGTAAGGGAGATTTTGAACATCTTTTGATTAATGATACAAGAATTGAGATTATATCTTTTAATGATATATATATTTTATCTGCTTATTTAGATTTTGACAAAAATATCCACTTTAGTGAAGTTAAAACAGCTCTTTGCATACTTAAAAATGGAAAGGCTGCAGATTCTGATGAGATACTTTGAGAAATTTTAAAACATAGTAGCTCTTGAAATTGCACAACCCAATCTTAAGGATATGTTTATTGGTTTTATTAGAGTAAATACCATGAACTGTTACTGTTATCCACTATATGAAAAATACTTTCAAGGATTTGATTGAATGGGCTGCTTCCAATCATAGATGAATACCTATCATAGATTTACTGTCATTACAGGAAATCAAAGAAGCACTGTAAATGGTTTTTGTTGCCAGAAAAATGCAAGAAACATATCAGGAACAAGATTGCTTTGACTTCATCAAGGTACACAGAGACTAAACTCTCCATATAGTAGCATCACTCAGTGCAAGCCAGAGCAATCATTGGATGAATGCATTGATTATTCTGGCTTATACTGAATAGTGCTACTGTATGGAGAGGGTTAACCTCTGGGTAAACAGCTTGTATAATTATAAAGAATGGTGATCATGTGATGTTTAATGGTTTAATTTCATCAAGGTATTTGATCCAATTAATTAAACAGATCTATGGCAATAAATAGGTTTAGGTAAATTATTAAAAGTTTTTTTGTATAAAAAAAGATGTTTATATTTGTTTTATATTCATTTAAAGCTATAGTTTAGGAATGTAGTTTTGAGATAGGTTTTAGATAAGATTTAAAAAAGGGGGAGGTTATTTGAAATTAGGGTTGGTTTTTAAATTTGTATAAAAAGTTTCTTGGATGATTTTAAGACAGATTTGTAATTAAATAATGCAAAAGAAAGAGTAATAAAAAATAGCAGTGGGAGAGAGATGTAAGTAAAGTATAATTATGTATGTTTAATATGTTTATTACTGTTTGTGTTAATGTAAGATGAAGGTATTTATGTAATTGAGGTTTATTTATAAATATGTATTTCATATTGTTGTTGCTGATCCTTGAAAATGACTGTAAGAAGATAAAAACAGTTGAATCATTGGAGTTTTGTATTATATAAATATATGTTCAGTATTGATATAAGAAAATAAAGTTTTTGAAAAGATATAAGAAAAAGTTTTTGAAAAGAAAAAGGAGAAGGATTTTTAATTTGTTGATATCTATGACAATGTATAAAATAAGCTGGTGATCTACATGATAAAATGAGAGGAAGCATTGTTAGTACAGGTTAAAAATCTGAGGTAAGGTATATTTGTTCCAAAATTGTTCCCATTTTTCTGGCAGTGGTTTTGGAATTGTTTATGGGAAGCTTAATGATTCAGGGATCAAGATATGGTATAGGTTTGATTGTGGGTGATTTAATTTAAATCAGTTAAAACTTAAAAGAACAACTGCACTAATATGGATTCTATATTTACAGGAGGCTGTTGATTGTATTACTTTTTCTAGTTCTAAAGGTGATTTATAGAATATACTTTTTGTTTTGAATATAACTTATAAAAACATTGTTTTAGTATTTAATGATTTAAAAAGTCAAGTTTTTTTATCAGTCACCTATTGAATAATGCATTTCAGATACTATTAGCTTGAATGGTATCTTGGTCTCTTTTTATATAGAAAGGTGGGGTTAGATTTTTGAAATGCAACAAACATACTCCAAGCTGATAGTGATCTTTTTTATAATTTAATGGGTAGAGTCTTTTGTCAGCCGAAATAACTACTACAAGTAAATTAGTTTGTATATAGAGTTTTTATTTTATGTAAATATTTTACAAAAATGAGATTTGGAAAACTTATTGACTTAACATAAATGCATTAGAAATGTTTCATTTAAGGATGCTCTGTAAAAATTTTCAAAATACAATGGTAAGATCATAAGACTAATCCATATGTTCTTCAACTTTATTGTATGTGATTTTTTAGAGTATATTATTGCATAAGCACATTTGCAATGCATTGAAGGTGTGAAATGATCAAACCATACATATCTTCCCAAAGGATTTTAGGCAAACTTTTTTATAGAAGGGATAAACCTCATTTACATTGTAAAATGTATTTCACAGATATTCTAAAGAAGTGCAATGGAATTGTTTTCATTTGGAAAGATATGGAAGAGAATAGGATTGGAGAACTATAATTGGACATAGTGTTGGAAGTCTTTCACAAAGAAAATTTTTCTGCAGAAAGTTGATGAGACTGTATCACAAAATATCACCAGAAATAAAATAAGGGATCATCTTGTTCTACACTTGAATGCATTTGGGTATCATAGATTGTTTTGTATGAAAATCACATATCTCTACTGTATTATTATTGTTTGTTTTGTCTTTTTAATCTTTTTCTCTTGGAGTTGGAATGGTCTTACTCATTTGTGATTATCTGATGATGATAATGATATTCACATAAATGCAGAGAATACTTATATGTTCAGAGGTGAAATGCATTTAAAGATTAAAGTACCAACAACTACGTTATTTATTAATAATTAATTAATTTATGACAAATTGACATAACAAAACCATAGAAATTAGTATTTAAAAGACACATACACATATGTGTTAGTGTGTTGGACTATTTACATCAGCTATTTTTATACAAGATAACCCCACCCAGAGCTGGAGAGTTTGGATGAATATATAACTAAAGCATCGGGAATATCATATACATGGAGACAACATCCTATCTCATGTAAAATACCATTATCACAAACCTTCAGGAAACATACTCATAGATATTAAATTTAAAGAGCAGAGTATATCCATGTAATCTCTATTTGCTTATTCAGTAGAACAATACTCGATTTATTTAGTTTTTTAATATTTAAAATTATTATTTGATGTAGAAATCTATGTAGATACGCATTGTGATTACATATATATATGTACACACATCCAAATATAATGTAAAATGGTATTTAAAGATCGAAGTAATTACAATTAGGAAATTATTAAAAAAACAACACTCACCCACAGAATTGCAAGTAATGTCATATATTTAACACTGTCTTAAAATACACTTAGAAATTATTAGTCATAATAAAAAACTATTAATATTATCATTTATAGAATATCATTTTTATTGTTTATGTAGAATTTTAACTATTTTCATGCCATTTTGATATATCAAACAAAGCATGGTGTCTGTATATGTATGAAAGTTTTCACTTCATTGTTTATATAACAGTTTGTCAGTTCACCATTAGATTTCTCTCCATTATTAGAATTTTCTGCTTTTATGAATTATTTATTCTTGTTAATATATATGGACATAATTTCATTTCTTTATTTTGAGATATTTTTTTATTGATTATGAATTTAACTGGTTAATGTTTCCATATATTTTTTTTATTATTATTCATATGTCATAGCATTGGCCGGGATGCGAACCCACACCCGTCTGCAACCAACTACTTGCTTGCAAGGCAGATGTGATGACCTCTCGGCTAACAACGCTTTGACCATTTCCATACTTTTAAAGGCTTTCTTGACATTATATACATTAGGCATTTATTAGGACTTGATTAGAAGTTTTAGATAGACATCACTCCTCATCAATAGTTCCATGTTTGGTCCAAGAACCCCTTCTTGAATATTCTTTTCGTTAACCAAGCATGTTATTTAATTCACTGATAACAATATGTTTATATATTTTTAGATTCATTGATAAAATTATCAGTTTGCATATCAAGTGGGTTTTGATAGGTAATATTTTTATAGGCTAATAAGCTGACTAAATTTGATTTCAAATTCTAGTATAAATAATTCACATAGAGGTAATAACTGGCTAAGAATAAGACAGAAATTTTCAGCCATATGTTATGTTTTTCAAGCTTTCTAATGTTAGCATCCAAGTGATTTTTCTTTTCTTTGCAGTTTTAAAACAACTTATTTTGTATCTAATCCCTTTTTTAATAAATTGTATTAATTAATGTTTTTGTAACAATATATTTTTTTTAATTTAAAAAAAATACATGTCTACGTTTTATAATAAAGTTGTTTATTTACAACAAAATTAATAATTTATATAATATATATCATGTTTACCTACTTGTAATTTTAATACATAGTGACTGATTAATAATTTATTATTAATCACATTGAGAAGTACTTACCTCCTTCGTTCTATTCAAAAATTATCATTTATAACATTACCTTATAGTTTTAATATTCACATTAAATAAAGATTTACTATTATCTATTTCTGAACTGTGAATGTTTATGTATTTATATGCATGCTTCTTCATATATGCATAAAACCTATTTTCATAATATCTATCAAGTCTTTGTTGTAATGATATGGGCATAAAGAAATAACCCCTTTTTAGAACCCTATTTGTTTTAACTCATATCTATTTTAAAATCATTATTTTTAATTTGATAGCGATTTTATTTCTGAGTTATTGAGAAAAGTCATTACTCTAAACTATTCACAATACACTTGAATTAATTATCATAAGGATTGTATATATCATTTAAAAAACTACAACTCAATTTTCAACACTTATTCATTAATCAACTATCATATTTAGTATTTTACCTGCATTGATTTTTAATCTTTTAGTGGCATTTTACATGGCTGTAAGACTTATTTCAATATATATATATACAGACACAAATTTAGTATCATATTTGTAGGATAATCATTGGTCATTCGCCATTGCCTGTCAAAACTTTTCAATTTTTTTTCTAACGTCTTAAGTTTAGATCTGCATCATACATTTTTACTGAGCCCTTTATCAACAAATACTTTTTTAAAATAGTAATCATAAAATATTTGCATTTAGACGTCATTACTTTGATGGACATTGATAATTTTGATTTCTCTTATTACATCACATTCAAATAATGTTTTGAAAACACATTCATTTTTAAAAAGTATTACAGACTTTCTTTTGCGAAACAGCTTTTTTAAAGAAAGCAGAAAAGCATACTCTACTTTAGATTTATATATCATTGTCCATGCAATGGGTGTGGTAATAAAATGAAGTCCATTTTTAAACTTTATCAAATATAAACAATGATAACAGTATTTTGAACATTTCCAGCTTGTATAGGTTAGATATAGGGAATGTTAAATGCTAACTGTTATACCTGAAATAAATAAAACTTGGTGGTCGAGACGTCAGCATAGCTGCTTACAAGCAGTTGTCCCGGGTTAGCGGGTTCGCATATGGTTAGTGGGTTTGCATCCCGGCCGATGCTAAGACATGGGAAGAAAATAAATAAAACTTAAATATACTCATTTGATAACATGTTAAGAAAACAAAAATGTATAAGAACTAACATAGACTAGTAATTGAAAGTCATCTTATTCTTTAATGACTTTTGTTTTCAAATAAAAAAAGCTGATGGATTTGCTGCTGAGAAATTCTTAAGTAGTTCAAGCACCAGAATCGGTCCTGGGACCCCCCTCCCTGATCCTAAGTTGGAAACTCTACCAACTGTGTCAAACCGTGCAGAGCAAAAAAGGCTTATGGCTTTATTTGTCAGGAGTTCATAAGAACTTTGAGCATCAGAACAGGGGATGCCAGAATTGACCCTGTGACCTCCTGATCCGAAGCTGGAAACTCTACCAACTGTGTCAAACTGCGCAGAGCAAAAAAGGCTTACAACTTCATTTCTCAGGAGTTTATAAGAACTTTGAGCATCAGAACAGTAGTTCCAGAATTGACCCTGGGACCTCCTGATTCCAAGTTGGAGGCTCTAGTGCTGCTCTAATTTTAAAATATTTTTCAATTGAAAAAATAAAATTGATATTAAATATATATTGTTAATATATTTTTAAATCTAATTAATTCTTATAGCTTGATTATCATTTATATATATATATTGTTAATTTTCAGCATGAAATGTTATTTAAGAGTTAGGATCTCTGTCTCACCCGTCTTATGATAAATAATACGTAAAGTCTCAACACATTACATAATTTACTTTTGATTGCTTAATGATTTGGGTACTAACTCTGAGAGGGTTAATATGTTATTTATCATGTAGTGGGTAAGATGGTTCATATCACTTTGTTTTACATAATATGATATAGGTATATAACATTTACATATTAATATTGTTCTTAGTCTTTCTCAGAGTTATTTAAAATGAGTTTTTAGTGACTGATTTGGAAAATTAAGTAAGTCCCCTATTATTTGAGTTTTGTTTTCATCTGCATCAAGTATAATCTCATTCTTTATTTCTGTGTAAGATCTTTAGTAACATACAAAAGTGGGGGTTAACACTGTGAGTCGTAAGCTATTTGTCATATGGGTTGAAAATTACTGTAGCTCTTAATGTTTTATAAATAGATAGAGGGGTGGATCTATGAATAGACAGAGAGACAATATTTTCAATATAAAAATGTTGTTTAAAAAAGGGAGTATTGTTATACTAATCAAACAGGTATGATCATTTAGCTTAGATATAAATTCTTTAAAACAATGTCATGCCGGTTACCAAAGATATAAATCCAAAAAAAATGTCCAAAGAAGACATCTAAGGACTGTAACTTGTGTTAAATGTAGTAATTTAGTAGATTGTTCTATTGTATTATAGCATAAATAGATATTATGATATTCTATTACTATTATTATTCAAAAAGATATTTTTATACTAATTTCAAAAAAGTATCAGTGGTATCATGCAGGAGTCAGTGTCCTGAGAAAAAGATTAATTTGCACCAAATAATGTGTCCTTTGGTAGGCAGTGACATCTAAAACTAAAAAAATATTTCATATATAATAGCAATGGCAATAGTCATCCCTATTTTAATTCAGACTTTGATCTAATATTAGTGATAAGAAACATAATATCCTAGTAGCCATTGCAATGACTCTTATTAGCCATAAGATATCAAAATATCTTGATATCTTGGACTTTATGAAAACTATTTGTAAATTAAAATGATGTTGTGACTTACACAAATGATTTAATTTTTAGGTATTAATAATTATTGCATTCATTTTTGCGATAACTTGATTACATAACCAATTCAATTTTTTTCTATCAATGGTTCCCTGTCTTCTTGTAAATTAAATGCCCTTGTATGGGTGTCATCAGTTATATTAAGTCATTCATGTCTAGTATACATTAGCAGATAATGATATTTAATGATATGTGATTAAAATATGTACTGTCTCTGATATGTCTTATTTCCATACCATATATCACTGACAAAGTGTTTATACTTAATTCAGTTCAATCTTACCATTCTTTGAACATTTGTGATGGTCTGCAGATATCTTTATTGCTTTACAGAATTACAGAACTGGAAACTATTTAAATATTGATTGGTCACAAATATTGCATTATATTGCAATTATTTTTACTACTGAATGACATGCTAAGTGCCTATTTATATTAAGTATACATGCTTTAAAAAAAAGTAACATTTTTTATTGTTTCGACTGTCCTCGTGAACTGGCTCTGAAGAAGACTGCAGGACAGTTGAAACATAAGGTGTATGTATATATGTACAAATAAAGAGTTTCGCTAAAAAGTGTTCGAAGTGGTTTGGATAAATTGTATTTATAGGATATTACAGCAAAATAAAGAAAAGTGTGATTTTGGTAATATAATTTTTTATTCTTATTTGTTTAATTAATATATTACTATAGAATTAAGTACTATCTTATTTATATGCTGTTCTGTATATTTGTTAAACTTCAGTTAATTTTACATTATTTTTTTTCAGTGGAACAATTTTTATGTGAATCATATAAAGAAAGTGAGGGCACATATACTTTCTAATAAACGATGAATTATTTACAAATACATATAATGTGTTTTTAATTGCTGTAACAATATTTATAGATTGCCCATTTTAAAATGTAAATGTTATTTTTCCAATCTTAATATTTTGACCTTCATAACTATATTTTATCTTTTTATGTCAATATATTAATTCTTTCATAGTTAAGATTGTTTTTGTGTAATTAAATAAAATGCGCTAATATTGCAATTTTTATATTTCAAACAATGCTTACTGTTTCATATTTACTGAAAGAGGAATATTAAATTATCTTCACATTAATAATTAAATATTTTAATTAAATTATTTTTCAAATTATTCATGAATCTGTATTTAATTTGATTTTATTAATAATATGTTATGTATTTAAAGAATATAGATTTAATTGTGTTTTATATATATATATACCTTTATAATAGAAAATTTTAAATAATCAATTTAAAACAAAATATTAAATATAAATAAAAATTTATTTAATACATCTAACCAGGTTATCCTTTATTGAGGTCTTATCAAGATGTGTCTTTTTATAAAATGAATCACATGTGATGTGATACACTGTGACTTCTCCTTATACGGAGTCAGGAATCTCAAAAACTATGCCCAGGGAAACCTGCTAGCCATTTTTTACCTTCCCTTTTCATTTTCCACCCTAAGTTTTCCTGTAATCTGCTCCATCCCATTTCCACAACATAATCTTTGTCAACTATATGGCCTTCAGATCTAAATCCTTCTTATCTTTTCCCAAACCCAGCATAAAAACCAACAATCCACTTTCTGTATAATCACTTTGTTCATATTTATTTTTCCATAACTTCATTATTTGTACCCTTTCTGCTTCCAGGCATTTACAGTCAATTAACAAATGCCTAATATTTTCTATGCCTTCCTTACACAATTTGCATATTAAATCACCCTTATTTTTTTATTTACATGTATATTCTCTTGTTGCTAAAGATGTGATGTGATGTACTGTAGCTTCTTCTTAAACAAAGTCAAGAATCTCTCAGCAATTATGCCCAAAGAAACCTGTTAGCTACTTAATTTTACAAGTCCCAGTCTAAGTTTTCCCACATTCTGTTCCATCCCATTTCCACAACATAATCTTTGTCAACTCTATGGCCTTTATATCTAAATTCCCCTTTTTTCAAACCCAGCATAAAAACCAATAATCCACTTTCTGTATAATCACTTTTTTCATATTTATTTTTCCACAACTTCATTATATGTACCCTTTCTGTTTTCAAGCATTTACATTCAATTAACAGATGCCTAATATTTTCTATTCCTTCCTTACATAATATACAGACTAAATCACCCATATTTTTCCATTTACTCTACAACAACCCCACCCAGTGGACATTATTTACATGACAATAAAAAAAAAATTGTAAAATACATATATGTACATAAAAATGAATAAAATTATTACAGTGCTTTTTTTAAATATACATATATTTATAAAAGAATCTACAATTAATATTTTAATCATAACTCTAAAATTTCCAATAATTTAACAATACCCATTTCCTTCCTAATTGTGCTGGTCCTTTAACCATATTTACTCATTTTTAAAATTTTCCTGAATATACAAAATTATCTTTGTAGATTCATATATATATATTTTAAAAAAAGGATTGTACTAAGTGTATTCATTTTTATGTACATATACTTTCTATATTTTACTAATTATATTTATTGTAATGTAAATAATGTGATTTTATTAAAAGAAACATCTTAATAATGTTCCAATAAGGAACAAAAACCTTGTTAGATATATATACAGTATATTTTTAATTTATATTTAGCTGTTTCAATTTTGTTTTAAATTATTTTAAATTGTTTAACATTGAAATTTTTTTTTTCATATGTCATAGCATCGGCCGGGAGGCGAACCCACAACCGTCTGCAAACAACTACTTGCTTGCAAGACGGCTGCGATGACCTCTCGGCTAACAACGCTTGACAAATTGTTTAACATTGAAATTTGATCATTTAAAGTATCTTTATAACAGAAAGCTATATGTGTGTGCTATGGATTTTGCTGAAATAGCTGTTGATATAAAGAACTCATGTATTCCTGTAAATCAGTCTCTAATGATTGCATAATAATAAGACAAACATGACATTTTAAAAAACAAAAATAAAGAAATGACTAATATGTCAATATGGGTAGGATGACAACCTTGGCACTATCAAGGGCTTTGAACGTTCCATCATCAGATTTTCAATGAAATGGAAGGCTAAAGAGTTGTGAGTTGGAATAGTTTGAAGCCTGTCCATTAAAGTATAAATATTGGCTATCTTAATATAAAGCTGAGTACTGATTATATATATGTGTGAGGATAGTAATCTAGACCAACTGATGATTGCTGGTTTAGCATGAAATACGTATATTGGTGATTATTTATCTTTTCAACATGTGTGTGATCAGGTGGGTCAGCAATATGAGATGGCACTGAGAGTGGTGGGTCGTGTGAAAGTTTGAGTTTGAACCCTGCATATATTACATATATAACTGCAGGTTTAAGGCTGTACAATGTATTAAAAATAAAGAAAGCAAATTATTATTTTACACTTGATGCATAATAATGCTTTTAACATAATAAAATACTAATTGTAATGGAATTTAACAAATTCTTTTTGTTTATACTGAATTGGCCCCAAATTTAAATAAATTATTACATTACTAAGAGATTTTTGTCTTTGAATTTTTTAAACAAATATTAATTACATTAGCTAATAAATGGAAAATTTAAATACTCTGAATGCAGGTTTAAACCTGGGTTTGTATATAATTTAATAAATATAGGGCCAATTTGTATTGATTACCAATAGTCATATAGTATACGAACATGGATTGGCTGCTCACCAACACGCATTAGCCAGTTTGTTGAGTTTATTGGCTTTTTACCTCTGAGTTTAAGATCAAGAAACATCATAGTCTTTCTTCTCAGGTGCCTGATAAGGCAGAATGAATGTATGTGTAAATGATAAAATATTTTTCCAATATATACAATCATGATAGACAAAAATAAATCATGGTTCCTTATTCCCAGGAGGCTGTAAAATCACCAACCAAGGCAGTGGTTGGTGGCCGAAGGTGGAGGGCGGTAAGAATCTCCTGATTGTGGACCCAGGCTGCTATTTGATGATGACTTTTTATTTAGGTACTTACAAGTCCAGATCACTTTCAAGTAAAGGAAGATTCCAAGAATTAAAAGAAGAAATGTCTTATATTAAATGGGACATTATTGGACTTTGTGAAGTTAGAAGAAAAGGTGAACAAACAATTGATTTAAAAAGTGGACATGTACTTTACTATAAAGGCACAAATATTGGAAATACAAGTGGAGTAGGATTCATTATAAATTAAAAGTGGAAGAAGAACATTGTGGAGATTGATGGTGTTTCGGACAGAGTGGCAAAATTAGTTATATAACCGAATAGCACATACCAAATTCAGATAATTCAGGTTTATGCTCCAACAAGTTCTCATAGTGATGAAGTAGTAGAAGATTTTTATATGGATGTACAAAAGGCTTTTGATCAGAGTAAACAACATTTTAAAATTGTTATGGGAGACTTTAATGCTAGAATTGGTAAACAAATGAATGATGAAAGTGCTGTAGGTAATTTTAGTTATGGTAATATAAATGAGAGAGGACATAGACTTGTGGAATTTGCAGAAAAAGTAAAACTTTATATTATGAATTTTTTTTTTTTTTTAAAATGTTAAAATGAAATGGACATGGAAGCATCCAAATGAAGGTACCGCAGAATTGGATTATATTTTGACTAACAGAAAATACATATTTCAAGATTTTAATGTTCTTAATAAATTTAACATAGGAAGTGATCATCGATTAGTAAGATGTAAGCTATGTGTTAATGTAAAACTAGAGAGACAAAAATTATTAAGAAGAGTTGATATTCATAATCTTCAGAAACATTCTAATGAATTTAAATTACAACTTACAAATTGGTTTCAAGTATTAGTAGATTTTGAACATGATTCAGATTTGAATGAAATTAATAAGAAAATAACTGATACACTTTTAAAAACTTCAACAAAGATAGCAGGTAGAAAAAAGCAGCAATTGACTAATAAAATTTCTACTGAGACTGGAGAATTTATGAAGAAAAGAATGAATATGAAGATATACAAAAATGCTGCATTAAAAAGGATTGAATATTTTGAATTTTGTAAAATAGTGCGGAAAAGAGTTGAAAATGATATAAAAAAGTATAACTGTGAACTAGCAAGGAAAGCTGCAGAAGAGAATAAAAGTCTCAAGAGTGTAAAACAACATTTTGGTATTGGTAGGAAATTTATATCTGCAATTAGAAAAAAAGATGGAATTATTACTAAAAAGAGAGATGACATCATGAAATGGGTAGAAGACTTCTATCAAGAATTATATAGTAATAAAGAACAAGTACCTCCTATACCTATTATATCTTCTGAATTGCCCAGAATTTTAAATGAAGAAGTGAGACATGCAATTAAATTCATGAAGAAAGGAAAGACTCCAGGTAATGATGGAATTATAATTGATATATTAAAAGAAGCAGGTGAAGAAATATAATTTTTTTAGCAAAGTTATATACCAAATATCTAAATGATAAAGATGTATCAGATGTTGGAAGAATGTAGTATTAATATTACTATTTAAAAAAGGTGATAAAGAAGATATTAGAAATTATAAACCTATCAGTCTTTTATCAGTTTTATACAAAATTTTTACTAAGATAATTACAACTCATCTACAGAGAACATTGGATTTCCACCAACCTAGAGAACAAGCTAGATTTAAAAGTGGTTTTAGTACAGTCGATCATATCCAGGTATTGAGAGAAGTTATAGAAAGGACAAATGAATATGAGTTGCCATTATGCTTTGGATTTGTAGATTATGAAAAGGCATTTGATTGTATAAATATTTCTTCAGTGATTAAAACATTGGATCATCAAGGTATAGATCCCGGATATTGTCATATTTTAAAGAATATTTATAAAAATGCAACAGCAACAATTAGATTACATAATGATACTAGGAAAGTCAACATTGAGAAGGGTGTAAGACAGGGTGACACCATATCTCCAAAACTTTACAGCAGTGCTGCAAGAAGTATTTTGTGGATTAAAATGGGAAGCTAAAGGAATGAAAATAAATGCAGATTATTTAAGTTATTTAGATTTTGCAGATGATGTAGTTGTTTTTGCAAATAATGCTTTATTGCTACAGGAAATGTTGCAGGAGTTAATCAGATGAAAGTAGGAAAGTAGGACTAAAGATAAATGTTAAAAAGACTAAAGTAATGTTTAATGGATTTTCTCAAAATATGTAAATAAAGATTGATTATGATGAGTTAGAAGAAGTTACCAGTTACAAATACTCTGGTCAGATTTATTAATACAGATGGAGATGTAATGGATGAAATTAAATATGAGAATAATAAGGAATCTTTTAATATTAAAATTCTAGACAAAACACGTGGATATTAATTAACTAGAGCTTTATATGTGTAATACAATTCTCGTAGTTATAGAGAAATAAATGTGGGTAAATTATATATAATGGATACGCTGAAAATATTATGAAATATCATAAGAATATAATTTTTGATCCATCCAAGGGGAGAAATTAAATCTGTAGTATTAAATACTTGAATCTGTCAATCTTTAAGTATTGGAATTAAAAGGAGGCATATTGAATGTTCATAGTATATTATATAGAACAGAAGATACTTTATAAATGAATAAAAAAATAAATTAAAACATCATTTTGACAAATCACTGATGAAATATTGTTCTTGATCTGGATTCAACTTCATAGTGGAAGAAAAATTTGTCAGATAACTAAAAGGTCTCAAGGTAACATAGTCTTTTTAATTGATCTAGAAAATAATCCTGTCCACCATCCAGATTGTTCGGTTAATTGTATCTAGATGCAATTATGGAAAACTGTTTTATTTTTTATGTATTGACTTTTTTTAATACATGTACATAATAATCTCCATTCCATCACACATTGTTAAAACATGGAAGACTACATATCCACCTAAAGTTTGGCTTCACTATATTGATGATACATTTGTTGTATGTTCACATGCTGAAACATTTCTACAAACTTTCTGGAAACATATCAACAACATATTCAGTTAAATTTAAAATTGGAATCAGAACAAGAACAAAAAGTGACAATCTTAGATGTTCTTGTGACAAGATTCTCTCTTGGCAAAATGAAAACTGATGTTTGCAGAAGACCCACACATATAGGAAAATAGCGTATACATCCAATCTTATCAGGAACACAAAAACGTAAAATTATATTAATACTATATATAATGTTTGTAATAATTAACTTTACTTTTAGGAAAAAGTGGAAAAATCAAGAGGAACCTCATAGATGAGTATATGAAATTTCTACTGACTAATACTGTTACTGATTAGGCCAGCAATCCCTGAGTATATATAAACCTGTGTGTTAATGCTAGCAGTTGAATGTAATTGGAAAATTTACTAAAGTATTAAAAAAATTCTAAAGACAGTCAATATTTAATATTAGGTGATGGAAATAGTCCAACACATGCCATCGTCGCAGTTCTTAGGCAAACATAAGATGAATTAAGACATCTCAAAAGATGGATAACTCCCAAGATGTATTTTGCATTGAATCAGCACTCATTAGTTAGCCCAAGTCACAGCCTCTCACATATATCTTTATTATGTATTCAGTATTTATAATAGTAATTTATTATGTTTTAATTTTTCAAGTGTCAAACTTAATCCATTACAGCTTTCACGTGATTTTTTTTAGATCCCACATTAATGATTAATGGTGATCATGTGATGTTTATTGATTAATGATTATTACTAATCATTTATTAAACTACAGAATATCTCTAGCCTAAATGTAAAGTTTAAACTTCAGTTAAAAATTAATATATCTTTTTTTTAATTGAACGTACGCACATTGGGGGGTAATTCAACTTCATTTCTCTTTTTCCATGTGTAATAACTTTTATAGATATACTTAATAACCTTACTTTACCACACACTCTTGAAGTACATGAACAAAGACATCTTAAAGGACAATTGACCTCCAAGATACATTTCATGCTTAACCAATAAAATATCACCACTCCTTCGCTTTTTTATGTTTTGTATGTTTGAACTGACAATAAAAATCGTGTCTTATTTTTGAAAATGATTAATTTATATTATAAAACTAAAACTTTTGGATTGGCATTTTGTCTTGTGTATGTTTGTGTGGCAGCGTTACGTGTTTAAATCATTTTTATTTTTATATTTGGAGGATTATGTCTGTTTGAAGTCCAAAGAATGTATGAATATTTATATATAAATTAATAATAAAATACGTGTTGAGTTAGCTATAATTTATTTATTTTATAAACAGCAAAATATTTTTTTTTCATATGTCATAGTATCGGCCGGGAGGCGAACCCACAACCGTCTGCAACCAACTACTTGCTTGCAAGGCGGCTGCGATGACCTCTCGGCTAACAACGCTTGACAGCAAAATATTTCTTACTTTATTCGGTCCCTTTATTCCTTATTTTTAAATTATTTTCATTTTAGCATTTTTTTGTGAAATTATAGGAGGAAATAGTATCAAGTGGAAAGTAAAATAACAATATTGCTTGATAATTCTGTTAGAATTGAATAGTTCATATCAAATTATTAATTTTATTATGCTTAACGAAAATCCCGACAAGATTATTTTATTTATAATATTAAAATAGTATAAAAAATAGATCAACAAGTATGTTTGTCTCTGATGTTAAATCGGTTAATCCATAAACACTCCAGTGTTATCTTTCTCGTTATTAAGACTAAATTTATCATCTTATAAGTATTAAAATAAAAGAAAGCGCGCCTATTTTTCTGTCTTTGTATTTTCTATCTGAAGGCTATTTAATATTTCAAATATTTTCTGATTTATACATTTTTTTTTTCAATTTTGTTTCTTTACAATTTCGCTATTTTTCTTTAGAATATTCACATTAACCTAATTCACTCTATCAAAAGTTGTTTTTAACACTGATAAAAAAATATTAATATTTATCTTTTCCTTTCTGCGTATCTTTCAATAAATGTTTTCACTACTCCATTTGCATCTCTTGTTTTGCTTCTCTTTTCTAAATCCAGGCTGTTTTTAGGGTAAAATTATTTATAATTTCTAAGAATTATATATATAAGAATATTTCAAATATATTATTAATTTGTGAAATAAAACTGTTTGTTAAGCGTTGGTGGTCGAGAGGTCAGCACGGCTGCATTACAGGCAGCTGTCCCGGGTTAGCGGGTTCGCGTACCGGCCGATGCTATGACACATGGAAGAAAAAAAAAACTGTTTGTTATAAATACTTTTACATTTTGCTGCATTACATTTTTTATTTTCTATTTTCACATCTTTCTGTAAATGTTCTTACTACTCCTATTGTATCTTTTGTTCTTTTTATTAACATATTTATTAGAACTGTTTTTTTTAAAGTGCTTATATCTGGGCTCTATTCTAAAGCCCTGCATGGTTTTACCCAGCAGTATAGCATCCGATTTGGGGTCACTTGATCCCAGGATCGATTCTGGCACTCACAGTTCAAACTTCTTGTGAAACCATTAGTTTTTTGCTTTATTGTGTATTTTTATCTTGTTGGTTGCAATTCAACTAGAATCCCATTAGATCTATGAAATTTGCCAAATTTCTGTTATTTTTTACCTTCTTCTTTCATTATTGCAAAATTATTTGATCTTTATCTACCAGCTTTTTTGTTTCCAATTAATATAAACAAAATGCTTCTTATTTCTATTATACCAAGTCACTCTGAACCACTTTTTTAATACATTCCACCTTTATGTCTACACAGCTATATTTATTTCCATCTAAATTGTTTTATTCTACTATATATTAAATCATACCTACTTCTTTGCAATTTTTATTTCTTCTCTGCTTCTTCACTTTCTCTTTTTTTCTTTCACACATTCATTTTCTCTCACAGTCTTTATTTGACTTTTTATTCCTCCCTCTCCTTGTCTCTCTTTTCTTTTCTATCTTTTGCTGTATTTATATACTTACACATTATTCTTACAATCCCATTTGCTTAGATTTATCAATTTCAAATCTCACTTTACATAATTTTATTTTTATCTTTAATTTTATTTATTTATTTTTCTATTTCTCTATCAGTTTATCAGTCATGTCATTATTAATTCAATTCTATACTTTCCCTTCACAATTTGTACACTAAATTAAAATTCAGACAACTGCTGCAAAAAATAGCTGTAAATGTAGTACTTATTATGTATATTCTTAGAGTTTATTAGTCAAAACTATTCCAATTTCAGAATATGGAATATTCTTTTGATGGTATGCTGAAGATGGTGCAGTTTTGTAATTTCATGCATATAATTACAAATCATAAAACACTTCTTAGTCACTATGAATTACCAATGAAAACAGCTCAAACATTTTTGAATCTATATTACCAAAATGATATTTGGATCACTATTAATAGCATCCACTTTGATATATATATATATATATATTAATAATTCAAACAAATATATTTAACACAGTATTCAAAATTAAATAATCTATTCTTTACCAGAAGTACTTTCAATTGTTTCACTGACAATCTTTATCAACTGTTAATACAAACGTACAAAAAATAAAAACTTGCATTACCCATCATTCAATCTATTCAAATTTCCCACAATTCTGTTGTCTTTATATTAGCCGATTGTTTATTCATCAAACCACCTCTATTCCTAGATATCATCATAGCCTCTTTAATTTTATGTTTTTCACTACACCTTTCAATTTGAATAATTTTTATATCTCTATTATTAAATTTAATATTCAAATTGAAAGGTGTAGTGAAAAACGTAAAATTAAAGAGGCTATGATGATATCTAGGAATAGAGGTGGTTTGATGAATAAACAATCGGCTAATATAAAGACAACAGAATTGTGGGAAATTTGAATAGATTGAATGATGGGTAATGCAAGTTTTTATTTTTTGTACGTTTGTATTAACAGTTGATAAAGATTGTCAGTGAAACAATTGAAAGTACTTCTGGTAAAGAATAGATTATTTAATTTTGAATACTGTGTTAAATATATTTGTTTGAATTATTCTTATATAATTTAAAAATACAGACATTTAATGGTTGTAGTTATATATATATATGTTATTTTCAGGAAAATGAGGAAGGTACTTGCTACTGTATTGAAACAACAGCTATTTAGCTATATACTACATGGAATATCCTGAAAATAATAATAATATGAAGTCATCATTTATCTGTGAAAATATTAGAATTAACATATATATATTATAACTTTTAGCTCAGTTGGTTAGAGTGTTACCTTAAAATTCAATATTCAAGAATCTAAGGGACCAAGTTCGAATCCCATGCTAGTACTGGCACTGGTCAGGTCAGCAACACCTGAAAAAGAGGGGAGAATAATACCTCACATAACATTGTGCATATTCTAACCAGTGTACTATTACTAACAGTTAAATGTATTTGGAATATTCAAATAAAGTTAAATTTTTCTTAATACATTCAATACTCATATTAGGTGATGGAAATAGTCCAATACAACTATTCTTATATATATATATGTAAAGATTTTTTATAATGTATGCATCGGACTATAATAAATCAATATTGTTTATTACCAAACCTTGAATATCAAATGCTATAAATATTTTTATTTAAAATTTGGCCATAAAATAGCATCATATGTCACTGATAATTAGTCAGATATTTTCCCATTATTGATCGCAGAACTTTTGCCAAGTAACTGTGGGAAACCTACAAATCTGCTTTATAACTGCAATCCTTGGAACACACCTACACGATACATATGTGTGTGTTCAGAGTGAATATATATTTTTTGAAGAGCAAAACATTTTTATTTAAGTTCATTATCAAAATTAGGAAGTGTGCTACTTGTTGGAAAAAATAATCTTTAAATCAAAAAACTGCAGAAGGAAATTAAAATCTTTAAAATTTACTGAAAGGAACAAATTAGAAAAAGTAGTCAAAAGAACAAACTGAAAAGATTTTTCTCGTTTCCAAAAAACAAAACAAACAAACAACAAATTCAAGTTTTTGCAGCAACTTTTTAAGATTACTATTATATATTATTTCTATTCATGGAAGATTCGATATATTTACAAGTATTTCAATTAAACGAAATTATACATAACAGAGTCGGTAGGATACTAGTAAGTTAAGCTCTAGTAATTTTAAGCTAAGTTCTTTAATAACCATCGCTCTCAGGGAATCATGAGTAATATGACATTTTCCATATTTTTCCTTTCTTGAAATTCTAGGATTAGTATGAAATATTTTGTTTTCTAGTGACATCTTTTTCAGGTCAGATAATCTGAGAGAATTTTATTCCTTTAAAGTCATTTAATAGTGTTTACTTTTTAAACTTACTCATTTTTCTTTTCATTCTATGGTTATCATTTGAATGTTTGAAAATAGATCATTTTTTTTAGTCTTCTTTCTGACTGTTTTTCTGAATTAATTTTAATTATTTCTATGTGTATGCTAGTAAAATTCTTTTATCTCATCTCTCATGATTTGTTTGACCTCTTATAATGTTTCTGGTAATACTCAATGCTTATATATGAGACATTACTGATTTCATGCATAAAGCACTGTCTTCATCAATAGCGTTTGCATCAAACCTCGTAGGCATTAAAATGGCAGTTGAACCACACAACTATCCTGCTTATTCAATACAAAAAAAGGTGTCAGTAATCAGTAGATAGATTATTTATATGGTTTTTATATGGTTTAATATCCCTTTCCACCTAACAACAATACGTATTTTTTGTTATAATATTTATTGTTTTCTTTTTTTTATGAAGCATTGATTTTTAATCACATTTAGTTCTAGATTTAAATATCCCATATTTATTAAATACAGGTATTATTTTTATATTATTGATTTTGAACTGCCAGTTAATTCAGCAAACTTGTACACGGGTGACCTGTGCACAAAAAATTGGCCATCAGTAAGGTTAAAGAATGAAGACTGGTCTAACATTTTATATCAGTAGCTTATGAAACTGGTACAATTTTTTTTTATGTGTTAAATGATGGGGTGGGGGGGGTGCGAATAAAATAGATGCAGTAATCATATTACTATATTTGACTTGTCTGTATTTGTGTATATATATATAATAATTAATAAAATAAGATACAAATTGTGTAACCTGCTTTTAAGCGTGTATTAAAATGTTCGCTAGAGGGATCTTACCACTACCTCCCTCTAGTGAACATATATATATATATATATATTGTTACTATCAAAATGTTAGCTTAACTAATAATATGATGATAATAATAATCATACTAATTCTTTACTATAAACAAAATATTTAAATATTCAGATTGTATTAATAAATAATACTATCTAAGGGAATAAACATCACATGATCAAGGCTCCTCACTGACGAAGGCCACAAGCTAGAAACTAGTCTGGGGATATTGGATGAATAGGCACTAGATGGGGATTTTATGCACAAGCCTTCTGGCATCCATTGATTACTCTAGCTTGCTGTGTGTGGCAATATGTATAGTGAGTTTTGCCTGTTTTTTACTATCTAAGGGTTATGAAATTAATGTGTAAATAGTATATGTAAATAGGAATAAACAAATCTAATAATATTTATGTGTGGGTAGTGTATTCTCTCTAAGTTTTCAATATATATATATATATATCAAATGTAAAGTTATCTCAGGGTTTAAAATACAGTATTTAGTTATAATAAATAAGATTCTTAAAAATTTTTTATTCAAGTATAAATCTTTATCATCGATATGACTAAATAATAACCCATATTTTATTGTATCTAAAGTATATCTTATAGTAACTAAGTATCACTATTTAAATTATATGGGCTAATATTAGCAATAAATATAAACGTACATCAAATAAATCATGTGACCATAAATTACCAATAAAATGTTGAATGCAAAATTATGGAACATGAAAGTCAGATAATTTACTATATATATATAATCAATTTATTTACAAAAAAAAATACAAATATGAAATCAAATATATTTGTATATAATAACAATAATAAAATAAGTTCTCATTAAAATCTATATCTAAATATCTGCAATAACTTTTAACTACAGGAGCTTTGTCTCAATTTATACTGTGCCATATTGTATCTAGAAATGTTGGGAAATAAAGAAAATCATTGGGGTTTTTTTTACAAGTATTAAATTCAAGTATTAATTAATTATTAAGTAACTACCATAAAATAATGTTTTATTTGATCTTCTTTATTATTGTATAGTTAGTCTCTCAAATGGATATCTCTAGTATATAACTTTTATTCATTTTCCAAAGATAATAAAATACCTCTATATTTGGACCATATAAATACACATGGCATCTGACTTCTACAGGTTAGATATACAAATCACAAGATCTTTTCTCTACAGGATTTATACACTACTATAACAAATATTTTTGGCCCCAAAGACTAAGATACATTTAACATAGTTACATGTAGCATAACTAAAGATATGTCTAACCGTGCTAATATTTATGAGTAAATTATAATACAAGTTGTGGGTAACTTCTGTCAACTAAACCATATCATTATCTATAAGCCTCAGTGTCACATACATAATATAAATCTACAAATTCTTAAACAGCTTTTAAAATACCTATAGCTATAAAACTTAAGCTTATCTCATATTTAAAAGCACTTTCAAAGTACATAAAGTGTAATGGTAAATATAGTTTTTACACTGTACCATTTAGATACCTCATATACAAAATAAACTGAAATTATTTCAAGATCAATAAAGCATAGGAAATATATAAAGCAATTATCATTTTAACTATTAATTATAATAATTTTTGTCACAACCTCTTTTCAATACGAGTTACACACATACCTACATCATCAATATTAAAATTACTATCATGAAATTAAAATCATATTATATAATACTAAATCATCCCTGCACTTTACTACTATTACACAATGCTTTATTTACCACCCTCTTTTACAGTTTCGATTGCCCCAGCAATCTTCTTCAGAACTACAACATAATACAAACATATGAGTATAAATATACATGAACATATAATTTACAATCTATATAAACATCTGATTATAAGATGTTTGTTTGTATTATGTTGCAGTTCTGAAGAAGATTGCTGGAGCAATCAAAACTGTGAGCTGTAAAAGAGGGTAGTAAGTAAAACATTGTGTAACAGTAATAAAGTGCATGGATCATTTAGTATTATATGATATACATTTGGCAATGCAATAAGAAAGATTAGTTAAAATCATATTACTCTGCATAAGCTTTTTAAATCTTACTTTCCTCTTGTGAAAACTTTTATTTATTTGAAAAGTAAGGAAAAGTAGATAATAATACCCACAAAAAATATTCTATTATCTAAATCAAGTTCATTAAAGTCATTAAGATTCTGCAAAATATATTATAAGAAATTTTATTCAAGCAAAGTTTTTAAAATATTTTGAAGAATTGATTTAAATCTCTTGATACTTCTAGTTTGGAAATTCCAAAGAATGATGTAAGACTTTATCTTTGCAAATAATGAGGATAATGACAGAATTTTATCTTTTTTGAGTGAATCCATTAGTGTAGTACAATTTAAATATTAAGCGAGGTCAAAACAAATGATTTTTCTCTATCTCTAAATGAGTTTTAGTAGGTAGTTAGTTAGTTTTCCCAGAAGTAAAATTCACAAATATTGACACTTTGTTTAAAAAATATTTAAAGAAAAATTTCATGAATTTTGAAGAAACTTGGTTTTAAAAATCTAGTAGTCAAGCATTGGTGGCTGAGTGGCCTTACAAGCAGTTGTCCCGGGTTCACGGGGTTCGCTTCCTAGCCGATGCTTTGACACATGATAAAAAAATCTAGTATATAGGTATCTGCACAAGAATCACTTTCTTAAAATTTTCTTTTATCACCATAGCAGATGAATAATTGAAGTGTAACATTCTTAGAATAGTGATATTTCAGATGTTTTAGTTCTCCATTTGGAAGATCTTGAGATGTGCATTTTCCCAGATGGGGAATGCGATTGTAAATGTCTATTTCTCCATGCTCAAACAACAATAATCATTACAGCTATGTCTAAACACTATCCTTGTGCAGTTTAATAAGTGGAATAAAAGAGAAATATTTCTCTTATGTACATGTATTTATAGGTTTTTACCATGCAACTAGTTTCATCAATATCTTTACTCAAATTTTCTAACTCTTGTAGTTTTTTTATGTGAAAGTTTTCTATAGTTTCTAAGGAGATGATGTTCTTATTGATAATTTTTGAATGTTAGCACCCATTACAATAAAATTATTTTAAAATTGCAAATATTTTAAAACATTTAAATAAAACATTATATACTTCAATAAAATTAAATATACCTATTATAAAATCAATTGCATATTCAATTTAAAAATATTAAAATAAATTATTTTTTTATTTACCATTTTCACAATAATTAATATTTTATTTTATATTTAAACCCTTTAAATTTAAAATATTGCAGAGAAATATAAGCATTTGTGCACACACATACATATTAAAAATTATTATAAGTTTATATTACTGCTGTAAATCATTTTACTATTGTGTATACATTGATATAATTATTGCTTTTATTAATCTTATGTTAACTAATTTATTCACATATTTACAATATTACGTATTTGATCAGTGCATTGTTCTTTTTAAAAGTTAACTTTATATGTGTGTGCTTTTAAAATGCATTAGGATATTATGATTTTTTTTTTTTTAATTTGCTATAGAAATCTTAAAAACTAAAAGAATAATATGAGTAATCACCGATTTATAAAATTTTATTTCGTATGGTAAACTTAAATAATAATTTCTTTATAATAAGTCAATAAAACATTAGAAGTTATGTTTATTATTATTATTTTGAGATATTAAATATCCATCACAATATATATGTTATGTGATTTTTTTGAAAAGATTGTTTGTAGTCGATTTTCTGTAAAGTTACTATGGTCATATTTTAATAATCAAAAAAGCAAAATATATATAATGTGACATTACTTTTATAAGCTTGTATTTACAAAAATGTAATACAGAGAGCGTACCAATAGCTCAAACAAGCTATTAATTGATAAGTGCAGTAAGAGAAAATATTTAAAAATCTCTATCCGGAACATTCCCACTCCAGATCAATTGTTTTCGAGCTTATGGCTCACCTCAGTGAAGAACTAGAATATTCAGACAATCATAAGCTTGAAACCAATTGGACCGGAGATAGGAATGTTCTGGGTAGAGATTTTAAATATTTTCTCTTACCTCACTTATCAATTAAGAGATTGTTTGAGCTATTGGTATGGTCATATTTTAGAAAAATATTGTTTTCAATTGTCAAGAAAATATCTGTAAATCTAAGATTCAAATTCACAAAGCATGGAAATCAGAATTATAAGTAAAATGCATTTCAGAATTATATATATTTTAAATTATTTATTCGAATTTTTGTGTGTATGTGTAAAAGGTATTGACTGTGAAGATTACTGTGATCACGTTTTAGAAAAATATTGATTTCAATTGTTAAGGAAATATCTACAACCTCTAGTATTCATGATTCACTACAAAGCATAGAAACTAGAATTGTAAGATTAGTAAAATGCAGCTTAGAATTAATTTTCTTTTTTTATTACAATATATATATGTGTGTGTGTGTGCGTGTGAATTCAATAAAATATTTGTTATAAATTAATTGTTGTACTTATAAATAAATAAAATAGCAGGGTATTAAGAATGATAATAAATATTCATAATAATCATTATAAAGCACAAAAATACTTTTAATTATTTGTAATCATTTTCACATATTGTATTCCATTATAATATATATGCCCCTTTAGTATTATAATAAAACTGGATACCAAACTGTCAACATTTCAGTTTATTATTGCGTTTTATTACACGGAAGATGAACAAAATATTACTGTAATTTTTTTTTGTATTAATATCATCAGCGCAATATTTTTTGTGATATTTTTTATATCGAGGTTTTTTCAAGGTTTAATGTTTTTCACCATCATAATTTTTTTTTTTTTGAAAATAAATTTGTAACGCCTTCCTGATTATTTTAATATAAGTAAAACAAGAAAAGCATTTAATATATTATGCATTTTTAAAATTAAGCTATAGAAAGAATATATATAGATATTTTAATAAATCAAAGACGCTATATTTTTGTTCCAATTACTGTTCTACCACTGAAATTGTAAATGTATTTTTTATGAAAGAAATTGTCATTCCTATTTTTTACTTCCAGTAGATTATTTATTCAAACTTATAGCTTGTCTTTTCATAGACCAAATTTGTAACCAGAATATCAAAAATATTAACTCTTTTCATAAAACTGTAATTCTTAAGTACATGTTGATGTCGAATTATGATTGAAAGGTAATATAAACCAATTAAATGCATTGAGCCAGCCTTTCGGCAAAATGCAGCCAGAGTCTCAGCACTACGATTCTGGCCGTGTTTTGCCAAATGCTGGCTTAATGCATTTAATTAGTTTATGTTTATTATACTTTTTATCATAACTTGAATGAGGACGTAAGAACCAGAAATGATATTACATACTATCTACATCTAACAGTTACTTTGATCTAAATGGTCATTTTCATAAATGAACCAAGGCCAAACATATCTCAGATTAGCTTTCGTATTTTAATTTTGATCAATAGGTTGTACTCTCTTTTATGATATCCATTTAATAGCTACTTTTTTTTTACATTCTGTAATATCAAGTCTAATCGGTTAAAACTTTTGAACTCTTCATATTTTGAATTAAAGCATGCGTGGATAAAGCTAGATTACATCATTCAAATTGCGATATATTTTGTGATGAGAAAAGACATGCCATAAAGAAAGGAAAGGCTTCAGAAAATAAGGGAATTGTCATTGATATTTTTAAAGGAGCATGTGAAGAACTTGTTACATTGTTGACTAAATGACAAAAATATACCAGACAGTTGGAAGAATACATAATACTATATTAGAAATTTCTGGCATTGGTTTTTGTTAATCATTTCTATACAAAATCTTTAGCAAGATAATTAAAATTTATCTACAGTGAACTTTGAATGCAAACCAATCAAAAGAACCAACCAGATGTGTTCACATTTTCTCACATCCAAGTATTGAAAGCAGTTGTAGAAAAGGCCATTAAATACAAGTTGGCATTATGCTTTGGGCTTGTAGATTATGAAAATGCACTTAATTTTATGAACATTCCTTCAGTTATCAAAGCATTGGATTATCACATATGCAGTATAATGTCATATTCTGAATAATGTTCATTTAAATACATAGCAGTGTTTAATTCACATTGTGTTACTATGATGAATAATATTGAAAAGGGTATATGACATTGAAAGATCCTAATATTTTTACAAGAAATATTTTGTAGGTTAAAATTGGAAGTTAAAGGAATAAAAGTAAATGAGATTATTTAAGACAACTAGATTCTGCAGATAATGTGATTGCTTCAGAGATCCAGCAAATTATTGAAGAGTTATCACATGAAAGTAAGAACATAGGATTAAAGATAAAGCCTTTCTGTTCAATGGATTTTGTTTTGATAAAGAGGAAATACAGATGATAAAATAAAAGTTAACAATGATAAGTATCTTGGCTGTATTATTAAAACAGTAGAAAATCCCCCTCCCCTGATCCAAAAACTACTCTGCAGATAATACTGTCACCTAGCATCAATTAATTACTCAGGCTTACAATATATGGCTCTAGAATAGAATAAGTATTTTTTTCTAAAAGTGTACATAAGCAGAGATAGACATATCATGTTTATTATAGTTCTATCTAGTGCAAACATTAGAAATTCATAGATGGCATTTGTTTCTGCATAATAATTCATATCCAGTGCTTTCCCATTGAATATTCATAGACTAGTTTTTGGTTTATGGCTTTCATCAATGAGAAGTTTTAAATCTGGGACAGTGAAACATAGATTTTTGAATTTAATGCATTCTTTCTTCATCTACTCTTTATGTTTTTTGAACTATAGTCCAAACTGAAACACACTCATGTTTTCAATCAAAGTTAATTTGCCTGGATAGTGATATAGATTTGAAAACAGATATCTATATATATTTTATGTCCTTGGATTTTTTTAATAACTATAGTCATATCTTTTATCTAGGATTTGTATTAAAACATCACATGATCACATTTTCTTTATGATTACAAAAGCTGTTAAAACAATAGAACCCCCCCCCAGAATAGTGCCACTATTGCAAGCTTTAGTGATTAATAGATGCCAGATGTTTGTAATTTGTATAATCACTATCCAGTAGTTTCCCATTTAATATCCCCATAATAGTTTCTAGTTCATTGTTTCAACAAGGAGCTTTAAACCTGGGAGAAGAATACATGGATGGCTTTATAGTTAAGCAAATAGATAAAATGTGGATAACTGGAGATCCAGATGCATTGTTCCCACATCCAAAGCTGCTCACTGATGAAATCCATAAGCTAAAAACTAGTCTGGGGATATTGGATGGGGAAACACTAAATAAGGACCGTAATACCCAAACATCTATCATTCATTGATTACTGAAGGTTGCACTAGGTGGCATTATGGGGGGAAACTGCTATTGTTTTAACAGCTTGTGTAAGTATAAAGATGTGTTAATGGTTTTACACTGATTCCTAGCCAAAAGATAAAGGTGATTATTTTATTAAACAAGAAAAGACTCCAAAATGTAGAGATACTAAACTGTTTTCAGATTTGTATGACTCTCCAGGCAAATTAACTTGGATTGAAAACATTAGTATGTGTTCAGTTTTGGCTGACAGCATTGTAGTTAAGCAAAAAAGGTGAATGGAATGGTGATGCATTGGATCCAGGTATACTGCACCCAGGTCTAAGGCTACTCATTGATAAAAGTCATAAACTAGAAACCATTCTGGGGATATTGATTGAGAAAGCACTGCACATAAATTATAATGCACAAGCATGTAACACATATTGATTACTAAAGCTTACCTTAGGTGGCACTGTGTGAAGAAAAAAAATTGCTATTGTTTTTACAGCTTGTGTAAGCATAGAGAATAAGTGATCCTGTTATGTTTTAATGATTGAGATGGTAAAATAATGCATGAACTTAGTCATAGAATCAAACATGCATAGAATACTTTTGGTAGAAATATTGAAATTTCCATATGTGTTTAAAAAGAAAATGTTTAATTTAAAACTTCTTATACCAGAGAGGTTGAAATTGATATATGTAGGTGAGAAAATATATATAGGTAGCAGTGATAGCATTGAAAAAAATTAAGAGGCTGAAATATAAAACTATGTTGGTACCATGTTTTCCTGAAACGAAGATCCAGTCTTGTATTAATTTTTGCTCCAAAATATGGCTTAGGGCTTATTTTCAGGGGCTATCTAATTTTTTCACTTACAAAATATACATTTATTTATTTTTCTCATGTCTCATACCATCAGCCAGGAAGCGAACCCGCTAACCTGCGACAATTGCTTGTAAAACAGCCATCGCTGACCTCTTGACCACCAACTACATTTTCTCAATATTGTCAATTTCAACAGTGCAAAAATAACAACTTTTACTATTGCATGAATTTGTTACATTTAGGATTATGATTATATCACAGAACAGTATCATTATATATGAGAATATTAAAAATTATTTGTGTGTTGTTGAAATTAATAATTAATTATAAATATTATATGAAACGTTGATCATCCACTAGTAATATGTTTCAGCTTTTTCATATATCAATGTTGATTTATTTACAATATATATAATTGGACATCAAAAAGAAGAGGAATTCTCCTATCAGACTGAATGATCACACATTGATAAAGGAAAAGTTCAATTGTGTTTGCAGGTTTACTAAAACAGGCAAAACTCACTATATATATTGCCACACACAGCAAGCTAGAATAATCAATGGATGCCAGAAGGCTTGTGCATAAAATCCCCATCTAGTGCCTACTCATCCAATATTCCAAGAATAGTTTCTGGCTTATATGGCCTTCGTCAGTGAGGAGCCTTGGATCTGAGAGCACTGCACCTAGATCTTAGGATCCCCAGACTAGTTTCTGGCTTATGACCTTCATCAATGAGGAGCCTTGGATCTGAGAGCACTGCACCTAAATCTTAGGATCCTAAGATCTAGGTGCAGTGCTCTCAGATCCAAGGTTCCTCACTGATGAAGGCCATAAGCCAGAAATTAGTCTGGGGATATTGGATGAGTAGGCACTAGATGGGGATTTTATGCACAAGCCTTCTGGCATCCATTTATTATTCTAGCTTGCTGTGTGTGGCAATATATATAGTGAGTTTTGCCTGTTTTAACAACACTTATACACAAGCATAAGAGATGGTGGTCATGTGATGTCAAGTTTCTTAAAATAATTAATTATAAGTCTGCTTGCAAAATAATTTTGTGTAACATTTATTCAAGTACAGAAATCTAAATTTATATTTATTTATTCATTCATTACTTTAATTTGAATGTTTTTTTCTTTTCTTATGCATATATTTTCTTTTTTTTTTTTAAAATACAAGCCAATACTTCTATATTTTTTTGATAAGTTCTTGAATTTCATATTTTTATATTTAATTTTCTTAAATATAGATTTAACTTTTCCATTCTATTTAAAAATATAAACTCTTTAAGTATAACATTTCCATCAAGCTGAGAAATCAGAAAGATAAAACCTCTCAAGATCCCTTAGGATCATAACTACCATAATTTTACATATTTAATATTATGCACTTTTCATATAATACTTGCATAGTCATTAATTTACAGAATTTTTTAACTTGATAATCGTTTCATGTATTTCGAAATGAATATATTTGATTCAGTTATTGTATAATCATATGTAACCCTCAGTAGGGTAATATTTGTTTTAACTGTTCGTTATTTTTTATTTTTTTAACTATTTAGAACAATATTTTTAAACAGGCAAAACTCTCCATATAGCAGTGCCAACCAGAGTAATCAATGGATGCCAGAAGGCTTGTGCATAAAATCCCCATCTAGTGCTTACTCATCCAATATCCCCAGACTAGTTTCTGCCTTGTGGCTTGTTTCTGGTTGGCACAGAGTGGCACTACTGTATGGAGAGTTTTGCCTGTTTAATAACAGTTATGTGCTAGCATAAGAGATAATGATCGTGTGATGTTTAGTGGTTTAACAATATTTTTAATTACTTTAACTCATCCAGAATGAGCTCCACAATCTTGCTGATTCCTGTATGGTCTGCAATCACTCAGATTAGATTAAAGTTCCCAAATTGTGGTTATCTGTAATGCTTGTTTACCATTGTTTTGTTATTTGATGGTAAGAACCTAAACTAATGAAATATAGATTTATTGATTTCAGTTAAAATCTCTAAATGCCTATCATTTTGATAAATATTTAATAAAAGACAAGGTTTGAGTTTTCAAAAGTAGTGGGTGTGCTTTAGTGAGATCTCTTCTTGTTTAAAATTTGAAATTGAAAATCATAAGTTTGCGTAGTTTGTGAATATATTTATTTTTGTAAATTTAAATGAAAGAAATGTTTTAATACAGTTGTTTGTGAATATCAAACAGGAAGTTGTAATTGGCAAAAAAGAAAAAACAGCTCAGTAATATCGTATTACTTTATGCATTTTTTAAAAATTATAAATGGGATTTCAAATTTTAAAATATAATTTTATATTCTTTAAATATTGTTTACTAAAATTCATTTAAGTGATAGAAATGGGAGTTTAAATAAATTTTATTTTATTTTGAATACATTACTGGCACCCCGAGCAAAAATATGAAACATATTGTTCTGATTATGTAATTCGCTTGATTAATTTCTTTTCTCTATTTGCAAAGTTGAAATATTATTTTTAGGAACATTTTTTTATTCTTAAACTTATAAAAAATATTTGTAAAAAATCAAAATATATACTGAAAAATGTAGATGTTAAAATAAAAAGTGTCAGTGTTATCTGAATGGTTGTTAGGCCTTATAAGAATATAAAGTGCATAATAGATGGGTTGAATTCTACTGAACTTTTTGTAATTTGAATTGTATTGTCACAATAGATATATCGATTTTTTTTTTATTGGCCTTTGTTTGAAGAAATAAATAAATAAAATTATAAAAATTAATTTATTCATTCAGTATACTGAATGTTTATTATAGTAAATAGAGGGATTTGAATTTAGGATTTTCAGTCTGTATTCATCTTTCCTCCACTCCATATCATACAACTGATATACATGATCACACACAGGTGAAAAAAATAAGTGATCCCCAATGTACATATTTCATGCAGGCCAGAGCACATCAGTTGGGCCAAATTATAATCTCCCATACATATATACAATCAATTCTCTCTTATATTAAAATAGCAAATCTTCAAATTTTAATGAACAGGCTTCAATTTTCTTACCCTTCCATAATGGAACACTTAAAATCCTTGGTGGATTTATGACAACAATATTAAATCCATCAAGGGCTTTGAGTGTTCCTTCATTGGTTTTTCAATGAAATGGATGATTGAATTGGAAGGTTGAGAAGATTGAAGCCTGGCCATTAAAGTTTGAAGATTTCATAATCTTAATATAATGAGTACTATGATCTGGCCAAACTGATTTTTGTTCTGCATGAAATATGGATATTGGTGATCATTTATATTTTTCACATGAGTGTGGTCACCTGTATCGGTTGTTTATGATGAAGTGGAGGATGAATGCAGACTGAAAATCCTAAGTTCAAATCCCACTATTTAAAATTATAAAAAGTAAAAACAAACCCACATTTGCAAAAACATGTTCAGTCATCTTTTTTATAAGTTTGCTTCTTTTTTTTCATTTATTGGTAATAATTTAATTTTCATACATTTTTTTTAATAAATTATAAATATGAATTTTCCCAAATAAGATATTTGTTAGAGGATTTTTTGACAAACTGGTCATTATTATTTTTAATTTGTTACAGAATCCTTTTGAAACATTATAATCCAATACTTTATTATAAAATAATTGTTATATAAGCCCAAAATGAGCATTCGTTTTCAAAAATTTTAAAGAATTTGCAAATTGTTGTATTTTTTTTTTTTCCATTTGTCAAAGCATCGGCCGGGAAGCGAACCCGCAAACCCGGGGCAACTGCTTGTAAGGCAGCTGTGCTGACCAATCGACCACCAACACTTGTCAATTGTTGTATTCTGTACATAACTTTGAACAAATGGTTCTGTTGTGAGATATATGCAAAGAAAAGTATTTATGTAATTTATATCTGTACTTGAAAAGAATAATCATTTTTCAGGTGATATGAGACAAATAATGTGTAACGTGAGCTTATATTTTTACCAGAGACAAGTTTTGCCTGACAAAGTTTTTTTATTATGTATTTCAAAAATAAAATAATTATTTAATTTTTTGTCAAAGGATGACAGTTTCTGATCAAAGTTCAAGATATAATTTTTATTCTACATATATTTACAATTTTAGTAGTAATAAAATTGAAATTTTATTTTTTAATATTTTTTTGGATTCATTCATTTTCTCTTCTGAGATTAATTTATATAACTAGAAAATAAATACGTTAACAAATAGGCTTGTCCAGTGATAATTTTGAAAATTAAAATTTTTGAAAAATATTGTTTAATTTTTATAAATTGATTCAAACAATGTATAAATATAATAAAAAAATTGAACATTTACCATATTTTATAATTTAAAAATAAAATAGTCAAGTGTTGGTGGCCCAGCGGTTAGCATAGCTGCTTCCAAGCAGCTGGCCCGGGTTCGCTTCATAGGAAAAAAATAAAATAAAATAGAAAATAAATTAAATTTAGTGGGACAAATTGTTATTGTCAATCGATGGGGGAGGAATGAATAAATATCTTGTGATCTGAGAGAGAACAAACAAAAACAACAAAAAAAAAAGGTATAATCTCAAAATACTGAAAAGTAAAATATTTTTATCTAACATTTTGTCATATTTTGTTGTGGCCAATCTAAAAATAGTGTTTGATTTTTATAAAGTAATCTAAAAATAAATGCATAAATTATGGAACATACATTTATATTTTTGCAATAATAAAATATTGTTTAATTTTTATAAAATAGTCTCAAAATAATTACAATTTAATGGGATAATTTATTTTTCCATAGATGTTATTGTCAATCAATCGTGAAAAGGAAAAAAAAAATCTCATGAGCTCAAAACACTAACCATCTTTATATGAAGTAAAATTTCTGCAGTTAATGACTTTTATTTCATTGTCTATTGTAAGTTTATAAATAAATTTTATAGGCATATAATTGCCAGTGAAGATCCTGCATTTGTATTTTTATGGCAAGATGATTTGCTGAACAAAGTGGAATGCAAAATGCCTTATGCCATATGCAAGTCAGCTATGATGCACAAAAGATGAAAAAATGTTAAAATTATTCCAATTCTATACTTACCTCATCAAGGCTGCCAATTGACCTGATCAGTCCAAAATGTCAATAACTTATTTCACTATGTGTGAGATTTTGGAATGCATTTTTTCTTCATCATGGATTTCCCTGTGAATATTGTCACCAAATTCACTAGCAAATTTTGGAACACAATAATAAATGGATTAGTTCTACAGGTAAGTTTCCTTGCACATGATGTCTGTCAAAGCTAGAAGCTAGAGGTCAAATGGTGGGAATTGATTAATGATCTAAATAAATACAACTGTCAAAGGATTCTTCAAGGTGGCCTAACATCATCACCACACATCTAGAGTATACAATCACCCAGTGTTTGGGTGGAAATGGGGTTTAATTGCTGTTAAATTCTGCATGTTTGACTCCATCATCTATTCCGGAGAATGGCCAGTCTACCATGATCTCCAGGCCAGAGGATTTCAAAATTCAATCAGCAAATGCATGATATTATTCTAACTGTTAGAACAAACATGCAAGCAATTGAATATTCATGGATTTAAGCCAAAGTCAAAATTCTAAAGATGTGAGGTGCATCCCTTGAACTGTTACGGTCTCATCTAGATCTCATATGCTGGAAAATATCATGGTAAAACAGCAGTTACTCAAAATCTTTGTAGACCTTCTTCAGAACATTTACTTTATTTGTTATGGAAATCAAAAAGAATGTTCACCCTACACTTCTTATTTTTTTGTTAGTAACCATTATAGTACATTTATTTTTATTGTTTTTTTTTCTTACTTTGTATTGAATTATTTATTATTGATTAATTTACACAACTTTTTTTACAGTTTGTGCTATTTTGAAAGAAAAATTAAAAAAATTCTAATTAAAAATTATTTTTACAAAATAAAGCATCAAATTTTATGAAATGTTCAATTTATTGATTAGTATTTTCAGTGTGGCTTAAAATAAAAGCAGAAACTGAAACCAAAAGTGAATATAGAGCAAATACTTTATTGTTATCTGACTAACAGTGTAGGAAAAGCATGAAACAACTGATATTATAAACTTTTTCTTTTGTCAAGATGCATTATTAATCCAATGCCATTTTTTTTTGCTAATTTATTCAGAGTTTATTATTTATAGCATAGTGTATTTATTCTGTAAGCCTATATTTTTCAAAATATCTATTTTTATAGTAGGACTTTTTTTTATAATGCACTAATTTTATAAAATAAAACAAAAAACAAATTGCACTATGTGGAGACTACAATATTTGTTAATTAAAATGTTCAATTTTAAAGTTTTTTTTTTTTAAAATGCACACTTATTAATATATAAGTTTGTATCCAAATTTTGAACATGGAACTATATATATATATAAGATAAACAAAACAAGTTATAAATTTTATAACTTGCTCTTAGCTTGCATTTCATGATCACTAGGTGGAGCCTTACCAATAGCCCACTAACAAGCTTTGTTTACATAAATGCTGAGAGAGATAGAATTCAATATCTCTTTCGTTGTCTCCAACTTTTAGACCATAGTTTCGAGCTAGTTGGCCCATGTCAGTAAAGGGTAGGAAGACTAGAAACTAGATCTAAATACCAACTCTACAATCAGCATTTATGAAACACGTTTTTATCAGCTTGAAAGCATGAACTTTTCAGATACGTAAATATCTTCAAATCCAGTCAAACAAACTAGATAGCTATATGGGTCTGAATTCAGTTCAGTTTCACAATATAGTAAAAGCCTCTGCAATCTATATCATTGCAAAAATCTTCAAGGGTACATTTATGATAAACAGAACAACTTATAAATTTCATAACTTGCTCTTAGCTTGCATTTTATGATCACTAGATGGAGCTTTACCAATAGCTCATTAACAAGCTTTGTTTACATAAACACCGAGAGAGCTAGAATTCAGTATCTCTTTCATTGTTTCCAACCTTTAGACCATGGTTTCAAGCTAGTTGGCGCATGTCAGTAAAGGGTAGGAAGACTAGAAACTAGATCTAAATACCAACTCTACAATCAGCATTTATGAAACCAATTCTATCTGCTTGAAAGCATGAACTTTTCAGATACATAAATATCTTCAAATCCAGTTAAGCAAACTAGATTAAAGGTTGGAGACAATGAAAAAGATATTGAATTCTATTTCTCTCAGCATTTATGTAAACAAAGTTTGTTAGTGGGCTATTGGTAAAGCTCCATCTAGTGAATTTATATATTGAAACAATTATTTCCATGGATTGTTATTATAATAAAGAATAGATATGAGAAGATTATCTCCAAGTAAACAGAGATAACTTTCAACTTTTCATTTTGCTAATAAACTATCAGTTACTATTAATTGGCAATCCTTGAAGCTAAACAAGTTTTCAGTTAGTTGTATAATAGTTCGTGTTTCCGACCTTTTTGTTGCAGTAAAAGGACATCCTATATATAATACAAAACCATAAAACAGTACAATACTATATAAAAATCCAAATTTTACCAAAATCCTTACATGACCATGGTTTCTTCTACTAAACAAATAGACCTTCTCAAGTGAAAATCAAACTAAAGAAACAACATATATATACAAAACAACCAAAACTTCCCCTAATTCATTTCAAAAACCAACTTACCTTTATATCAAAAGAAGACATCTTTTGATATAAAGGGAAGTGTTTTTTTGAAATGAATTATGGGAAGTTTTGGTTATTTTGTATATATATATATATGTGTTATTTTTTTAAGTAAAACTTCTTATAATTCATTTCAAAAAATAACTTCCCTTTATATCAAAAGAAGACCTCTTTTGATATAAAGGGAAGTTGTTTTTTGAAATGAATTATAGGAAGTTTTGGTTATTTTGTATATATATATATGTTGTTTCTTTAGTTTGATTTTCATTTGAGATCTATTTGTTTAGTAGATGAAACCATGGTTGTGTAAGGATTTTGGTAAAATTTGGATTTTTATCTAGTATTGTATTGTTTAATGTTTTGTATTTTTTATTTATTACTAGTATAGTGTTAGGCAGTTTCGAATTTTATATATATCTGTGTGAAAGGACTAGTGATACCATGTGTACTTAATTTTTTATTAAAGCTATATTGGTTTTCTTTAACTGCTTCTGCATATTTGAAACTAATCAAAACTATCTATCTATGCATATATCAGTAATTCTTTGAAAATAATCACGTATTAATGCATATATCAGTAATTCTTTGAAAATAATCACGTATTAGATGGTAAAGTTTTAGCTCAGCTTCAAATATTCAGTGAAGAAATAAGACCTACCTACTTCTCTTTTTTTCTCTCTCATATGTCATAGCATCGGCCGGGAAGCGAACCCACAACCGTCTGCAACCAACTACTTGCTTGCAAGGTGGCTGCGATGGCCTCTCAGCTAACAACGCTTGACGATGTACCTACTTCTCTTTGAAAAGGATTTTAGAGCAAACATTAAAAAGTTTGCATTTGTCTATGCAGCAGTCTCACATTCAATTTTTATTCACGAAATATTCAAAGAAATGTAGAAATGTATATATGTAAGATTTGTTAACTATATATTTTATTTAAAGATTTTAATATGCGATAAGCATAAAGTTTTGAAAGTAAAACAAATTTTCTGATTGTAGTTAAACAAAAGAATAATTTATTTCTCTAATGATTTTTTTAAAGGTTTGCTTTTGATATGTGTAGAATTTTCATAAATAATGTATTTATTATGTTGGTATCATTTATATTTTATAGCATTTTATAATGGCTTTTAATGGAGTTATCAATACTTAATATTATATTAAAGTGGTTGTATTATTATTGTAGTACGTTTTTTAGATATTAAAAAGCCATAATTTTATAGCTTTTTAAAGGTTTATTCAATTGTCATCCAATTAACAATTTGATCAAACTTGAGAAACTACGTAAGCATTTGATTCACTTTTTGGGATAAAATTTATTTCCTGCAATTATTTTAAAAGTGCTTTATTGATTTGTGATTTCTTTCAATGTTGTTTTGACTGGTCTCGACGGAGATTTGATTAGTTGCCTGAAATTAACACCTTGCAGTTAAACTTAAGTTGTTTTTCTTGACAGGTAAATTTCTTATTTATTGAACTACTCTACTATTCGTAGTCACTCAGCATATCATTTTATTGAGACCTTTTTTATCAGCATATATATGGGTGTGTATTTATATGTGTACATTTAGGTAAATAAAGGAATTTTATTTTTTCATATTTAGTGATTAGTCCTTTAATCTATTTTCTTAAAAAATTAAAAATGTAATAATTTAGGACACTATTACATCCTTTTTTTTTTTAGTAATTAAAAATAATAATGAAAATCATGAGCAGTTTTTGCACTGATGACAGTCATGGGTTCAGAGTAGTGATTTTGGGATTGTTTTCCAGGTGAGGAACATGAAAACAAAACATCTGTTTGGTCAATTAAATGTGTGTAGCATACTTTGGTAATATTCATGCAATTGATCATACAATTATTATTGTTGTCGTTGTAATCATTACTATTATTTTTAAATGCCATTCATTACAATAGAGCTTAGTCTCTTAATGAATAATATTTCTGTAGTGTAATTTTCATCCTACACTACTTTCACCCAAGGTATAATCCATTTTTAACATCCAGTGGATAGATAGAATCATAAACACATGACCATGTGAAAAAGATGTATTATTTCCAAGATGCCCATTTTGTGCTACACCAGCACTCATCAGTTGTCCCAGATCACAATCTCTTATACATATATTTATCTTCCAAACTCTACCCCACATGAGAGTGGTGTATCGAAAATTACACTACAGAAATATTATTCATTAAATGGGTAATTTTTAGTCTGACGAATAATTAATAAAACTTATTAATATACTTCAATTAAGTGGTTTGTTGTGAGGGTTGTACGTTTGACACTTATCAAATAAACTATACTAATTGGCTATTTATTTATACTGAGCAATGATAAGGATATGTATAAGAGATTGTTATCTGGGCCAACTAATCATTGCTGGTTCAACATGAAATGTGCATCTTGGAGTTCGTGTATCTTTTTCATATAACTTTGGTCATATGTTTATGAATGTACCCTTCCACAGGGTGTTAATATCTGTCCCTAACTTGCATGAGAGTGACATAATGAAAATTACACTACAGAAATATTATTAAATACATTTATCTTTCAAAATAAAATATAAGAAATATTACCTTAACTATGAGCAATTTTTATAATGTAACCTTTTATTTACTTTTTTATTTTTTTAAAAAATTTAAAGAATGCAATTTCAATTTAAATCCTAAAAATAAATCAATGGCCTAAAGAAAAATTGATATTTGTTATTTTATTTATGATCAGATTTTAAATGGATTTTTAAAAAAGAAATTGTCGCATGCTATTTTTTATCCAAGGATTTATGAATGTTGTATAAATACTTACGTATTTGTATTTCACCATTAGAAGCCATGCCCACAAATAAATTCATTCATTTCAAAAGATTCTACAATAAGATAGACCCTTTTTGTCAAATATGTAAAAGGCAAGAAAAGTCATTCAACCATATAATATACTCATGCCCTGGACTCAGTAAAATAAATTTAGCCATATACCAAAACTTAAGGGTGGATTACTACAAAATCATGTCTATAAGGGAAGCCTTACAAATTAAACAGTTTCCTATTATTAGACTTTCCATCTTTATTGTACATGCTTTATGGAATGTTAGATGTAGGCAGTTGTTCACAGTGCCTGTCCCTGAACCAGTCAGTCTTTTCATGAACATTATTAGGAAAGTAAAAAGCAGAGACTTTATCATTGCATCAAAATTCATGTATAATGAAACTTGGAAGTTACTTAATATACCAGATCCACCAAGCTAAGCAAAAGATGAATAATGGATTCAATTTGCATCAATGCTGATAGGTGAATGGAAAAGCTACATCAGATTACTATTATTTATCAGAAGATAATCAATATACAAATGGTCCCAGACTGTTGATGATGTGTAAAACATAATTTTTTTCTGTCTTTTATAAGCATGTAAACATTATTTTTCATAAATAAAAGCTTTTGAGATTAAAAGACATGTTTTTAATATTTGTCTCTATAATGTGGTTCATCTTCATTGCAAGTGATTATGGCACTCTATACAGACGTCATATTAAGAGAATATTTATTATTCAGATATAACAAGCACTATAAAAGCCCAACTTGATTGAATGGCATAGTAAAATCAGCATAGTCAAGAACTAAAAGTTTTTGCATCATTTTTCAATCGAATAGAAATAGAAAGAAATCTGTATTTGATCAGTTGATTGCGTTGTTGTGCTCATTTTGCTACTTGGTTGTTTGAGCATCATTTTATTTTCTGAGCAGCTTTGTAAAAATTTATCTTTGAACCAATAAGTTTTAAAAGTGTTTACACTTATTTGCAATCGTTTTTCTGTTACTGCAATTGTAAAAGTATTTTTTTAAAAGTTTTTATATACATCTAATTCTATTTTTATTTTTTTTTATTTTTCATATGTCAAATGCGTTGACCGGGAAGGCCAGCCTGTTTGGCAGCTATGCTAACCGCTAGGCCACCAACGCTTGACTAATAACAATTTTGAAATAACAATCAATCAAAAAAATTAAGAAATATAATTTATTTGTGTTACTATCATCCCATTTGATAAAAAAAAAATGTTTTCATCTCTTTATATTTTTAAAAAGATTCCCTTTCTTGGCAATATTTCTTTAAATTGGGAAATTTGCTTGTCTGCATTTTAACATTTTTGATGTTTTGTTTTGAAAGGGACAAGTACCTCGTTGATGTCGGTGCATTGTTTGCATTTAGATGTTAGGTTTTTATATATATATAAAAAAGTGTACCTTGTTGGAATTGATGTTAAAAAAACGTAATAAAAATTAAAGCAAGATTTGATTTATTAACTTTGTTAAAATTTAATGGATGGCAAATTATACAATGCAGTAAGTGGTATTGCAATTTTTAGTAGTAGCAATAATGTTGCAATCATGTGCAAATGGATACATTTGTTGTTGCAACATTGCAGTAAATAAAATCTTATTATATATTACTCAGATTGCATAGTCGGCCCATTTTTTATGTTCATTAATTCCTTACGTTTTTTTTGTTTTGAAATGAAATTTATGTTTCTATAATTCATTTTTATTTGTGTGCAATGTTTATGAAATACAAATTACTAGCATACAAAAAAATAAGATTCTAGCAATATTTTCCATATGATTTATTTTAGTATTTTTATTGATTTCTTAGGGTCAGAACCACTCTTCATTTTCCATGTATACAATGTATTTTTTACCCAATTTTGGGGAACTAATTTACTGTGTAAAAACATAATTAAGTGTATTATGTTGGATCTACAAACTAAGCTGTAGACTTTAATTATACACTATTCGAAGAAAAATTAAACAAACAAACCAAAAATGTGAATAAACAAACAAAACACCATTAAAATTTGCAAATTTTATGATATTCTACAGGCCATTAATTCTTTTTCTGAATTCAGTATGAGATTATATTTTTAAAAAATATTAAATTTATATATGAATTTAAAGCTATGAACAGCAGCAGTTTTTCTGTCCCATAGCACCATAAATTATCATGTTCATTAATATTTTTTTTTTTTTTGGTTTATGTACAAAGCACATATGTTTTATTCTTCCTTAATTATCCTGACCAAATTTGATATGCAGTATTTCCCATAATTAAATATTTTCTAAGAGTAATGGTAAAAGATTTACAAAATCTTAGAACAAACTTAAAATATAGTATGTAAATTAATACACTATACAGGCTTACACATGCATATACAGATATATATATATGTAATATATAAGGGATTCGAATTCAGACTTTCACACAACGCTCAACTCTCCAAGCCATCTCATATTGCTAATCTTGCCACTCTGTCCATACCCCATAAATCTCCACAATGTTTTTTTTCTACTTTTTATTTATAATGAATCCTACTCCACTTGTATTTCCAATATTTGTGCCTTTATAATAGAGTATATTTCCACTTTTTAAATCAATTGTCTCTTCACCTTTTCTTCTAATTTCACACAATCTAATAATGTCCCATTTAATGTACGATGGTTCTTCTTCTAATTCGTGTAATCTTCCTTCACTTGAAAATGATCTGCAGTTGTGAGTACCTAAATAATATGGATGGGCTGCTCACCAACACGCATTAGCCAGCATAGTGAGTTTATTGGCTTTTTACCTCTGAATTTAAGATCAAGAAACACCATGGTCTTTCTTCTCAGTTGCCTGATAAGGCAGAATGAATGTTTGTGTAAATGAAAAATATTTTTCCAAGATATATACAATTATGACAGACAAAAATAAATCATGGCTCTTATTCCCAGGAGGCTGTAAAGTCAACATCCAAGGCAGCGGTTGATGGCCAAAGGCGGAAGGTGCTAAGAATCCCCTGATTGCGGACCCAGGCTTCCATTTGATAACGACTTTTTATTTAGGTACTTACAACTGCAGATATATATATATGCAAGTTAATAAGTATTGAACATTTACAGTTTAATAAACAATATATATTCTAATCTAATCAATGTTTGTCAATTATATTTGAGCTATTATATACTATATATTTTTTTATGGCTTGGAACAAAATATAGCATCTTTCATGGTTCCGTATCATATTTTAAAGAAATTACTTGTTTTAAATATGGCATTTTTGGTTGCTGTGGTTTTCCTATCTGAATTCATTATTAAACAAATATTTGATTAGTTAACATGATGGTGATTAAATGAATTTTTTCAGTTCATTTTTTAAAATATTAATAATTTATAAGCCGTGTTACTTTGATAAACATCTAATCAAAATCATAAAATGGAATTTTTCTTTTTATGTACTTATATACAGTACATTATGAGATTAGAACAGATTAAAGCATTTGAGTAATAGGATAATGACATGAAATAATTTAATGATTATTGATAGTGATATAAACGTCATTATTTAAAGTTTTTCCTTTCTAGATAGACTGAGTTTTCTCTTTTTTATTGCAAGCTGATTTAAAAGTTATATTTGCAAATGATTACAAAAGAGATTTAATTAATGTAGTTAGGATTGTATTTGTTAAGACACATTCTAAAAGGATTTATTGAAAAATAATAACATTGATATATAAACTTATCTTACAAATAATGTTTGACTGAGATTATTCTACATTGATCTTAGTCAGATTTCTTCTCTAATAATATAGATTATTTTAGATGTGTGAACATTATTATTCAATTGAATAATCTAATAAGCTCATTACTTGCTCTAATTAATTTTATAATGCATTAATTTTTAAATAATAACTGCCATCACGTAAACTGCTTTCAAGAGAAAAAATATACATAAAACACAAAGGTGACCTACAGTTAATTAATTAGCTTTTGTCTTGATTAGATGATCAATTTGTCGTCTGCATAGTATCACAAAAAACAATGACTTGACAAAGAAAATTCCGGTCAATATTACCTAGAAAATATTTGGTTTACCTCTATAATGGATAAATATACATTGAAGGTTCAAGTTCACACAGTATATTTACATCTACACTTTTTCTGTGGATCTTTTATATGTAGAATTATTTAGTATTTGTATTATATTTATTTTCTGATATTTGTTTGTGAAAAGAATAAAATTATTAAAGTGAACTGTTATAATTTTGCTGATTTGAAATATATTGCAAATTCCAGACATTATATATATATATATGTGTGTGTGTGTGTGTGTGTGTGTGTGTTTTAGTGTATTTGGGTATTTCTGGTTTTAATAACTGAAACACAGGCTTATTATATACCTATGTCTATATATATATGTAATATATAGGGTATATGAGCACAGACTTTCACATGACCCACCACTCTCCACTCTATCTAATAACACTGATACACTTAAACACATATATGTGGAAAAGATAAATAATCACCAATAAACGTATTTCATGCTAAACCAGCAATCATCAGTTTTTAATGTAATTTTAGAAAAAAATGTTTTTAATTTTAATAATGATTGGATAATCAGTTACGATTGTAAAAGAGGAAGGTGAAAATTAAAAAGAGCTCTGATGAAGTCTGCAGAACAGTCGAAACTTTAAGGAAAATAAAAGAGTAATTATATATAGAAGTTGCATTAAGAGGTGTATGAGAAGAGAATAGAAGGTTTAATATATATGAATCTTTTAGGTTACAGTATTTGAGTTTTTTTATCTAATTTAATTGTACAGTGAGGCTACAGTATGTGCTATATATTGTTCTAAACCCAACTCAACTATATCATAAATCATGTATAATAATTCACATTTTGTTAATTATTTATTGAAATGCAAGTATACAGCACTCTTTAACATACATATATAACACAGATGCTCTTATATATATATTGTAACCGTTCGATTGTTGTCCCAACTACATAATATCACCAAAACATAAGTGCGCTAAGAATTGTAACCTCGATCACCGATCAATTCCCGCTGCACATTATCAGCTATTAAGAGCTGTAACCAAAAGCATATCATGCTATCTATATTATGTACCAAAGACCACAACCAACATCTGGAGCAACTTACCACAGACCAAACCAATGATATAACATAAACTTTTTATGATTTAATTTGATCGCAGCCAGGGTGTACCGCGAAGACCTATCATAGTAGTATGATAAAATACATTAAACAAATTATAAGTATGTAATGTTATTATCTTTCAAACCTTAATTTGCGATTTTCATTGTATGAGACCCGATGGCCGACCATGTACAAGATGGCATAATTTGTGGAACTACATAAGATTATGAAATTTTAAACCATCTATATGATTTTTAATACAAATGCTAGTCCAGGTAAAGCTTTGCAATAAATAAACATAAATACTTGGGTTCTTTTTTTTATAGTTTACTATATCACTGAGACTCTTATTATACTGACAAATGACAATTTCAAAACGTTAAGTAAATATATTCAATCATGTCATTATCTGGTAAATCTGTTTACAGGTTTAATAATCAATTTATATTGCATACTAGAATCAACTACGCAAAGCTAAAATGATGGAAAAGGTAAATGGGATTTTATTGTACCTTACACATCATAAACTACCAAAGACGAAAAGCATCCAAATGTTTTCTCAAAATATCACTAAACTCTTATATCATGTTGACGATAGTATGTACTTCAATGTATACTCTATCCAAGGTTTATGATTTCTGATTTTACGAATGACAAATAGCAACGGCACAGTAAGTTTAATTATAAATCAACGTTTATTTACAAATTTATGAATAATAAGTAATTAATTCTAATGTTATAATTAAAGACATAAATAAACAAATAAAATAAATAAATTATAATTCCATCGACTTTCTTCAATAACATATCATAGGTACGGTTTTTAAAAACCTAATCATACCTTATATTTCAATTTGATATAATGAATGTATTGAGGAAATTATACTAAATTCAACATCAACTCATGAAACATCTAATGTCATTTCCAGATTCAACAAATCTATACCGTAAACTTATAATAATATAATAAATAATATTATATCTGTAGGATTTAGCTATAATGCAATCATTAAATAAAGTGAAAATTTAAACTTACATTCAGGTAAATAATAATCAACCAACAGTTAATTATTATGAGGTAACTTGAATAGAATGTCCTGCTACAATTTAATAATCTAACTTATAAATTATACTTACAAATGGAAGAAGATGATTTAGCAGAATAACTAAAATACTTTGCCCAACTTATATCTATGAAGTAAAACCATATTCCTGTGGATGCATTCATCTACACATAGGAATTAAATAACACTAAACGCTTTGTGGATTTATACACCATCATAAAGTAATAAGTATAATTACACAATTCCGCGGATTAACCACCAGCACAGGAATGAGTGTAAAATACAAAAAATGGCAATTAAGTAATCTGCGGATTAACCACCGGCACAGATTAATGCCTTTTAACATTATAAAACAACATTATTATTTACTTCACATTAAAGTGCAAAATCATCCTCCTCAGTTATTCTGACCATTCAGAAAACACTAACATTTTAACAAATGTGGGTTCTTGCATAATAAAATGTTACACTAATCAGGACAACTAATGTACTAACTTATCTTGCTTAAAATAAAACATATGTAATATAATATAAGTAATATTAGTATAGGAGTAGAAATCTGGAAAGACTCACAAAATACCTCATGAAAAATTGATACATCTCATAAATTCATTTAGTACTTTTCAAGCTTTTCCACAAGCGCTATTCTCTTGAATAAGTATTTTATTCAACCCCTATTAATTTAAACTTAATAAAATATAACTTATGAACTTCACATGCAAGTTCATATAACGATAAAATTAAAGTAATGCATTATTCATCAAATACATAAAATCTAACAGGTGTGTGTGTGATATAAATTAAATGTATAGCATTTTATAGTTCAATACATGAATTCTAACAGGTGTGTGTATCACAAATTAAATTGTATAGCATTTTATAACTACAAATATGATCCGTGAAATCCATGTACGATGTGTCGAACAATAAATATACGAAGTAATAGCTACAATTATAGTTGAATTCCATACATGTAATTTTATCCATTTGTATTAGTTATTATAAGCACTATTAGATTAACGATTTTACATGGCTCCATAAACATGAAACAATTCCAAAACATGACACGCAGAGTTTAAATGAAAATGTTTTTTCATAAGTTATTAATTTCTACATTTCTCTATTAAAACTGTTCCAAGTTTATCACATCCATGCTAATATTTATTTATCCATGCTTAAATCTAGGAATACTAATTATAGCAATTAATTTAATCATTCCAAACTGACGATAAAATTAGAAAATAGCTTTGATTAATTATTTGAAGACTGTTTTTATTATCCAAATGGTAAACAAATTAACTAGCAAATATATTACTGGCATTGCAAAGTTAAATATCAATCAATACTATATTTTTTATTAAAATTATAAACGGAAATATTAAACTATGTTAATAACTTTAACATTTTACTTTAATTTAAACTTCTTTTTTAAAAAGCAAATTTTCATATTTATAAAACTTCTGTAATTAAAATACTTATTTAATTTTTCCAAATTGTAGAATAATAAATATTTTAAAACATACCAAAATCTTGCAATTCATTCTGCTTTTAAACTGGAAAGCTCCGACATATTTCAAATGTAATATTGGAAAATTATTACTGGCGATTTGATCCACCTGGCTAGCCGACTTGAACAGACTTTTAAATTTAGCAATTCATCTTATTATTAAATACCACTATGTTATTTTTACGTTTATAGAAAACTTTGTGGTAATCCGTTTACTTGTTAACTATTTTAAAATAAGCTTATCATATTTACACCATTTGCCTTTTACCATTTTCTTTTCTTTTTCCCCCCAAAAGCAACACTATCAGACGATCTTTTTTTTTAATTCGCGCTCCTTTCTTTTTTTACATTGAAATGCATATGTAATTACTGTATTTATTTTTAATAATTAAATTTAGTTGAACAAATGGTTTTTTTTTAATTCAATGGAAATAATTTTTAAGACCATTTTAAACAAATAAAAATTATTATTATTTTTAATAATATTTTACCAAATTTAATGTGTTGTCAAAATTTTTAAAAAGTTAAACATTTTGATATGAATTAGTATATGGAAAGAAGCAAATTAAATTTATTAAAATAATATAGACAACAAGTAAGGCAAAATATTACCCATTCTCTCTAATAAATTATTTTGAATATAAGAGAGTAATCTGTTCAAAGTGCAAATCAAGCCAATCAAATCACCAAAAGAAGACAGAGAAATTTTTATACCAGTTACATCAATTATTATATTTTATACTAAAATATATGGTTACAATATATATAATAAGGGACTTGACATTCAAACTCCCCACAGCTATTCAATCCATCTCATACATCTGATACACATGAGACCACATGCACTTGCAAAAGATGAATGATCTGCAATATACATATTTTGTGCTGAACCAGCACTCATCAGTTGGTTCAGATCACTATCACACCCACATATATATAATCACTGCTCAGTTTACATTAAAATAACAAATCTTTAAACTTAAATGGATAAGCTTCAATTTTCTCCACTCTCCAATTCTTCGACCATCTGTTTCATTGAAAATCCAAGAATTAAATGCTCAGAGCCATTGTTTATGCTGATATTATTGTCATATTCATGTTGACCTTAAGTCAGTCTGAGTTCTAACACATAGGACCTTAATATGTCCATTCAATTATACAGAAGAGAGATGGGTAGAATACTGGCTTAATATGTAATATTTAAATATATATATAACTTAAGTATATTCCGAATAATGGTAAACAACTTATAATATAAATAAAAAATCATAGAGAAATATTTTTGATTATATTCATAATCATTATCAACTCAATTCAAATTTCAAAATGGAATTATCTACTACTAACCGGAAACATATGTCGATTTAAACATCCCATAATTCATTAATCTTAACATTTGCTGACTGTCTTACTAACCGGAAACACATGTCCATTTAAATATCCTATAATTCATTAATTTTAACATTTGCTGACTATTGTGACAGTCAATATTATGTTATTTAACCCATTCAATACTCAATACCTCAACCAACCATCCAATATAAATCAAAATACTATGACCTCTCCCTATTCTCTAGTCTCAGTATTATGACGAACAACACTATCTGAGCCACACATAAATTATTTTCAACCCCACAAACTTAGCATCACGAAAGACATGGAGGAAATCCTAAGGAGCTAAATAGTTCAATGTCAAAATATAAGAAATATGTGTTTTTTATGTCCTGGATCATTGAAAAGTAAAAATAAACATTTAATATAATTAAGAAACTCAAGCTTTTTATAGTTAAATCATGTTTAATTAATGACTTTAATCATATGACTAATGATATAATCCTCCCTATTCCCCTAAATTAATGAAACAAACTAATTAGACAATAAAAACAGATTAATAGGTTTTCTAACTCTTTTCTTCCCAATTTTAATAAAAATTGTCAACTCACTTCTCGATAACTACGATAAAAAAAAAAGATCTTTCGCAAGCATTTCTAATTGCTTTCTACAAACAGGGTTTAAAATTTATTTAAAACTATATAGTTAAATCAGATATACGTAACTAATGCACAAAAATTATCAAGAGATCAAGTTCACACAAAAAACTACCCATATTTAATTAACAAACATAAATAAAATTGGAAAGAGATTTTAAATGAACAAAAATTAACTATTAAACTTAACTGCAATGGAATACTAAATCTTTACACTGGTTAGTAAGGAAGAATAGTGAAGGGAAAAAGGTTAATATAGATAGATGATCACATAATATATACAATTAAGGTTATCTAATAAAAATGTTAATAGCAAATACATATAAATTCACTGAAGCAATTAGAAAAAATGAACAAAAGGTAGCATAAGAAATAGTTCAAGAGAGAGATACGATTACCTCCTTTTCCTTTCATTTCCTACGTTCATGATCCGACCGTCAGATGTGTTGTCCGGACAATGAAAATATGTAGTATGGTTTCACAAAAGTTCTCCAGACATCACAGAGTTCAGATGACTATTGAGTGGATATTAACATTTTAATGTATTCCGGAACCTCCGATACAAAGCTATTTATTTCCTAGCCGAGCATAGTAGAATCTATCAAACTTATATGATTTTACTTGAGCAGGTTCAAACTTTTCATGATTTTAGACAACAGTTGTAGACTTTTGGGAATAAAATCACGAACAAAATCTGACAGAGTTCTCCTAAGAGAAATCTGAATCACCTTCAATAGCAAAATCTGAATCAATCTTCAATACAAACTCTGAAAGAATCACCTTCACAAGGAAAATCAGAATCAACTGAATCCTTCAAAAGGAAAAATCTGAATAATTAATTCTTCAAAAGAAAAATCTGAATAATCAATCTTTTTTCTCCCTTCTATTTATACCCTCTCTTCAGCTACCTTCTATTGTTTGTATGATCTGAGATCTTGATAAGCCTCCCCATCTCCTTTGTTTCAAACAACACTTTCTAAAATAACTTTAACTTTTTTACTCTAACTTTCTTACTTCAAAGTTTGAATTCTCTTAATTAAAAAGAAAGAAAGAGAAGGCCATCTTTAATTACACTTGAATGGCTCACTAATTAAAACTATACATTCTTTTAGAAAATGTTGGCAGGCTTATCTCAAAATCAAATCATACTAAATATTTTAACAAAATTTTAACAACAATATATTATTATTTTTTTATAGTAGAATAAGCATTTTATTTCAGCAGAATTTTCATTAACTCATATATATACGCTAGATGTATATATATGTTTGACTAATAGGTTAAGCAATTTTTATTAATAGAATGAAATTTATTTAAAACAAAATATTTAAATGTAAAACACATTTGATAAGCATAATTATTTTTAACTCTAATGCAAAACCCTGCTGATATTGAACTATAAACTTAATTCAGGTCTACAATACTAATTAAGCATAGGATCATTAATTTTAACATTTGCTTCACTATCTATTTATTATCAATAATAAATAGACAGCAAATGTTAAGATTAATGAATTATGGGATATTTAAATTGATATGTGTTACCACAGTCAGCAAATGTTAAGATTAATGAATTATGGGATATTTAAATCGGCATGTTTTTCCGGTTAGTAGTAGATGATTCCATTTTGAAATTTGAATTGAGTTGATGATGATTATGAACATAATCAAAAATATTTCTCTTTGATTTTTTTTAATATTATATGTTGTTTACCGTTATTTGGAATATACTTAAGTTTTGTTATTGTATTATTAATATTAGTGGATATTTTATTTTGTTATATATATATATATATATATATATATATATATATATATTGTCTATAGTAAACATAATGTAATTATAAGAAACTTAAACTCAGACTTTCAAACTCCTTACAGCTATTCAATTCATCTCATACAACTGATACACATCACATATTTGTGAAAAAGATAAATAATCTCCAATATACATATTTTGTGCTGATCCAGCACTGATCAGTTGGTTCAGATCCCCATTTTCACACATATATATTGTGCCCTTATCTATAGGTCATAATAGGGTAGAATGGTCAATTACTAAAAAAAAAAAAAAAAATTTTTAATTTTAAGATATGTTTGTATGACATATAAATAATAGTAGGATAATTAGATTTTATAGTACAATTTAAGGCTGAAAATACCTGGTATATAAAAGTGTAATGGATTATTTTAAAAGAAAACAGTTAAATAAAGCTTAAAAATATCCTTGCTTATGGTTGTAAAAGCTGGCCATATAAAATAACACAGCTATAAATAGTTAAAAGTATATTAATAATTCGAGTATAATATTTTAAAACTAATAAATTAAATAAATGCTATATGTAATATTATAATTATAATTAATATTCAAATTTAATCTAATATATTTTAAGATAAACTTTAGGATGGTGAGAATTATATTTAGTTCTACAAGTTTAAATTATTTTCCAAATTTTTTATAAAATATATCAGTTTTGGTAATTTAGACCGAGACATAAATTAAAAATCATCTGATAAAGTTAGTAATCATGTGACTGTATATTATATACCTTCACACACACGCTTGTTAGAATATAATAATAAAGTTTGTGAATTATGGAACTAAATGTAATTGCTATCTGTCGTTAAAGTAAAAAGTTGAAATGTTAAATATTGTTTTAATAATTATTTTAAAGTTTAAATGATTTTGATAAAATTATAATTGAATTTAAAAATACATTCTAAATAATATTTAAGACATGACGTCATAAATTCTTTATTTTAAAGGGTTTAATCTATTATAAAACTAAAATGTGTAAATTTGTTCACGCTAAAAGTCATTAACCAATCAACGGAGGTATTTTAGCAGACAAAATATAAGAATTAGATGAAGCGGGAGAAAGTAATGTGTAAGTGAAGGAGGGAGTAACATATTTTTTAGCTGGATAAGACCGCAAGCTAGAAAAGGGATATAATTTTAAAATTTTATATTTATTGTAAAAGTTTTTTTTAACATATAATATTTTGACTGCCTTTACATGAAGGGCTAATTTTAAAAGTTTTCTTGCCAGTGATTTTATTCAAGTTTAGCCAAAAAACCTTGCAGTAAAAATGTAAGTACTAAAGGAAAAAATACCTAAAAATATTGCTAAAGGAAAAATATTTGTAAAGTACCTTGATACAGCTTTATTTATGCTCAACCAGAAACTTATTATTGTAACTCAGAGAAATATAATTTGGACGCTATACGGAAAACTTAAAAAAAAGAAGTTATTTGCCGTCAGGAAAAATTATGACGCACAATTTTATAAGGCTACTCTGAAGTTATTTTATTCTTCTCTATGGAAAAATTAAGATGCGTATATCATATAGAAAAAATTATGTAAAAGTTATAAGGGAAAAAGAATGTTTATCTTTTTAAAGGAAACATTACAAAAATATAGTACCAGAATTTTAAAAGAAGGAAAAAAGTTACAGAATGATAAGATGAAAGAGCTATTGTGTTTTATGAAAAAAGGAACAGAAAAACTTTATCCAAGAAGAATTAAAAAAATATTATAAAGTGTTCATTGGAGAAATGCTTGATTTAGAAAATATAAATTTAAATTACTTAATGAAAATGGATCCATGGAAACAGAAAAATTTTATTGAATATTTAAATCAAAGTACCTAGAAGATGCATCGTAAAAGTCGCTCGGGAAAATCTTAGCAGAAAATATTAGAAGAGAATATGTAGACGTTTTTCTTTACGGAATTAACTAATATCATAATTAATAATTGTATTAAATATTATGAAAAACCAAGGATTGTCATCTATGAATATTTATTAAACAGAGGAATAATTGTTTTGCCTTAAAATTGAACAAGCAAGGAGAAGAACATTAAGTGACTGAAGAAGAAATAATAAACATTTTTTTTTAGCTTTAATATGAACGGTTTTCAAGAAAGTTTGATAAAGAAGTACAGTAAATATAGTTTAAATATTTTACTAATTTATTTAGAATATAAAATGTTATGTGAGATTAGGGAAAACATATAAACATAAATTTAGTAATATTAAAATTTAAATATAATAGCTTGATAAAATTATAGAAATATTGTTTAAAATAAAGTGTATGGATGTGAATATTATATCTACAAGGATCAATGGGATGGTGAAGCATACGGAACGCGATCGAGAAGATAAAGATCGTTTGGTAATTTTGATATTTATTTATAATGCATAATGTATTTTTTTTTAGATCATCTATTGATTAAGAATGAAGTGTGAAAGTTTAAATTATATGTACACATTTTATACAACATTTTAACATATTATGAGATAGGAGTAATTCGGAATATGCATGCAATAATTTATTTAAAGTATATTAATAATATAATTTAACAGAACAATTGTGTGATTCTTTTGAACTTTCATGTGATAAAGTATTCAGATATTTTAAAATAGTTTGTATATGATTAAATATACGAGAAAAGTAGTAAGCAAGCTGTCTTATAGAACAGTGGAATAGTTTTGAAATAAATGAATTTTATTATTGTTAGAAATGCAGATATGTATTTGTCGATGTACAGTATAGAAAAATCTTGAGAAATAAGATCGGATAGTGACTTGGAAGTACTAGTGGAGAGGAAACCAAGATGATGTTTTTTTTTAAGGAATAGGAAAAATAAAGGATTTGGATCATAGTTAGTTTTGTGTGATTTCAGGATAGTTAACTAAGCCCTATGACTGAACACATATAGTTTGGACAGTGTTTTTTGCATATCTTTAAACTTTTTGATGTTATAATAAAGCTGAAGAAATAGCTTTAGCATCGTTCCTATAATAGAGGTTGGTAGACAGGTAAAGGTCACTCCTCTATAGTGTCTTTTAATTCACTGTGCCATGATTGTCAAGGTTTATGACGAGTAATATTCTAGTTGTATTTTGATCCTATGCATCTATTTTCGCTATCCTTATTTTGTGAATCTGCATCGGTCAGAAAGATATTTTCAAAGAAATAATGAATAAAATAGAACTGAAGATATGTTATCGTTTATGTAAGAATAGTTTATTTGCTTGAATGTATAGAATTGTGTAATTTTAAAATTGAAAGTCCAAAATATCATAAAGAGAGAAAGAATCATATAATACATTGTATGATTTAATTCAGAAATGAATATAAGATTTTGAAAAGAAATCTAAACCAAGTATTTTAAAAAGTGATAATCAAATTTGAATGTTTTAAATAATATTTAGAAAATAAGTATTGCATATTTATTAATAAAATAGTTCAATAATGTATAATAAACATATACTTGTGCATGGTATATTAATAGTTGTAATTATATCATCCGAAGTAAGGCTTGAATGAGAATATTAGGATTAATAAACATCGGATAATGAACAATAAAAACCTAATACCAAATGTAGAACAATGTTTTGACTTTGTAAGATTCCATACAACCAATATAAAACTAAAATTTGTTATTTTGTAGAATTTTACTACGAATGTAAATTTTGTAAAAAATATAATTTTAATAATATTAGGGATGCAAAGTGTTTGTGATAATCATATAAGAAATGCATTTTGTAATAAGCTAACCATAATAATAAATCAAGTAATAATACTGTGTTTTCTTAAGTGTTAAAAAGATAAGATTTAACTAGGAAAAATAAATAGTATTTGGATTTCATTTTATAAACTAATAAACTAAGTTGAGATAGGAGAGTAAGGGATATCCAATGTACATAGTGTAAAAATATTGTTAATTTATTTATGTTGTTAATAAACTTTGTTTTTTTTTAATTTATTTTAAAGTTGTGTGCCCGCGTTGTTATTTCTCCACATGGATGCATGAAATCACGATACATTTATAATTGAAACAGACGTATAGATTTTGCTCAAAAGGTAAACATAAAAGTGTTATAATAATTTTGAGAATTTATTGGTATGTTAAAATTAAAAGATCATAATTTTATATTATTTATTGGTCATAAGTCGGTTGCCACCATATTACATTAAATTATATGCTAATGTTGCCACACGTATTCTGTTGTCAGATTATTAAAATACTACCACGTACATATTTATTTATTTTATTTAGGAAGAAATAAGATTATATTATATTATTATTGTTATTATTATTTTATTATTATTAGTTGCTGTGTAGTAGATTATGACATAAAATTCCCTTTTCATATTTTACTACCGTAATTTTAAATCAGTTAGAATACAATTTATGAACCTGAGATTTTATTTATTTTACTTCATTTTATTTAATTGAGCTAGATTCTTGTTATAAAGAAGATTAAGATATGATTATTATTTTAATCGTAGTGCATAGAGCTTAGAAAGTCGTAAGAATACTATGAGTTAGTTATTTGGTATAGTAAAAAAAAAGAGGGGATAGTGTTCTTATGCCATTGAGGTAGTATCGTGTGGATAATGTCTCAATGTAGTCTATCTCGTTCCCCGTATTGTCACTCCATGTCTCATGAAAATAGTAAATATTTGTTAATTCATTTTAAAATTGAATCGAATTTGTATTTTAAAATTAGAGCTAGTAATCATTTTAATTAATGCTGAATATTTCATTTATTTATTTGTTAACTGAGCTAGAACCCGTAATATTCGTAATAAACAGTATATTTTGGGGTGAGGATGCGCGGGGGGGAGGTTAGAATATATATATATATATATATACAACCACTGCTCAATTTATATTAAGATAGCAAATTGTTAAACTTTAATGGTCAAGCTTCAATCTTCTCCACTCTCCACCTCTTCAGCCATTCATTTCATTGAAAATCTGAGGATAAATCAAGATTATAAAATAAACAAAATAAAAAAAAATATGTAGTTATTAATAATCAGTTGAGTGGGTGTATTTATATATTCATTACTGAGTAGATGTTTAGTCATGCATTCACAGAAAAAATAAGAAATATATATACTATGCCATATTTTTATTTTTATTTTTTTCATGTGTAAAAGCATCGGCCAGGAAGCGAACCCACAACAATTGCTTGTAAAGCAGCTGTGCTGACCACTTGATCACCAAATTTTTATTTTTTAAAAAGAAAATGAATAAAAACACAAGGAATATTAATTTCAAAAAAAAAATCTGTAGATAAAAAGTATTTAATAAATATTATTTAGGTTATATTGCTATTTATTAAATACCTTTTATCTTTGTATTTTTTGGAATTAAATATTCTTTGTCTTTACATTTATTTTTGTGACTGTTTTTTTTTTTAAAAAAAAACAATTGAATAGGAAAATGTCTGACTTTATTGAAATTGAATACATTCTGGACAATATTCACTTTTTTTTTCAATAACTTTTTTATAAAATTTTTAGATTAATGCTTAGAGAACATATTATTATGCAAAATACTGCACATCAAATTTGGAAATGATAATTAATGAAAAATATAATGTATATGCTTTCATTATGTATATAACCAAAGAAATTTTAATAAACATGATTGCATGCAAAACTTTGGGGTGGAAACACTGTTGCTGACATATTATAAAATTTATTTCTAAATTTTGACTTTTTTTTGTAATGTGATCGTATATTGTGCTTAGAGACAGAAAAATGGGCTCGTATATTGTAAAATATATAAAATTTATGAATTGCTATGTTTTTTGTTTGTTTATTTACATTTTTGTTTCGATTGTGGCTTCATTACCCACAAAGCCAAAAACTATGTTCCAAGTCTCTCTCATGTTTAATAATTGATCAGAATAGAATATGTATTGTTTATTAAACTCCAAGATTTGCATTACTTTTCAACATGCATATAATACAATTACTTATATATATGTATAAACAAAATTTTAAATGATATAAATATTAATAAAAAATTGAGGAACACATTTATATTTATTTTACTGAGGTAGTGTTCACTCACTTATGCACACTGAAGCAAGAAAAATAAGAAAAGAAAAGTAACTATCATATTTTTATTTTTTAAATAACACTCTGGGTGGTTTTTTTGTTCAATAACTAGATTAGTCTGTTTAACAAGAAGTTAGAAATTCTTTTATTTTCTTTTTAAGTCGATACTATCTTTAAATATTTTATTTTGTTATATTAAGTACTGCACATCAAAATCGGAAATGATAAGTAAAGAAAAATAAAATTATGTGCTTTCAACATGAATCAAAGAAATTTTATTAATATATATAATTATGTCTGATGTTCAGAGAAAAAAAATTGTGGCTGAAATATTAATTTAATGTTGTTTTTTTTATTTATATTTGAATGGCATATAATTAAAAAGCCTTATATTTAGACAGCATAGTTTGTGGCTCCAATATATATATTTTTAGAAAAAGTTTTTTCCACTGATTTTATTATCTCTATTTTTATTAAAAATCAGTCAAAGCTTAGACAATCCCAATATCAATAACGGTAGTCCAGTATTTACCTTGCTATGACATCATTAACCTGAAGGCATACTACTCTAACCATCCGATTTTTAAGATAACGTCACCTAGTGATTTGCGGACAAATGTAATCGCAAAACTTTTGCGGCATATCACGTGGTGACGTTATGTCAAACATCACTAGATTAGAATAGGATGGCCTCAGGGTAATGACATCATATAAACGAAGAGTGGGGGAAAGGCACATGGTACAGGGTCATGAGGTCAAAACGGAGAAAAAGGTATGTGGTATAGAATAATGCTGGCGGCGTCCATCCTGAAAAAAAAAAAGGTAAAATTAATAAATAGGACACAAAATAGAGTGATATGCGGCAAAAATAGATTAAAAGTAATATATACGTCATGAATAATTAACTAACATTGGATACAAAATATGAAAATGTAAGATAAATATCACTACAAAATTAATGTCACCTTAAAAGTACTATATAAATTTAAAAAAACTTATGATAAAGTGAAAACTGTGAATCTACAAATAACTACGAGTCTACAAATATTAATTTTGTCTTTTTTAAAAAACGTATCATAAAGTGCGACTCCAGAAGTAATAATTCTGCAAGTATTCAAATATTAATTTTGTCTTTTTTAAAAAAACCCATCATAAAGTGAAAACTGTGAGTCTACAAATCATAATTAATCATAATTCAGTCATCTTAAAAGTGCTATACAAATTTAAAAAAACCTATCATAAAGTGAAAACTGCGAGTCTACAAATAATAATTTTGTCTTTTTTAAAAAAACCCATCATAAAATGAAAACTGTGAGTCTACAAACCATAATTAATTATAATTCAGTCATCTTAAAAGTACTATATAAATGTATGAATTTTTTTTAGTGGAAATAACTATGATTTACAACTACTATAATTTATAAGGAAAATAAAAGATGAATATCACAACAAAATGCATACTTACCCAAATAACGATCACTGTGGTGGACTGAACTGGCTTATATGTTGTAAAATTGCACCAAAATGACCATTTTTGTAGGTATGCCTCCACATAAACTCCATCAAATAGGAGTCTAAGTGTTGACCTGCAGTTCCTCTATGCTTCTTATTCCTCCATTTCACTAAACCCCACAATCTTTCAATATTTTGTGTGTGAACGCCGGTTGTAGGGTCTACAAAATTATACGTGTGGTTCACTCGATGGTGCTCATATCCAGCCAGCTCCAATTCTTCTGTTTTATATCCTTTCCAGCAATTGCTATAAATAGTGGTGCCTTGGTGCACATTCTCCAAAAGGCTTGCATGAGACTGGACGCACTTCTATCTGCAACGGCTATTATAAAACATTCATCTGTTTCTCTGCAGATACCACCAAATACCCATTGCTGTGGAAGTACTCTGCCGGCATTGTTCTTATGTTTGGAGAATAGAGTTTCATCTATTTCCACAATTGTGTTAGGGCCTCCGATTTTCCACCTTTCATTATGTAACAGCTTCCACGCACATACTTCGCGGAGATAGTTGTTCCAGTCAATCACAGTCTTGTCGGCCATTTCTAATTGGTCAGCACAAAATAGGATAGTTGTTAATTCTCTGGATCAACAATATATAAAACGGAGAGCCGTTACGAAGGATATTCTGGAGCCTTCAAACCACCTGCCTTTTCTTATAGGAGTTTTTTTCAGACAATCTTTCAAATTGCACCGCCACTGTTTTTCAGTACCATGGATGTACTTCTTCATCTCATGGCCATTTTTGCACAATTTCACGCAGTGTAAAATTCCTTCTTGTTAAAAGAAAGCTATCGCCTCTTCTTCACATTTTGGGAGATCCCACAACTTCAGATCTCTTGTTTCAATAATAGCCATTTCTGAATTGATGTCTAAAAATGGAAAATCCGGAAAATTAATAAAATATAAAATACATCCACTTAATATCATAGAAAAAATAACATGTAAATTACTTACAATTGTTGAGAAAGTAATGATTTATTTTAAAAAAATTGTTAAAAAAATTGTTGAACTATTAAAGTACTGAAAATTAAATCACTGAAAAAAATGCTGCTGCACTGAAAAAAACGACGCAACAAATAGGAAGAAATCCACTTTTAAATCTCGTGGGTCAAGACAAAAAAAATCTCATGGATGAAATATCAGCGTCTTCATTGCCATGACAACGTTCATGTGTTTTTCTAATGACGCAAAGATGGGATAATTACAGCTGTATGCCTTCAGGTTTATGATGTCATAGCAAGGTAACAAAAAATCAAATCTCTAGAATTAGTCATGTCAGTCTCTTCATTGCCATGACAACGTTCATGTGTTCTTCCGACGACGCAAATATCGGATAATTACAGTTGTGTGCCTTCAGGCTAATGATATCATAGCAAGGTTTACCTCAATAACAATCAATAATTTCAAATAGTTGTCAAGGCAACCTCCTTTTAACAATAAAGGTGGCATCCTTATTTTGGGTACATCAAGTAAAAAAATAGCATATTCATGTTATGTTTTAATTTTCATATTAGTGTAATCATAAAAATGTTAACTTTCCAACCACATAGTTGTGCAGGCTATTTTTTTAAATTTTAAATAGAATCAGCAATTTTTTCTCAGCAGCAATATATTCTTATAACTGAGCCAACAGCTTAGGGTATTGATTTTATTAAAACATTTGGTAAACTAAATAAAGTGATGTTTAATATGAAATTTTTGTTTGATTTGTAGTGATGTTTCTCTTACACTTGTTTGTTACTCTTAAATAGTTTACTTTTAGAAGAAAAAGACCTCCAAAATTCCTTTTCCGCGAAGAAAACCCATGTGATTATGGTTTATGATCCCCCCCCCTTTTGTTTTATCCTCTAACTAAGAATATTTTGTTACTCATTTACTGAACAATATCTGGATGAATAATTGGACTTATTCTAGGTGCATACCTAAAAATAATTTTCAACTACTTGAAAAAGATTCTAATATAGGTTGTTGGTATATTAAGAAAATGTATAACAGTATACACCATGATGTCCCTTTATAGTTAAATCTTAGATTTTTATATTTAAAAATTTTAATTTTTGAATATTTTTTTTTAAAAGGGTCCACTTATTAATCTAATGATTAGAGGAAGGGGAGTCAGTAAATCATCATTCTTCGCTCATTATTTTATTACTTATTTAATTTTTTTATCTAATCATATTTACAGAAAATTATGTTTTTCATCTGTATATAAAATATGTCAAAGTTTAAATTATTATTTTATACTTAATGTCATTAATTATAACTAAATATTTTACTTTAATAAAAAAAAGCCTGCTAAAGTATATTAATGATGTTAATTAATTATTTTAAAATTCTTTTGTCGTTGCTAATTTTTATAATGCATTCATCAATTAACATTTATTTTTTATTTAAAAAAAGATAATCTCTATTTAACAATTTAAATGGGATGCTTGTTGTTATTATTAATTTATTGGTTTTTTTTTAATTCACTCAAATATTTTGGATATATTCTTAATAGCTTTTACATTGTTTAATTTACTTATTCATTTTATGTCTTAACTTTAATTTTTAGTATATTTTCAAACAACTATAAATATACATTTAACTGTCATCCAAAATGTAACAAGGCACCATCTATCTACAATAGTTATCCACGAAGTTTTAAATAACTTTGATATATATATATATTGTACCAATTTTATTGAGCACATTAATTTTACCGCTTATTTGTTCCATGAATATATATATATATTTTAACGATCGGGGGAAAAGGAGACTTCACGTAATCTGCACTACAGGGCGCCACTAGGCATTTGAACCTAGAAAATTTATATAGTAGGCAGGTACGTTAAGTTTAAAAAAAAAAATTTTTTATTTTAATTTATATATTTGGATTCCGGTCGTTTGCCCAAGGTCACTAGCTCATAGAGTAGCAGAGATTTTAAAACATTTATAAGTTTCAATAGACTTCTATTCTCAAAGTATATATTAAATATTTAGAATAATAAAATAAAAGAAGCCACTACCAGTAATTAACACACAAATAGATTTTTATTAACGCACATTTAAAATTGAAGATTAAATTTATTTTTAGATTTTAACATTAATATTTTTTTTTTAAATTTAAATTACTATTTTAAATAGATCGCACAGATGGATATTTAAATTATATTTTACTTTAGCATGTCGAGCATAGATAGTCTACATAGTTTTTTTTTTTTTTTTCACTTAAAAACTTATCAAAACATTCATTCAATCTCAGACTAAAGGTTTGTAGTCAACCCAATGCCTGCTTCCAGATATATAGTAGCAATCAATGCAATACGAAGATGCTAGCATAAAATCATGCCACAGGAATGTGCATCTGGTAGCGTGATATTATTTGAAGGAAATGATCCAGGTCTAGATCAGGAAAGTGCCTCTGTCTGACTAAGGAATCATGTATATAAATTTTTTTAAAAGAGTGCTACGTATGGGGGAAAGCGGTCTTACTGCTGTCTTATAAATCCCTGTCCATAGAGCTAGGAGGGGTCAATGGTGCAGGAAATACATCTGCGACCATTTTCAACGATATGACTGCCTCTTTGGGGTCATGCATTCAGTTGGGCACGTTACCCTGTATGCTAAACATGCTTCACATTACATTAATATAAACGTCTATATATCTCTCCACTAGCACTGACACAACCACAAAACAAATAGCCTGAAATTAAAATCTGTTAAATTAAACATAAACGAATTTAAACATAGTTATTAATCTTTATCCATGCAGCTATCTACACCCAACTTTAAATTTAATACATTTTAGTTAAAACATAATACACACACAAAAAAAAAATGAACTGGAAATGATTGCTTAAACATCTACATAAAAAATATCAATAATTGAATTTGCATTCTTTAAGTCAGATAAGAGTTTTTATTTTCAGTTATTAATTACTTGCAATTTTAGGAAAGTTATTAGATAGATACAATAGTTCATACTTTACGGATTTAATAGATTGAGAAGTCCATCTTCGTGATCACTTTCGTAGATTTTGTCCTTCTTTGAAATAAAACTGCGACTTGCCATGCATTTGGTCAGGAACTGTCATCCAGAGGCCTCAGCTGGTTATCCGGAAAATTAATTTATTGCAGACTTCCACATCGTGAAAATCTGCAATATAGCTAGTTATAACGATCTATTCATAGTCAGCTCTAAGATAACAATTATAATAATAATTTGGCTTTTATATTTTTATTAGTCTCTTATCATTAGATCTTGAGATTCAACGAGCAAGACGTCAGTAATCCATTCGTGTTTCAGTTATGGTCCGTGCTGTCATTTTCGTGTTTGGATTGGTCATTTAATTCCTTTGTATTCTCTTATCTGACCATTTAATTTATTTTACATGCCTCACGAGGTAGTTTGCTTTTGAACAATCATTTAATTAATAAGACAATCATTTCCATTTTCTAAGACTATAGAAATCAACATTATTTCTATTTTTAAAATATCAATCTTTATATCTTTACTTTTTACAAAAAAATTACTTTCAAATATTTTTATTTTTTAAAAGTTTTTAAAGTTGTCCATCATGCGATCTATATATACGTTAAACAGTTTTTAAATTAAGTTTTTTTTTTCTTTTTAATAAATCAATTTTTATTTATGGTCTTTTATTTTAATTTTAAAATAATGTGACGGGATATTATATTCCGTTACAATATATATATATATATTCAATTGATATAATTAAATATAACACTAAGCTTTTTCATATAAGTTAACTGTCAGTATAAATATTAAAAGCTTTTATTACCACAATTGGAGTTTTTAGATTTAAATTGAAATAAAAGCATGGAGTGTCCAGAAATTAATTACATTAATCCCTTGATTTAAAAACTAGGGATTGACTTAATTAATTTTTTGATACTTCCTCCATGCTTTTATTTCAAGTTAAATCTAAAAACTCCAATTGTGGTTGAAGAAAAAATTATTTTATTTCTCTTTAGTACACAGTCAATAAAAATATTTTTTAAAAAAATTATCTCTGTTATTTTTAAGTTTTTATTATTGGCCCAGTGAATGAAAATGTAAAATCATATTGTACTTTACATTCGCTGGATACTTATAGTTGAGATATATAGTAATAGAATAAAAGTGTGATAGATTCTTATTTAATAGCCCCACAGATTTGGGAAGCATTTGTAACAGAATAAACTGAGTCATGACTGAATAGGAAGATCTTAGTATGCCTTATGAATTTGAGAGCCATTTGTAACAGAATGAAAATGATATGGATAGAAAATGAAGATTTTTATATAACCTGTGAACTTAAGACACTAACTGTAACAAAGCAAAGTAATAATAATAATTGATTACCAATTGAACTGAATAAAATAAAAATACTGCTAATAAAAATGAAAATAAAGACAATACTAACAGAGCAATACTGTGTCATAAATAGTAATATACCCTTGCTAGATAAACTGATCGTAATGGGATAAAATATCTACTATGGCAATGGTTGCTAGTCACGGTTAAAAACATGATGATTTGACGCTGCTTCTGACCATTCAAATTCTGTCACTTTTAATGGTACGGTTAAGATTTTACCGTCATTTGAAAAATTAGAAAAAGTTCCATAAGATGCTGCCCTCTCTTGAATTATTTTACAAGTAAAAAATCAATAAAACGGTCTCGAAACTTTAACAGAAAAAGTAGGTGGGCTCTTCTTGAATCTTATTGGCTGTTACATTTCGACACAAAGAAAATAGAATGTCAATAACTGAAAAGTTACGATTTGTTTTTGTTTCATTTCGAAAATGATAATCAAATGTTTTAGACCATTTTAAACGTATTTTTTGACAAATTATAAATTATTTTGATCAAATATGCTAAAAATAAAATTATTTTAGAAAAATAGTTAAGACTTTAACAAAATAATTTACTTTTTTTTTCAGCTTAAAATTGGCAAAGAAAATCGCTGACATTATAAAATGTTTTCATTGGTGAAAAATATTCATTTTACATTTTTCGCTCACAAATAATTTTATAATTATAAAGAGAAATTCATTTTTGAAAAAACTTTCATTCACTTTCATAATCTGACAAATTATTAATATACTTTTTACAAACAAAACTAAGGTGAATATAATATTAAAATATGAATATATTTTGATGATTGAATTTGTGTTTTGACACTTCACTTTGTGAATTGACCAATTAAAAATTTAGACTTTTATCTCACTCGGCCAATAAAATAATCAGCAAAAAAGAGGATATTGGTAAAAGGTTTTATTTTCTTACAGATTTATGTACTTTAATCTATCTTTAATAAAATAGATTTAAAAAAATTCTTTTAAAACTTTATAAATTTATAACATCAAATTATAATGGAATAAAATGTCTACAATACAAACTATAATAAAATACAATACACAAGATCAGTTTATTTAAAATACTTCACTACTTACACTAACTTATCACAATATAAAATAAAAGTCAACTTCGCATTAATAGTCAAAATAAGAGTCATAGGTCACATGACCATATTCTTTTAAGCTTGTAAGTTATAAACAATGAGGATTGCCAATTCCTCAACAAGCTTTGTGATAAATGCTTCACATAATCTTATAATTTACAATATCCAATCATAACGATATGAAATCAATGATTCTTATTTGACATTTTATACAATATGATTAGCAAATCACTATGAATTATTTGTTTAATTAATAAAACCAAATTATTAAATTGTAAATTATAATTACCCTAATGTGTATTGTATTATTAATACTCTATTATAATAAAATGGTAATATTGAAAATCCAATATTTAAATTAAGCATACATCTGCACCAATGAGCTTTGACTCTAAACAAAGTAAATCATTCTATCTAATGGAATTCACATACTCATTTCAATGTATATGATTACCAATTTTATAATATGATAAGATTACTATTTTACTAGCTAAATACTATGTTACTATAACATACATCTAATAAATAATAATTTTAAAAGAATATGCAAGTAACCAATTATAATTGCCTTTGTTTACCCTAAATAATTAATATACTTATAGTTTATCAACTATTGAACTAACTCAGATATATATAATTTTATCCAAAATTAACTTGCATATAACTGTCAAAATAGTTGTGGTGATCTTCTAATTAATTATTAAACATCTAACAATACCAAAGTAATTAATCTATTATTATATAAAAATGTGCATCCAGTTTAAATGTTAATATATTGGATTTACTATAAAGAAAATAATACGTATTAATACATACACTTACCAATCCAATCATTTAATTCCTGGATTATTTTATGGTTCTTTATTATAAACTGTATGGTGTAAGTTAACACTTGACCACTATCTATCAAAATTTTATTAGCCAATAGGATTGCATTGTTAATTGAATGACAACTAAAGCAAGTTTCTATGTTTAAATGAATTTAAAATTTATTAACAATAAGTATATATAAAAAAATAATGGCAAATATATGTAATAATAAAGTACATCATAATGCATGACCTGTCCTCCTATATGGCATTCTAAAAAAAAGCAATAATTCCTATGTCTTTTCTGTAAGCTATATTTTAATGACATTTACTAACCCAAACAAAGTAAAAGTATCATAAACAGTTATCTAAAACAATGAGTATTTATTAAATTTCAATATTTTCGTAATATTGAATTTTATCCTTTTTTAATGACATCATGAACAAACAGATGCTGGTTTCTACTTATGACAATATGATGTAAAAATAAACTGTATCCTGAATCTATCTATATTTGGATGATTCAAAACTTTAATTATTGTTGAAATGGTTATTGAATTAAATGCCTTTTAATAATTAATAAATCTAAAGTATAATGGCAACTCATATTTATTGGTCTTTTTTATAACTTCTCTGAATTCTTAAATATGATCAATGGCGCTTCAATCACTTTATTTTATTTGTGTACATGTTTGGGTTGAGTCCAAAGTTCTCTTTAAATAATTTGTAATTATTAAATAAAGAGTTTGCATAGAAATAATAGAAGAGTGATAATTTTGTAATTTCTAATATCTTTTTTATCATTGCTTCTAAATATTACTGTTACTACTGCTCTTTTTTTTTCAATCATCTTGTCAGTTTTCATCATTTAGACATTTGATATATAGTATTGCAAACATTTTATGTATTTCTTCACTTTTTTTTTGTGATCATCACTTTCTGAAACATTTATTTCCTTTATAGATTTAACGCCATATCTCATCTCTTCATTTAAATTAATTGAAATGATTATTTTGTCACATGATCACCATCTCTTATACTAGCACATAATTGTTATTAAACAAGGCAAAACTTTCCATGCAGTAGTGCCACCCTGTGCCAACCAGAGTAATCAATGGATGCCAGAAGGCTTGTGCATAAAATCCCTATCTAGTGCCTACTCATCCAATATCTCCAAGCTAGTTTTCCTCACTGACGAAGGCCACAAGCCAGAAACTAGTCTGGTGATATTGGATGAGTAGGCACTAGATAGGGATTTTATGCACAAGTCTTCTGGCATCCATTGATTATTCTGGTTGGCACAGGGTGGCACTATTATATGGAGAGTTTTGCCTTGATTATTTTGTTTTCTTATTCTTTATTATTGTATAACTTCTTCTAAAACTTTTCTCCACTTTTGATGATGTCATTCCTGTTTTGTATAATAGTTCTATGGTTTCTATTTATTATTGAAATAACTTTTTGTCTAAAACAAAATGTTTTATATTTTTAAAACTTCATTTTTTTCTATAGCTTTTCTTGTCAATTTACAATTGTATTATTCTTATATTATTATTAACACTTTTTTTACATCATTTTACAGGAATGCAGACGTTCAATACTTTTTAAAAGATCCTTTTTAAATATATTCTTTCTTTTCTTCATACATTGTTTTATATCAGTTGAACATTTATGGATAAATTGACCTCAGTTAAGTTTGAGCCATCTGCAAAACAATAATTGACACAATTTGGATCATTACAAATATATAATACATAATCAAAATGAAGGTGAACTTGTGTAAAAATCTTTTGTTAGATTGTATAAGTTTAATATTTCCATTTTTTTTTTTAAATGCAAAAAGAAGTGAATAAGCTATTGCATTTTTTGATTTTAAAAATATAATGATAGATTTAAAAAAACATGTAGTAATTAGTGTATATTTTATTTTGATTTCTTTTTTTCTCATATGTCAAATGCGTTGGCCGGGAAGCGAATCCGGGCCAGCTGCTTGGAAGGCGGCTATGCTAACCGATAGGTCACCAACGCTTGACAATTTTATTTTGATTTTATTTTCAAATTTTAAAGATTTGGTTTGAAAAATTGGGAAAATATTTTGTTAATGTAAATTTAATTAATGTTATTTCCAAGCCCTCAAACTTAATTAACCATTAAAAGATGTTGACATGTTATTTTGATAACAAATCAATATCATTTTGTTGTTATTGAATAATTTTAGGCTATAAAGGGCACACTCAAGCTTGAAAGTTGATTTTTTTATAATTCATATTACAATTTATAGTATGTATGTAAAATATATGAGCACAGACTTTCACACAAACCAACACTCTCCACACTATCTCATAACACTAATACACTTGAACACACATATGTTGAAAAAATAAATAATCACCAATATACATATTTCATGCTGGTTGAAGAGTTGGAGTGTGGAGTAGATTGAAGCCTGTCCATCAAAGTATTAGGTTTGGCTATCTTAATTATATATCTGAGCACTTATAGCATATATGTGTGGAGATGGTAATCTGGACCAACTGATGATTGCTGGTTTAGCATGAAATACGTATATTGGTGATTATTTATCTTCTCAACATATGTGTGTTTAAGGGTATCAGTGTTATGAGATAATGTGGAGAGTGATGGGTCATGTGAATGTCTGTGTTCACATAACCTATATATTACATATATAGACACAGGTATATAATAAGCCTGTGTGTTTCAGTTAATATGTATATAAAAAAAGGGTTAGATTCCACATAAGCAAAGGTGGGGGAGGCCTGTGAGTCATTGTTGCTCACAGTTCTGCAAATATAATCTTTTAAAAATATTGTTGGATTATATGTTATCAATTTCTGTAAATACCTGAAGAAGAATATAACATTTTCAGAATCTAATTTTAACATAGTTACAGCTGAACCGAAGAAGAATATAACATCTTCAGAATCTAATTTCAACATAGTTACAGCTGCATGAATTGTTAACCACTAAAAAATAATGTGAACTATATCTCAGCATAAATAAAGATGTGTAAAATTTACCACACCCAAAGGATTTATAATATAAATATATTGCCTAAATGCAAATTTTTGAACTGTTTTTATTTATTTGAAATTCTCACCTCTTTCCACATTGTGTCTTCTTTCTGAAATCTAAATGCAGCTAATTTGTCTTTCAATACAACTAACAGAAAAATGGTATCCAGTACACATGCATATGATAAATTTTCTTACAGGTAATTCATTTTTCTTTTAATCAGTTCAATGTCAAATCTTTCTTTTTTTATTTGAAAGTTCTTAGTGATAACATTGTCCATATTTCAACATTTTATTTTTACAAATTAAACATTTTTCTATACCTTATATTAATAATCTTTACATTATTACAATGTAAGCTTACAAATGAAAGACCTTCTAAAAGTTAATATTTGAACTTTGCAAAATCAAAAATATAAAATACTAAACTGATTTTTAATTTTAACGTTGATGCTTTTGATTATTTGACTGTAATCCATCTATTCATAAAAACTGTAGAATGAAATATTTTTTATTTGAATTTTATTTTTAAAATAGAAGCAAATTTTAATTGAGGCATTATAAAAGAGTGAAAATATATTTATATGTAAAAAAATCATTTTCATTAAAATTTCATAAAAAATTTCTTCCCTCATTTTTATGAAAGCAATTGTTATTATTCAATAAAAACAACTGGTTTTACAGTAAATACATTTTTTATAGTTTGTCTTTTTAAAAACAAACATTTTCAAATATAATCTAACTGTAATCAAAATATTTTTTTTTACAAATATATTGCATAAATATGCTTTAATATATAAATACATTACTAAAAACTATATTTTTTCTTTTTAAAATTTAAAACAAAACAGACTTTTAGAATTGCTTTGAGATCAAATAATCTACCAAGCAGCCATTATCAGCTTATTTGACATCCAAATAAGGCATTATTGGCTTGCTTTTATATTCAAATTTTAAACCACTAAACATCATATGATCACTATTTTCTATGCTTACACAAGCTGTTAAAACAGAGGCAAAACTCTGGTTTGTACTGGGTGGCACTACTGTTTGGAAAGTTTTGTCTCTGTATTCAAATTTTGTGTGAGGTCTATACAATAATGATAATTTCCGTTTTTTTTTTGTCTTGCGTTGTTAGCCGAGAGGTATCGCAGCCACCATGCAAGCAAGTAGTTGATTGCAGACAGTTGTGGGTTCGCGTCCCGGCCGATGCTATGACACATGAAAAAAAAAAAACTAATAATTTTAATTAATGATTACCAAGTTAAAAATGCTTATTGCCTTACTAACATTGTAGATACTCACAAAATAGTGAAGAAAAACCAAATTGATAGCAACTCCTCAAAACATTCCCAAATAAACTATCTTGTAGTGATTAGGTAAGAACGTGTTGAATGGTATTTTCAAAGTATCAGTGTGATTTATAATTATTTTTTCTTTCTCCAGAACAATCCAGAACTGATGAATTTTTATTTTAAAGCTTTTTTTTTATTACTTAAAAAACAATTATATGGACAAAACAGAAATTCAATTAGGGAAATTTCAGAATGAATTGGTAGGTATGTCAAGGTAAATAAAGTCCTAATAATTACATTTTTAATATTGATTTAGATTATATCGAAATGAATTGTTTATATAGAAATTAATTGTCTTGATCATTTTTTTTTAAATTCTTGAGAAAGTAAAACTAAGTTTATGTGTTATTAGTAGAAATAAATTGTATTTAGATGTTGCACTATTTCCAGCATCTAATATAAGCATTGAATGTCGTTAGAAAAATTTAATTGTATTTAAATATTCCAAATACATTCAACTGTTAGTGATAGCGCACAGGTTAGTATATGCACAACATTTTAGGAGATGTTATTCTTCCCTCTTCTTCGAGTGTTGCTGGCCTGAACGATGATAGTACTAGCATGGGAAACAAATCTGGACCCTTAGATTCTTGAATATTAAATTTTAAGGTAACACTCTAACCAATTGAGCCATCATTCCAATGGCAACAGTCAGTAAAAATTTCATATAATTATCTATGAGGTTTCTCTTGATTTCTCCACTTTTTCTTAAGTGCGAAGTTGATTAGTGGTTTTCATACATTATGTATAGTCACATTAGGTTGACTTATGGGATTATTCACCATTGTCATGTGAGCAGCTTCTTTAAATTTTCTTCTTGGTACCTTTTCTCGAAACGTTGTGCATATACTAACCTGGGTGTTATTACTAACAGTTGAATGTATTTGGAATATTTCACTCAAGCTAAATTTTTCTAAAGACAGTCAATACTTATGCTAGGTGATGGAAATAGTCCAATCTATAAATACAACTAAAATACCATCATCACAAACCTTCGGGGAAACGGAAGGAATGTGTGTTTGTTTGTGCGTGCAAATGTATACGCATGCATGTTTATGCATAAATTGATTAAATACAGTTAGTAACATCTTTTCTTTTCTAAAAGATAATACGCCCATATTATTAATAAATAAATATTTGAAATAAATTATTAAATAATCTAATAAAATATTCTGATTTTTGTACTTAAAAAAAGGTGTTAGAGATAAACTTTTTGGATAGTATATAGCATGTTATTTTAATTTTATGTAGAATAATTTAAAACTAATTAAAATGTTTTATTTTAAAATTTTGATACTAAAGTTTATAATTTATAAATAAATTTAAACATAATTTAAAATATTTATTTTAAAACTTATGCACCAAAGTTTATAACTTATGAATAAATTTAAAATTATAATTTTAAAGATATTTTAATTTTTATTTTATGATAATGACCACACCCGTGTGTATCAGTGGTATGAGATAGTATGGATAGCAGAAGATTGCTTGAAAGTCTGTGTTCAAATCCTCTATATTTAAAATTAAGTTCCAGGTATATGATGAATGCCTGTATTTCAAATTTTACACATTAAGCCTGCATCCTGCCCATCCTTCTTCTATGTATTTAAGTGGATAGGTCCTATACATGAGGAGTCAGAGTGATTTGAGGTCAACATGGACATAACAATAATATTGGCATCAGCATGGGATTTGTACTTTTCATCTTCAGATTTTCAATAATATGGATGGCTGAAGAGTTCGATGTTGGAGTAGATTGAAGCCTATCCATTAAAGTATGAAGATTTTCTATCTTAATATAAACTGAGCACTTATATATAAGTGTGTGTGAGATGATAATCTAGACCAACTGATGAGTGCTGGTTGAAAGTCTGTGTTCAAATTCCCTATATTTATGATAATGATTATATTTTCTCAGTTTTTTTATGATATGTAGTTTTATTGGACATATATTTTATTTTATGACCATCAAATATAAAGCAATTGTGTGTTAAAGAATATAATGCACATTTTTGGTCACCTGCTTCATTAAATCATTTAATTAACAATGGTAAGGATAGAGATGATCTTAAGGAATGCCCTTGTATTGTTTATTTGATTAAATGCTGGGAACATAAATTGCTCTTATTATGTTTTAAAGTGAATCCAGAGCAAACATTAATATAAGGCTTAAACAGCATTTGTATTGTTACAATAAAGCTAAATTGGATTCTTTGATGTCATCAGTATTTTTGGAACATGGGCATTTATTTGGTCATGTTTTCAATCCTGGTAGAATAAAAATGGTTCATAGTGAACACAATGATAGGAAAAGTAAAATTAAAGTGGTCTGGTTTATTTGTAATGATAACTTTGTAATAAATAAAAAGTCTAATAATGTTTAATTGAATACTGTTTGGAATATGCACAATTAGATTGATGGTTTTGTAACTTCATGTGTTGAAATTTGACATGTGTATTTTTTTTTTACATTTATGACCATTGCCTTTGACGAGGATTCTCAGCACCAGAAATATATTTAGGGTATATTGCTACTAACTACTATTTATCTCCATATTTTTGAAATTAATATTTCTCGTGTTTACATTAAAATTTATTATGATAATGAAAATCACATCTGCATTGAAATAAAATCTGGGAGACAAACAAATGATGATAAAAATCAAGTTAATTCTTTAAGGATCTTTTTCCTCAAATGGTGGTAAAGTGCTAAAGAATTGTCTTGCTGTAAACAAAAAAAAAAACTTTCCTCAAGTTTAAATAATAAAATATATGTATACAAATTAATTTCAAATTTGGATAGTATGATAAGAGCTCTACTATGTTTTCATTACTATAATTTTATTGTATTTAAACTAGACTTTGAACAATTTTCTATACCTAACTATTTATTTATTAATTAAGTTTCATAAAATAAAAAAAACTTATTAAATCAAGAGATTTTTTTCTGTTGCATACAGAATTAAGATTTAGTAATTTTAAGATATTTTATATGTGCAAAGTAGAATTTTATAGAACAAACATTTGGAAAACAATTTACCCTAAATATATATCTTGATTAGCCATTTCAAGCATGCAAGTGTTTATTGTAAAATATATGTAAATTTCTTTATATTATTATATATTAGATAGCCTTGTGTATGATTAAACACTTTGCATTACAAATGTAGTCATATCTTTTTGTTCTCATCTTGACATGTTTTCATAAGCTGAGTCTTTGTTTCCACTGACCAAGTTCAATAGCTCTGTTATAACGACTACAGACGTGTGTGTGGGTTTTCAAATTAGTTGTGTTATACAGAAGATAGATGGTATTTCACTATAAATATTTTTCCTTTTTAGAAATATAAGTATTGTTTGAGATAATGTTTAACATCACTGAGCATATACGCACATAAATATTTAATACCATTTCAATTTTATTTTGTATTGATGGCTTGATGTATAAAAGAAATTGATTGTATATGATCATCATTTTTTTTCTTTATAAACCAGATCAATATGCAAACGTCATTACATGTTGGATGATTTCCATCATCTATCGGTAAATGTTGAATGTATAGAAAATTTTAAACTTTATTTAAACTTTTGAAATACAAATAAATTGTTAGTCATAACACACAAATACACAGTACAGGCTGTGTGTTTTACTAACAAGATTATTTGAAAAGTTTAAATAAAGTTTAAAACGTTCTATACATTTAACATTTATTGATAGATGATGGAAATAGTCCAACATATAATCACATCTAATATACCATCATCACACATCTTCAGGAGATCAATATGCAATCTTATTTTATAGTTACCTTTTTTGGTATCTAAATATGAGGTTAACTTTTTATCTTTTATGATATATAATACCATCTGATTATTTTCTTATCGAAGATTTAAGTTTATATATTATACTATTTTGACATGAGATCATCACTACTTATTAACTTTGATTTTACTTTGCTTAGTTAACTTTAAAGCATTCAAAATTATTTAAGTAGATAGAAACTTGTATATGCATAAAGATTACACAATATCCTGAAATCAAGTATATAACAATTAAATAATTTCAGTTGTTCTTAAATTAGATTTTATAATCTTATAAGCATAAAAAGAAATCACACTAATTCCTCTCATTATATATCAATATAATAGTAAGTATATCTATAGTAATTATAGTCAAAATAGAATAAACCTATAGCAATAAAATTTTTCCTAAAATTAAAAAATTCCTATACAATCTTTTTCACATACATGGTTTCACCTATTAAACAAATAGATTTTCTGAAGGAAAACTCTATTAACAAAATCTATATATAAATACATTAATATAATTATCCACAATTCCCTACAAATGCCAATAATCCTTAACTTTGAAGGAAACTCCCACAAAATTGATGACTCAGAAACAAAAAAAATTATTCAAAAGAATCTTTTTGACTTCTCTTTTTGTTTTATTGTATTCTTTTATGAATGTGGTGAAATAAAAAGAAGAGTCAAATTATTCTCTTTTTTTTGTTTGTTTGTTTCTGAAGTTATCAATCTTTTTTTTTCTCAGTGATGAGATATTTATTCATCAAAAAAAAAAAACAGATACAGTGAAACAAATGAAATTTCAGGAACAAAATGGTAAGAGGGGAAGGATACATGTAAAAAGGAAATGGGAAGTGGAGATGGGAAATTGTGTGTAGTTCAGGCTGGTTAGAAAAGCATGTCTTTGTGATTGAGTCCTATGACAGAGGCTGAGAGGGTGGGAGTTGGAGGATTGCCCAAGTGTCTGTGAGGAGTGGAGGTGGGACTAGTTTGGTATCTCGGGTTTTGAGAGTGCGAATTAGGTCTAAGAGCTTTTGATTGACTGAATGTACTCTCTGGTCAAGGATAATGGCACATCGGAGTAACTAGAGAGCATAGATGAGAAAAATTGACAGTCTAATAGCTGCAAAGACCCCTGTTTCTATGGATTCATGGAGGTTGAAGATGGTATTTCTGTGCGAGGAAAGGCAGGAGTTGATGAGATTTCTCATGCCAAGCAGAAAATGACATTTAAGTAGGAAGTGCTGGAGGGTTTCATTGTCAGTTTTACAGAGCTGGCATATGGAAGAGATCTTGGTGAAACCCCTACAGTTCACCAAAAATTGATTTGTGAGAAGGGAGTGGATCAATCTTGTGAGGACTTGTTTGATGTTAAGGCTGATTGATATTTGAAATGAATTGTGACTCATTAATTACATATATGTATTCATAACTGAAACACAGGCTTATTATATACCTGTGTCTATATATGTAATATATGGGGTATATGTGCTCATATACTCCATATATTATATATGTATTCATGTATAGGTTTTGTTAATATTTTTTAGTTGTGAAGAAAAAATTTTAGAAATACGTTTATATATTACAAATAAAGCAAGTTATATATCACATGACCTAATTTAACAAGCTTTTATTACAAATGTTATATAAAGAGCTCACTGAGGAAGCCAGTAGCAGGGTTGGGGATATTCTGCAAAGCTTGTTAAGATCTTATTTATTTATTTATTTGCGAGCTCTTTATATAATATTTATAAAAGGATTGTGTATATATATAATCCAGAAAATATATCTAACACACTCACATATATAATAAGAATAGTTTGTTGATATCTTTTTCACTAGTTCTATAATTTATAAGATTACTGGATGCGATTTGATTTGATTGGTTTCATACTTGCTTCCAGCATAGTTTTTAAACTTTGCATATTTATATATATTGAACCGAATTCGAATATGTGGATTCGAAACACCGGTCTCTTAGGCAGAGCAGAACATACTCGGAGAGTATGTATGCCCAAACGATAGCTATAAAGTATATAACTAACGTTACATTTCCAGGACATAGCTTCTTCTCGGCTGTTGAGTTGAACACCACGTCCAAAGCACTTTTTTGTTTGTGTATAACCACAGGCGCCAGCTGCTTATTCTAAAAGAATAGACTACGCACTTTGAACAGTGGCCACTAACTCAACGCCTAAATCCACGACTAGCTCAATTGTTTGTAATCACTAATAGATTATACTTAATTAGTGGTTAAAAGACTTAATAAAAGAATTGTAAAAGGAGTTGATAAAAGAATTTGATAAAAGGAATTGATAAAAAGAATTGACCGACAAATAAAGTTTAATTTTAAAGATAATTTATTAACTAACATTTATTTACTAAATTTAAACATTTTATAATTCTAATAAAACACACGCATATTTTAAATTAACATTTCTAAATGGTCTAAATATTCCTATAGATTTAATAACAGAACACTCTAATTTAACTAATAAATATTGATATAATGATCACGCACATATTAACTCATGTACACACATAATAATAATAAAGTATTACATAGCATTTGGAATTTAATCACACATATCAATAGTTCATTTATGTATGATATAAAGTTCATATAATTAGACTCTTGAAAGATTCGTACGAATTAATGCAATGCAATGGCTATTACAGTATAAATGAAATAAGCAAATGTTTTACCTAGGCTTTTGAATGTTGACGTAGAATTTTGTTCTTTGGAGGCTGCTTTCGGTGAAAATGTTTCCATTATGAATGCTTACCAGCCGGCTGGGACGTTTCCTTGCTGAGTTTCCTGATTTTCACGATTATTACTATCGGAGACAATTAGATACTGACGGAGATTTTCTAAGATGTTAAGCTGACATTATTTCACGGGCAGATCTGCTGTTTTCTAGGACATCTGGGCTGGAGATAAACATGCGTTCCTAAGATCTTCTCAACACTGCATTTTGTTTGTTAACTGCTCAATTAATTTCTGAACTGCACTCACTCAATAAATTAGTGAACTGACTACTGTCCGATAAAAAAAGTCTATTTATATCTGCAACATGTTGTCGAAATATTTCCGGCAAAGATCTGTTGTCGAATTCCAATGATAATCATTTGATAAACGTGTTGTTTTATTTTATTAATAACCATTGCCGTATTTTTAATGATAATCTTCTTTTATTTCACATACATTTTTATTTATTTACAAATTGCACATATATTTTTAATACAATTTACTATTTAGTTTTAACATTTTTTTTCTTTAATTAAACTTGAATGAAAAGAGATTTGTACGTTTTAACTTTTTAAATTATATTTTTACGAATACTAATAAAAACTCTTTACTTCCTTTTATAACCCTTAGTTTAATTTCTCTAACGAAACACCTCTCTCCCCCCCTGATTAATTAATTGTAACTTTTTTTATTTCAAAACTAACGCTAAAAAACTATTGATTCTTATCTTTTTTCTAAAACAAACTGCAATAAACTCTTCAACGTTTAATTTTATGTTTTCTTTTATGAACGATTATTTTAATAATATAAATTTAGATAAAATTATATGTTCCTATATCAATATAGGTACAATATATATCCAGCATAATTTTTAAATTTTGCATATACATATATATTCCTTAAGTGTAAAATATAATATTTCTTCAGTAGTTTAAATGTGAACTGAATTTTTTTCCCCACTCATTGTGGAATGTTTTTAATTAAAAATACTTGACTTCGCGGTAGATAGTGAATATTTTCAAATTTTATCCCAGCTTGTATCCAATCACAATATTTATATAGAAATTAGAGCTCTCTAATTTGTGGAAAGATTTTGGGGTTGAAATATTTAGATCACCTGAAGAATTGAGCTTTGGTTCATGAAACTTATATATATATATATATAAAGTGAGAAGATTTAATTTGGCTGTCCTTTTCTTTAATTTACTATTTTATAAGATGACGAAGTGCCATTTAGGATCACTGTGAATTCATTGATTATATCTACATATTTAATTAAATAAAAATGTATATCTAATTAAAAAAATATCTTAAAATTACTTCAGCATTTCTAATTCTAATGACTATTTTCTTTTACTTTCAGTAGTAATGCAAACACGATAGTTATAAGTACTTTACTGATCTCCACTGTTATAAGAATAATTAAAATTAGTCTCTCCCTATCACCACATTATCAATTCACTTATATTAAAATTAAATGAACTTACTATAGTCATTAAATAAATTTGATTGATATCAGTATAAGTTTATACGAATATATTTATTTTGTTTTTTCTAGACAAATTAAAAATCTATCCAATTGTCTAATTATTCACGTTTTCCTCCAAAATGGAAAAGAGGAAAAAATGAGACATTTTTACTCTTTATTTATTTAGATAAAAAATATTACAAAGTCAAAGGAAAAAAGGGAATTAATAACTTTTATTTTTTAATTTAATATAAAACAGTACGCATTAGAGAAATATCTTCACAGTTAAATTAACATTATTTATATGTGACTTAATTTAGTATATTTTAATTGAGAGTAGTGTCTGTGTAGAAAACTTTTTTTGTTATAGTTGCATGATTATAAATTAATAAAGTATACTATTCTCTTTAACATAGCCATCTAAGCTTTTCATTAAATTGCATCTAATAATGGTTTCTGGATAACATTCATGATTTTAAATGCAAGTTGGTGTTGTTATTCATGCCATTTTTTAAATATCTAGCATTTTATTTCATCCCTTTAGTAGTAGTCTAGTCTTGTTTGGTCAGATATTCTATAATCCACCATAGTTGTTAATCATATTATTATTAAAAATTATCTATATTTTTACACACTACATTTTTTTTTTTTTTCAGAGTTTATATCCATATATTTCAAATATAGTAAAATGCAGAATTCGGCCTCGAAAACTGCCTTTTAAGATTAATTAAAAAGATTATAATATATAGGGGATTTGAACTCAGACTTTCACACGACCCTCAACTATCCATGCTATCTCATACTGCTGACACACTTGATTACAGACACAGTGAAAAGATAAACATTCACCAATTGACATATTTTGTACTAAACCAGCACTCATCACTTGTTCCAGATTATCATCTCCATACATATATACAATCAATACTCAGCTTATATTAAGATAACCAATCTTCATTCTTTAATGGACATGCTTCACTCCATTCCACCCCACAACTTATCAGCCATCCATTTCATTGAAAATCTGAAGATGGAATGCCCAAAGCCTGCATTGGTTTCAACCTTCTCATCCTACCCTTGTTGTCCATAATCACTCTGGAAAAAAAAATCATATATTAAAAAGATTATAGTACTTTTTTAAAAAAAAAAACAAAAAAAAAATCTTTTTATGTAAGATAATACATACATACATTCATCTGTCATGCTTACAATTGAAATTTGGATCTGATCCTAATGATTTTTTTTAAGGAGCCTAGAATTTTTTTCTCAGTTAGATGGATCATAAATAACTTTTTTTATCACCCAACACTGAAAATTAAATGAATATTTATCTATATTTACATGGGTTGTAATATAATAATGGAAAGATATTTGCTTTGCTGTAGTTTATTTATTAAAAACTTAGTTTTACATACTTATTTAAAATGCTCTACTAAATAAAACAGTAGGATATTAAATAAATATGTTTTTAAAAAAAACACAAAAAATAAAAAGGTCTAAATTAAAAAAATGGTACTTAATTATTAGTCTGGACATCCAGATTGATTAGGACACAAAGTTGAACAGCCATGTTTTTTTTAATTATACATTTTCCGGAGTATAGTTATAGCATAAGCATAATGAATATATTTTACTTTTTTAATATTAAAAATATCAATAAATGGATTATAAATTTCTGTTAACTTTAAAAAATATAAATAAATATCTAATAAATTCCGTTCACAATATGTAATTATTTTTTTTATAGATCATATGATGTGTAAAAGCTAACAGGTTTGTAAGATTGTTTATGTTTTTACATTCAGAGTTTAAATCAAAATGATTACAATTTGGGGTCTTCCATCAGTAGAAGATCAGGAAATTCAGTGATTACCAAACTATGGTATACTACCTTCCAAAATATCTGCAATAATGGTCATGATATGAGACTTTATTTTCAACCAGACACACAATGGCAATGCAACTTCAAAGCTTGTCGTAAATGAATATCTCTTCAGAAAGGGACCTGATTAGAGGGATTGAGAATGTCATTTGTGATTTTAGTCACATTTATTTGTAGCTGGTGTGAAGAGTTAATGACCATACAATGGGGTACCTGACAATCACATTTGTATGACAAGATAGTTATGGAAATTTGCGCCTACAGTCTTTTGTCTAAACTGTCATGCACAATCGGAGGTCCTAATAAAATAGTAGAAATTGATGAAAGCCTTCTAAGCAAGTGGAAAAACCAACAAGGGGAAATACTTCCACAACAATGATTAGTCGGTGGCTTGTGCATAGAGACTCAAATGCTTTATATTGTGTCCCGGGGAAAACAGCTACTAGTTTTATGGATGCTATTAAAAAAAAATACGGCCGTTGAATCTGCAATGTATTCAGATTTCTGGAAGGTATAAAAATGGATGATTTACGCTGTTCTGGTTTTTAACATTTTAAGGCCAATCACCAGTATAACTTTGTGTATGCACATACAGATGTGCATATGCAAAACATTGAAAGACTATGTTCTCTAGCCAAATGGTGGAACAAGAAGCATTGGGGAACCATGCAGCAACATGACAATCCTATTTTTCATAATTTATATGGCAATGCATGCATAAAGAAGATAAATTTGCGGTGATTTTGTAGGCCATTAGAGATTTCAGTCCACCGACATGAATAACCCATGTTAGTCACTTTTTTCTTTTTTTAAAAACATGTCTGTAACTTCTTTTTTTTTTTATTTAAATTTATTTTTGTAATTACTATTAAATTTATATTTTATTTAAAATCTATTGTAGTTTTGTGTTACTTATGTGAATGGAATTTATAATACCTTTATTTGTTGATATTTTTGAATATCAACAAGTAATCATATTCATTATTGTTGCTGGATAACTATGCCCCTGAAAATGTATAATTTAAAAAAAAGATGGCTGCCAACCTTAGTATCCAGAATCAATCTTGGTGTCTGGACTAATACTTAAGTATCAAATATATTTATATTAAAAATGAATATGTAAATTTAATTATGATAACTAAAAAAACTTATAAAATATTTAGTCATTCTTTGGGCCTTTGTGACTGCAGTTAGCTTGATAGCTTTTCTATAATTTATTCTTCTAAATATATCTTTTTCTATAGAAATTATTGCTACATCATTTTATTGATTTCGGGCTTCAGTATTCATAAATATTTTTTTGAAATTTTTGCTTTAGAAAAATTGTTCAGCTACTGTTGTATTTAGAGGTATTTAACCGGTTTTGTTTTAATTATGAAACTTTCTCAGGTTAGAAGTCAAGAAATTGTATTTGTGTTTTTTTGCCCTCTGCTGAGTAATTTTATGACGCTTTTTTTAACAGCTTTAAAATTTGCGTATACACCTGGGTCTCGTTTTACGCGATAGATAGGTTCCTCAGAAAACATGCGCAAACGAAATCACGCAAAAATAGACGTAACTTACATTGAAAAAGGGGGGATGCGGTCTGTGATTTTTCAAAATTCGCATAAAAGCAAAGCACCAACGTAAAATTACTTTAAAATTCATGCAAAAAAAAAAATAAGGAAATAAAATATGACTAATAAAAAATTTCATATTTGAAAAAAATTGATACAAAACAAACTTTTTTTAACTATAATATTTAATTTTATTCAAAATAATATATTTTTATGCATAATTTACAGTACAGTAATTTACATTTTTTTATACACGTTTTAATTATTATAGCTATTTGCCGAAAAACACGTTTGTTTGCAAACAACTAGCGCCAACTTCACACTCATGTTGTGTCAATGGTTTTGTGGTGACAATGTAATTAGTAATTAATCTTTAAGACGATGATTTTATTAATTGTTTATGAAACTAACAGCTAAAAATTAAATTCTTATTTTTGTCTTTAATTTTCAATTCCATTTAAAAATCAAATTTCACATCACATTATTTCAAGTCGCCATAAGTAATTTTTAAATTGTTAATTACAATTAAAAATCAGATTTTAACTTTTGTCAAATTTAATTGTGCCCACTGCTATTACTGACCTTTTAAAAATAAACTTGTGGACACTAAATGATTAATAATTGATTACGTTCTTTTTTAAAAAGCAAAAACAGAATGTGATTTAAAATGCAAAATTAACATGCACAATGTTTAAACAAATTTACATTATAATCTTGTAAAATTTAATGTGTGTATACATAAAATGTGGAAATCATGATTTTAATTTCATTATTGCATAAAATCTTACTATTATAAAGCACTGAAAATATTGAAATTACTAAGTTGAAAGTCGAATTCCAATAATGTGCTATTACTTTCAATATAATGTAAGTGCGCAAAATTTATTATTTAAAGTAATAGCGCATTATCGGAGTTCGACTTCTGGTGAAACACAAATCGCGTAACTTCAAAATCGTGTTAAATAAGTCTGCGTAAAAAGAGACCCAGATGTATATATTTTTTTAATATGTTAATTTAAAAAAAGCAAAAGGTGACAAGATAATTGAATTTGTGAGTCTTCAAAGTTTTTTAATGATGGCTGTCTATTATATATTTGGCAGTCTCAAACTTTGCGAGATTACTTTGAGAAAATATTACGATGGTCTAAAAAGTTGATTTTTTGGAAAGTTTATGATTATTTTTGTATCATAATTGTGTATTAATTATTAGAAATTAAAATATATATTATTACTTATTTATTTTTTACAGAAATGTTTTATTTTTAAATATAAAAGGATATATTCTTTTGTTTAATGTTACCACAGAGATTACAGTCACAGGAAATACAATTGTCTAAAAATGATGTCACTTAATAGTCTGTTATAACATTTAGTGATATCATAAAAATTAGGGAGAAAAATCAAACTTTTAAAGCATAAATTGATAGATTTACTAAATATTAAAAATAATTCATTCAGATTTTTAAAACAAACATCAAACAAAGACAATTTGGTTCATTTTGCAAACTGAATCTGCTTCACCTGAAATTTTATGATGTGCCAGTACTTTGTTTTGATTAAAATCTAATTTTTAAAATAATTCTGAAAATCAAATGTGATTTTTTTACATTTATTTAATTTCTAAACAAAAATATCAAATGAGGTCAAATTTACTCTCCTAAATAATAATGATTTAATATAAAAATGAAAGTTGAAAGTTTAAATCTAATGAGAACAAAGAAATTTATCTGAATGTTAGCGAAATGCAAAAGAGTTAATACAATTTTTTGGCCATAACATTTACAAATATGCTTCAAAATCATTTTTACATATGAATATCTAGTATAACAATGTGGATTTGAGATCGTTTACCTTCTTATACATGTATTCAGTAGCCACGGTGAAGTGCTTAAGCCTATCTCTTTTATCAATTGTTGTAATAAATAAATAAAGAGTACAAGTCTCAAGTGTCTCTTAGTAGATTTATTTTCATATCTGTAAAGTGGAAAATAGTAAAGAGAGCAACACTCATTATTCCTGTATTAAGTCAATCCCTCAGACTTCATTTACTTTTCTTTTCAAATTGTTTTTCATTATTTATATTTTAAAATATAATATTTTGGCAAGTGCAAACTCATTTGTGAATTTGTTTTATTTTATTATAATATGTTGTGTGAAAGTAATGTCAGTAAACAATTTTTTTTGGTCTGCTAGCAAAAGTAAAGGTAAGTTGCAGATAACATTTAAACATCAAAGAAATTATTATTTTTTATATAAAAATAATTTGATATTTTTTGTGAAGTATAATTAAATTATAAACTTCTTCTTCTTCTTTTTTCTTTTCAAATGTATTATCAAGTTATTATAAAGTCAAAAAACTACGGAGAGACTTTCTTTTCAAAATTTTTATTGATATACAATATATAACTTCACAAATAAATATTAATAGCCGACGTTTCGTCCATTTTTTAAAATTAATGATATGGACTTTATCAAGGTTCTATAAAACAGAGAAAAAATATATACAATAAATAAGAAAACAAGACAATAAAATAAAATAAAACAAATAAAAAAATATAAAAAAATATAAAAAAATATAAAAATAATAAAATAATAATAATAACAAAATAAAATACCTATAAACCAAAAAATGGAAAGTTGTATATCACAACATTTCCTTATATAGTGAGAAATTTTTATACCAAAAGGAAAAAATATCTATACAAAAACAGTCAGTTTTTTTGCACAAATATATAAGCTATTTTAACATTTTATTTAAAACAGGATTTAAATGTTCTATGTAAATACTTTCTTTATTAAATCTTTCATAGTAATTACCAATACATTCCAAAGGTCGGATTTCATAGTCTTTATGTCCCGTTTCCAATTTATGACAAAAGATAGCAGATTTCTTATCAATTATATGCTGATATAGTCTGGTTTTTAATTTATTTTTGCTTGTTCCAATATAGAATACATTGTTTTTGCAGTTCAAACATTTAATTAAATACACTGAGTTCATAGCTTCAAGCATATTAAATTCTTTATGATTAATCAAAGATCTTAAAGTTCTCTTTTTTTTTGTATACAGGTTTTATATTTATACAGTATTTTTTATTAATTTTATTTAACAATTCATTTAATTTCAAAAATACAAATTTAGATAATTTAAAACCAATATAAATATTATTATCTATAAAAATTTTATTTTTGTATTTACTGTTACCATTATGTTCTTTTACTGTTTCATTATTTATATTTTTATTCTTATAAACATTCATATAAATATTATTTTTAATTTTATTCAAATTTTTTGTAGAAAACAAATAATTTATAATTTTATATGGATACTCATTTATTATACACTCTCTTTTTATATAATTTAATTCTTTATCCAAACTATATTCATTTGAACATAATTTAGATGCTCTCATTATTCTATTGTTTATGATATTAATTTTGCATTTAAAATCAATATCGGAATTCCAATTTGTTAAAATTCCAGTATACATTTTTTTCTATAAACTTCAGTTTCTATTTTAATTCTATTATTTTTATAAAATTTATAAATCTTTACATCCATATATTCAATACTATTATTATTTTCTTTATCTAAAGTAAACCTAATATTATCTATTCTATTATTAATAAAATTCCAAAATTTAATTGATTTATTCAAATTACCATTAAATATCATGAAATAATCATCTACATAACGTACATAAAACATAGGTTTATGACAAACATTAAAAAATGTATACTGGAATTTTAACAAATTGGAATTCCGATATTGATTTTAAATGCAAAATTAATATCATAAACAATAGAATAATGAGAGCATCTAAATTATGTTCAAATGAATATAGTTTGGATAAAGAATTAAATTATATAAAAAGAGAGTGTATAATAAATGAGTATCCATATAAAATTATAAATTATTTGTTTTCTACAAAAAATTTGAATAAAATTAAAAATAATATTTATATGAATGTTTATAAGAATAAAAAAATAAATAATGAAACAGTAAAAGAACATAATGATAACAGTAAATACAAAAATAAAATTTTTATAGATAATAATATTTATATTGGTTTTAAATTATCTAAATTTTTTTTGAAATTAAATGAATTGTTAAATTAATAAAAAAATTAATATATAAATATAAAACCTGTATACAAAAGAGAACTTTAGATCTTTGATTAATCATAAAGAATTTAATATGCTTGAACTATGAACTAAGTGTATTTAATTAAATGTTTGAACTGCAAAAACAATGTATTCTATATTGGAACAAGCAAAAATAAATTAAAAACCAGACTATATCAGCATATAATTGATAAGAAATCTGCTATCTTTTGTCATAAATTGGAAACGGGACATAAAGACTATGAAATCCGACCTTTAGAATTATTATAATTTTAATAAAGAAAGTATTTACATAGAACATTTAAATCCTGTTTTAAATAAAATGTTAAAATAGCATATATTTGTGCAAAAAACTGACTGTTTTTGTATAGATATTTTTTCCTTTTGTATAAAATTTCTCACTATATAAGGAAATGTTGTGATATACAACTTTCCATTTTTTGGTTTATAGGTATTTTATTTTGTTATTATTATTATTTTATTATTTTTATATATTTTTATATTTTTTTATTTGTTTTATTTTATTTTATTGTCTTGTTTTCTTATTTATTGTATATATTTTTTCTCTGTTTTATAGAACCTTGATAAAGTCCATATCATTAATTTTAAAAAATGGACGAAACGTCGGCTATTAATATTTATTTGTGAAGTTATATATTGTATATCAATAAAAATTTTGAAAAGAAAGTCTCTCCGTAGTTTTTTGACTTTATAATTAAATTACTTTAAAACTTTATTTCATTTGTAAATGATATTATTTAAATACAGTATTTATTATAAATATTTATACTTATCAATAAAAAAAAAGTTTACAAAGAACAGATATAATGAATTTTAATTTTTTTGTGGAAAAAAAATAATTTCAGAACATACTGTTGTACGTTATATGAATGCAATACTTTTAGACTTGCAAACTATCAACTAAAGCCAGACTTATTTTGCAAAGGATTCTAAGCTTAGGAAATAAAGTAATAGAGAAACATGATATATTTTTAATGAAAGAAGAGATTAACAGAAATGTGAACAAAAAAGTTTAGCACTATATAAAATAATATCTCATTATATATGTTTAACTTCAACTAAAGAATGATGTATCGTAAATTGTAAAGATTTCCCAAATGTCATTCGTTCAAGCATAATAAATGTAATTTAAAGTAATTGCTTAACATCTTCACGCTCTCATTTCCATATGGTTAAAATTTGCCCATACATAAATGTTTGGGTTGAAAAAATGGGTGGACTCATTCCATCTTTTCAAAAAGACTATATCTTGTGTCTGGAAAAGTGAGAGTATTCATTTATAATTAAAAATCTTTAAAGCGCATGTGCATTGGCTTAATCGCCAATTTCACTATTAGAATCTGTTCTTATAAATTATCTATGAAATAAATTATATTTTAGATAATCTGAATATTTTGAAACTCACAAATGACTAAATTATTAAAGTTTCTACAACATTTTTTATAAACTACAAAACATCGTTGATGCCTAACCAGACTTGGGTTTAAGTCGATTGGAACTGGAGGCTTTTGTTTTGTTAAAGAAAGGTAATCAATCACACCCCATCACAAGGAAAGCTGTCATGGTACAGAAGTGATAGGTAGAAGGAATCTTGCTTGACGTTATATTTTTTCTTAAAAATACAAAATGAGAATCAAAATAATGACACTTAAATTTTAAATCGGTTAAAGGGTTCTTGAGAAAAAAAAATTTGTGTGAATGAAATTTAATTTAGAGAATTGAATAATTTTTGATTAAGGATAGTAGGAGTTATTTTCATTAAAAACATCTGTAAATATTTATTTTTGCATTTTATTAACATATTTACGTGCTACAGATTTAGCAAAAAAACATATTTTAAACTAGTACCAATTTTAATTCAGTGTCCGAAAGAAGTGCCACACAGATTTTTGTATCAAACTGGCTCTGGAAAGTGCAGTTAATTATACAAAATTTACACTTGACACACACGTAATAGAAAAATAAATATCTTAAAGAAGTTTACGTATTAACTTATTTCGAGGTAATGCGTATATCTTATGTTATGTTTTTTGCTTTACCATATTCACATGTAGTTCATGGTATGATAAACACAAACTTGTAAAACACATTTTTAATATTTATTACCTAAACAAATGTACGAATGCGTATTTACAATATATGTAACTTATACCTTCTTTTAATACCATTGGCTTGGTATAGTGTTTAGTTGTCATGCAACTATTAATGAAAGGAATTTCAGATATCCTTCTACCTATCACTTCTGTACCATGACAGCTTTCCTTGTGAGGGGGTGTGGTTGACACTTCCAGCTGTTCTATGACAACTTGCCCCATGCAGATATGATGACACAGATGTACTGTGACAGCTTTTTTCAGGTCTGGTCTAGGTTCTAGCAGCTTCCTGTTCAAATGTGAACTTGTCTCACAGCTTTAATTGTATTGTGAATAACATGAATATTGCCACAGACTGACTATTTATAGCCAGATCCGTTTTCATAATGAAAACAATTGGATTAATTGAGCATTATCATACATTGGTTGTGTGTTATCTATTCATATATATATATATATATTTGTCTGTGGCTATGAATACTTAATCATATTGAGATAAAATGCAATTTCGATTAATCCATTAGAGATAGGTAGGTTGAGATTGTTTCCTGTTTATTAGCACAATTTATTTTAGCATCACTTTTTAAAACAAAGTCATGAAATTTAGTGTTCTGAAACCTTGAAAGTTACAGTATTTGTAAAATAATAGTATTTCCCCTCCCCCATAAGTATTGAAAGTTATTTTTATAATGAAGATTTTCTAAAATTAGATTTGCATAGCATGACCTTGAAAACTTTTGATAGATGCAAAATAATACTTGTTTTTCATTATGTGAAGTGCAAATTTCAACTTTAATCTGTCATATAATTTAATTATTTTTTTTATTTTTTTCATATAATTGCTAATTCTTAATGAGATTTTCAAGTATAAGAGAAATGTACAGCCCTTAAGAGAATAATAAGTAGATTATTGTTCGAGCAGTTACCTCTTATAATATTAGAATTATTTTAATCTTTTTTGTGCCCAAATATTAAATTAATAATTTTTGTATTAATTGAACTTTACTTATTTAAAACTTTTTGTCTATGTATTTCCCATTTTTTTACTAATTACTTTTGTTTAATGAAAATCTTTTATACATAAAAGTATGTTGGAATCATTAAGTGTTTGGAAGTATGAGCGAGGGTATTTAATGATAAAAATTCTAGTATTTTGTATATATATATTATAGCAATCAAATACAGTTTGGCACAGCCACTAAATTTTATGTGTCTGAATATTTGGACTTGTTATATCTACATACTATAGTCACAACTTATGGTGAGGCAATATTTTATGCACTTGAAAACACTGACCTAAACACTAAACCAGATGATAAGCTGAATAGTCTAACTAACCTTATAGCTTAATAACAATCATGTAATTCATAAGATCAAATAAATTTCTTAAGTCTACTGGGATCTGTAAATAATAATAGTGTAATCACTGTTAAGTATAACAAATAAAACTGAGAGAAAAAGAAAAGATACAATGTTTCCTTGGGTGGATAAGGCTGATTTTTACAGGATCAGATTATAGTCATTCCATTGAATGGACTTTTATTATTAATTATAAATTTCTTACTGAATGTTTAAATATGTCTCAATGATCTGATGATACTGCAAAAGTATTTAATTCTGGAGCACTCAAATAATAATGCTGTTACTTCTGTCAATTCTAGAGCACGCAAATTATAATAATGTTTTTCTGTCCAGGTGATAGCAAGTAAAATAGCATTGGTGAGAATAATCCTAAATATTCCCTAATTAATAATTACCTTGGATAAATACACTTCAATCAGTGAGAAATGCCAGCTAATCTATTGTTTGAGGTATGATTTGAATGTAAATTTAAGAGTTTGGATCTTAAAATTCAGAAAGCATTTATATTATAAGCAGACAGTTATAATCTATTTTCAAATGTAAATACACTTTTTAATGGATAATCAATTTAGATGATTAAGAAAAATATCAAATAATATACAAATGGCAAAAATACAACTGTAATGTACAAAACATTATTTGAATTTTAAATATTATAAACTAATGTCATTAATAATCACAATGTTATATAATATTTTAATTTACAAAATGCAGATAGTTGAAACTGAAATAAACTGAGATACCAAATCTCTCTGTGCTTGTTACAATACCTAACTGACAGCCAACCAAATGTTATAATAGCTGTCCGAAACCTTAAATGCATGACAAAGATTTTATGAGAAAAGGGCGGCCACTCTTCTCTCTACTTTTTTTTCTATATATCTAAGCCAGTCATAAGCATTTAGGTTTGAAAGCTTGAAGCTGTAAATATCTTCACAATTTGTTTGTTATTTAGACTCAGTGAGTTAATTGTGAAGATATTTAAAACTTCAAGCTTTCAAACCTAAATGCTTATGACTGGCTTAGATATATAGAAAGAAAAGTAGAGAGAAGGGTGGCCGCCCTTTTCTCGTAAAATCTTTCGTGCGCTTACGGTTTCGGACAGCTATTATAACATCTGATTGGCTGTCAGTTAAGTATTGTAATGAGCGCAGAGATTTGGCAGTATCTCAGTTTATTTCAGAATCACAATGTTATGGAAATTATTGTATCCTCCCCCCCCCCACCTGAATAAGTAAAATAATTAAATGCAGTTTGTGCACATGTGTAAGTTATTTTTCCAAAGAAATATTAATTAAATTTAATATTTGAATGTCCCCCACTTACATTTTAGTACATTCAATCTTGTATTCAGTATTTTCTAAAAAAAAACACTACAAATAATAATAATAAAAATATATCAGTAAAAAATTTTCCAGTATGTTGTTTTTAATTTCTGTAACAATGCAACTATACATTTTGTACAATTATTTTTGTTAAAAATATGCTAAATCCTTCTTGTTTAAAAATCATACTAGAGCTATTAAAATGCTTCTTTAATTGATTATTATCTTCTTAAAAATATTCATTATGCTGAAAATATGCAAACGTAGGCCCATTGGGAAAGTTTATTTAAGTGAAATTAATTTCACAGGTTTTATTCTTACAATTTTTACTCTGGTGTATGTAAAATATTCCATTTTGAAGTTACTTTGTGTTTTCATTATTTTTACCTACTCCTAATTATGTTTTATTTTTTTTTAATAGTTTTTAACTTTATGAAACTGAAATGAGCAGTGTTGTAACTGAAACCCCCCTCATGAGCTATATATATATTTACCTATCAGTAAATGAAAAAGAACAGAATAATATCACCTATTCTTTTAGCTCATGGAGTTTAACCATATATTTGTTGTTGTGCTATATTTCAGAGTGCACTTTTGTCTATTTACCTGATTTAAGTACAGTATAAAATATCCTGAATTACTATTAATCATCCAGAGTATAGAGGGAGCTTCTCAGTTTTACCAATCTCCAAATATCAAAATGAAGTATCAGTTTTGCTAAATGTAAATATAAATAATCATATCTTAATGTATATAAAATTTAAGAGGAAATAGTTCAACCTCTTATGAGCTATGTAGAAACCAATAATTAAACAAAAAGAATAGAAATGATACTTTATTCTTTTAATTCTGATGATATTTAAGCATACATTAATTGACATGTTATAACACAGAGCACGAATTCTGCCTATTTACCTGGTTTAAGTATGGTGCAGACCATTCTAAAATCACTATTAAATATTCAAAGGATAAAGATAGCATATCATTTTTTAATAATCCCTAAATATTAAATGAAATGTCAGTCTTGGTGAATGTAAATATAAATAATATTCACTTAATATCTACTAAATTGAAACAAATAACGGCAGCACTGTATAAACTAATAATCACCCACCAATAAAATGAGAGAATGAAATATTATCACCTGTTCTTTATGCTTTGTTGGTATTTACGCATACATTTATTGATGTGCTATAATATAGTTTTATCTCTGCTTGCCTGATATAAGTATGGCACAAACTTTTCTGAAATCACTATTAAATATTCAGAGAATAATGGTAACACCTCATTCTTAAGGTGTAACAAAGGAAATATCAGTTTTAGTAAATGAAAATATAAATAATCATAACTGTTTTGAATGTTTTATTCTAAACATGAAGGTCAAATATATTTTCCTTTTAAAATGTATCCATAAGCATGATAAATATATTTTATTGGGGTTTTTTTTCCTTTAAATAGTTACAGTGGAGTTCATTCCCAAATTGTGCATTGTGTAGCTTTATTTTTTGGTAATTTTGCTTTTAAAAGACATATCTATTTCACTATGACAATTTCTATAGACATATTTTTTCTAGAACAAATTTTTTTTTTTTTTTTAATTATCAAAAATCTTCACGCTCTCAGTTCCAAATGCTTTAGATTGGACCATACATATAGCTTGGGTAAAAAAAATATAAAGTAGATCCATTCTGTCTTTTAAAAAGACTTTACCTTGTGTTTGGAAAGGAGAGTATTCCGTTTAAATAGTGTTCCATCTGTAAAGCGCATGTGCTGTGGTTTAAGCTACGTTATTATTTATAATTTATTTCATTTCAAATACTACTGATACTATAAGTAAAATTGTATTTTTAGATTTCAAAATTAAAGGTTTTAAACTTTCTGTTTTTCATAAGACAACAAAATGTGTTTTTCTAGATTATTGATAATTAACCAATCATAATACAAGCTTTGAAAATTGATCTTTTTTTATATATTTTAAGGAAGGAATACAAATAAGTGAATGATTGATAAAAAAAATAATAATGTAACATTTACTTTAAATAACTGATTTTATAAAACAAAAATTGATAGTGTTAAGAAACAAGAGGAGATTTATAACTTATTAATTAACCCAAATATGTCTGTCTATGCACAATAACCTTGTAGAAAATTTTTTTTTTCCGAACTGAAAAAAACTTTGATTTATTTTTTAAGACAGCAAATTCCTAATGTCCATTCTACTATATGGTTATTCACATAATAAATGATGGGCTGCTTACCTTAGGTATGTTGTGTGTGTGGATAATCTTATTTTAGATTTTCATAATAATAGCAGATGAATCTAAATTATGGTTCTTATTTCCAGGAGGATGTAAAGTTACCAGACAGTGGTTGATGGCTGAAGGCAGAAGGTATTAGGAATCTGATTACAAACCCAAGCTGCCACACAATGATGGCATTTAATGCAGATCCCATTCAAGTGAAGGAAGATTACACAAATTTGAAGAACTATTAATATTAAGTGGGATATTGTTGGACATTGTGAAGTTAGAAGAAAAGGAGCAAAGTGAATTGATTGTGTAGTTTACTTCAAAGGCACAAATATTGTAAGCAGAAGTGAAATGGGATTTGTTATTAGAAAATGGAAAAACTATTATAGAGTTTGATGGTATATCATACAGAGTGGCTATATTAATTATTCAAATTTATGAATGATACCAAATGTAAATAATTTAAATTTATGGTCCAACAATTTCTCATAGTGACAAAGCAGCAGAGGATATTTATATGAATATTCAAAGTGTTTTTTTCAGAACAATTAACATTTTAACATTGTCATGGGTGATTTCAATGCCAGAATTTATAAACAAATAAAAGATAATATGATAGAATGAGAAAGAATACAGACGTGAAATTTGCAGAAAAGCAAAAGTGGTATATTTTGAATTCTTTCTTTGAAAAAATGCTACACAGAAATAGAAGTGGAATCAACCAAACTAAGGTATAGCAGAATTGAATTATATTTTGACTTAACAGAAAATATATTGTACTGGGTGCATTTGTAAGATGATCCAGTGTTCTCTATCTGCTAGGTTTAACTGGGTTTAAACCTTATTTATCGTAAATTTATAAATTTATATTATAAATATTACATGAACGGACTGGCCTTCGAGCAGAGGGGAGAATAATCATCGATAGCAGAATTATCAACAATACCCATGATCAGACCGAGCTATGCAACATGTGACACAATCACATTTCCAGACTGTGGCCCACCTCGATTGCTAGATTCAAACCCCTACTATCCAAACACTTTATTTGTTTTGAGATAAACCTCAGGCACCAGCTAGTTATAAGAACTAACATGTGTGGACAGTAGACCCATAATCCAGCACTCGAAATATCCCATGACTAGTTCAATCAAAAGTAATACAATAACAAATTATTGCTTTAATTAGTGGTAAAAAGAATTGACCAACAAGCGTTAAGCTTAAAGATAATTTATTTAACTAAACATTTATTCTTCTGACTTTTAAACTACTTATTTAAATCAGACAATGATAATTACCTATAATGACCACACACATTCTTAATTTATGCAATAAAATATAAGAGAGCATTCAATAAATACATGAAACTAATATAAGGTCATAAAGCATTAATATATACATTTCACAAACATGCACATCAATAGTTCTTTATGCATGCTATAGAGTTCATTTATTAACTGACTCTGGGAGGCTTTAAGGATTGTGATGGCTACTTTAATTAGAAATGGAAATAAGAAAAGGTTATTTATTACCTAGGATTTGAATGTGGACTCCTTGCTGGTTATTACTTCACATGAAAATATTTCTAACTGGTTAAATTTGAGGTTTTTCTTGTGGAGATGTAATCCTTTGTATTCCATGGTACAATTCTTAGACAGCTAAACATTCCTGGTGATTTTTCAAGTTGTTAAGCAGGAATTACTTTTACTGGGCAAATTTCTGATCTTATTAGACTAAGAGCTGAAGCAAGGTCGTATGTTCCTAAAAGCTGCTCAACACTGTGTGGTCTCTGGTTCTGGATACATAATAGACTGACTGATTGATTGACTGAACTAAACTGATTTGATTGTGATCTCAACTGTAATCTCAATTGATTGTAATCTGAACTACTGTCCAATGAAAAAACTGGATAATTTATTAGGATGACCTGTTGTCATTCTGATAATTGGTTTTTATATCCGCTGGCTTTCTCTGTTGTTGAAGTTCCTCTACTGTTTTTGAATACATTCCTTAGATAAGCTTTCAATTACATGTTTTCATTTGGTAGCCATTGCAAACTTGTTGTTTTGTGGATTTTGTTTAACTTAGTAGCCATTGCACATTTTGTTTTTATATTTTAACTTTCGATATCATTTTTTAATATTGAACACGCACATATTTATTTTATTAACAAGCTCACATTTTGCTATGTTTAAAATCCATTTGTCATTTACGCACATGTATATTTTAAAATCAATTCATTATTTGGTTTTTAAAATTACTTTCCTTTTTTTTCTTTCTTCAATAATTTAAACGAAAAGAGAGATATTTTTAATTTTATGTAAAGGATTCATATCTTAAGCTTTTAGTTTTCTTTTAAGTTATATTTTCTACCCCCTTCCAATTAATTAATTGTAACTTTTATTTCAAACTATTAATAATAGAAAAAAAACTCTTTAGACTTTTATTCTGACTATTTTCTTTTATCGAACTGTATTTTATTTAGACTACTAAAAACTCTTTAGATTTTTATAAACAACAATGTCTCAACCTTTGCATTATTTCTGATAATTTTATTTTAATAATTTTTTAAACAAAAATTTCACGTGGATCGCTTTTTTTCATAAGCGGTACAATATATCTCAAGACTGTAATGTTCTCAATAGATTCAACCCAGAAAGTGATCATTGTTTGGTAAAAAAAAAATATTTATGTTGATGCAAAACTAGTATGAACAATTGGTATGCCTAACCTTCTGAAATGTTCCAATGGATTTTAATTAGGACTTGAAATATGGTTTAAAATGTTAACAGATTTGAATGAAATCAATGAGAATATAATTGATACACTATTAAGATATGCAAGTAAGATAGTGGTACAAAAAGGCAACAATTTACTAATAAGGGATACAAAAATATTTCACAGTGATCCATTAAGAAGAAATGATAATTTAGAATGTTGCAAAATGGTGTGATATAATTGTGAATTGGCAAAAAAAATAAAAAGCTATTAAAAAGAAAAAAGTTATTTTTGCAATAAGAAAAAAAAATGAAACTTTCTAAAAAGTGTGATTGTATTATGAAATGATGTAGAATAATGTAGAATAGTTTGACATAGGATCGTAAAAAACAAAACAAAGTATCCTTTACAATTATTATTTCTCCTGGATTGCCTAGAAATTTAAATAAAGACAGGATACATGAAAATAGGTCTATGAAGAAGGAAAAATCACCAGGAAATGATGAAAGTATTAATAATATCTTCAAAGAAGCAGATAAAGAAATAGACAAATATTGGTAAAGCTATGTTCAATATAGCTAAATGATAAAGAATACAGTAGTAATATTGATATTTAAAAAAGGTGATAATAAAGATAGACTTCTTAATTTTTCATTAGTTTTATTTAAAATCTTGACCCAGGTAATTTCAATTCATTTGTAATGAACTATGGATTTTGACCAACTAAAGATCAAGCTGGATTTTGGCAATATGGAACACATTTAAGTACAAACCAAAGTTATTAATAGGATCAGTGAATATGAGTTACCATTGTGTTTGGATTGAGAAATTAATAGAAGACATTTGATTCTATATGCATTTCTACAGTAGTTAAAACATTGGATCATAAAAATACAGATCTGGGATATTGCCATTTTTGAATAATATATATGAAAATATGACAAAAACTTTTTGCAGAGAAACTAAAGAAGTAAAAGTAAGTGGAACTTATTTATGTCATCCAGATTTTATAACTTATGTGGTTGCTTTTGAAAATAATGCTTCAGAGTTTCCATAGATGTTGCAAAAATTATCAGATGAAAATAATAAAATAGGATTAAAGACAAATGCTAAAATACCAAATTAATTAATATTCAATGGATTTTCTCAAAAGAAGAAAATAAAGATGGATAAAGGTAAATTAGAAGTTAATAATTACAAGTACCTTGATCAGATTATTAATGTAGACAGAAACATTCGATGCAATTAATAATAGAATTAAACTTGGGTATTCTGTTTGATTAAAATAACTCAACATTAAAAGGACTATATATTTAAAAAGAAAGATTTCTACCAGTTTTTATACATGGAAATGAGATTTGGATGTTTAATAGATGAACAATTCAGAGACTTCAGACTACTCAACAAAGTACGGAAAGATGTATGTTAGCAGCAACAAGATTTGAATAAGAATGAAATGCATGAGTGAAAAATCAAATAGGTATTACTGATACCATTGAAAATGTAAGAGACTTAAATGGAGCTGTGCTGAATACTATTGCTAGTAGAGATGGTAATGGGTGGAAATTTGTACTCTTAGACTGGATCCAAGATAGGACTAGAATGAGACTCTTTGTGAAATCCAATAGATAAAACAGTAATGATTACTTGTATATTTTGATGAAGAGAGGCTAAATATTGGAGAAACATGGGGATATCTTCATCCTGCAGTGGATTGATAATGATTGAAGATGATGATGGTGGTGCACAAATAACTCTACCTATTGTTCATATACAAAGAAATGGCAACCATATTTTTAGATAGTCAAATGATCAATAAATGCCTGTTATAGCCTAGGAAGTTAAAGTTGTTAATTATTGATTTTTGATACATGTAATATTGTTTAGTTAATATTATGAGGTGTTAGTATGATAGTTAACTTCGTATATATATGCATACTTAACAACTTAATATTAACTGTTTATTTATGATTATTTTTATTGCTAATACTGTAATGGAAAAAAAGAAAAATTATATATATATTTTATATTAAAAATTAGTTACAAAAACATTTTTCTATTTTAAGGAATGCCCTCCCACTTTTGATTATTTTGACAATTCCATACGAAGTAGAACACAGTATGTAAGAAATGGCAGTAATACATAGATTTTCTTTTTTATTCAATAGTAATAGTATAACTATTTCAATATATTTTTTTTCTCATATGTCATAGCATCTGCTGGGAGGCGAACCCGCAATAACCATCTGCAACTAACTGATTGCTTGCAAGGCGGCTGCGCTGACCTCTCGGCTAACAACGCTTGACATTTTGTTGTGTAAAATTAGGTTAAAAGTAAAGTAATTTAATGTATATATATATAATGGCAGAAATTTATTATCAATGTATTGTAAAATCATTTTCATATTTCAAATTTTAGTTTAGGACATTTTTATATTTGTTTAATGTCTTCTCGGTTGTAATTTTTTATAATTTACCAATTTACTATAATTGGTAACTTTGCATTGAAACATGTGTATGTTTACCCACATATTAATTAACATATTAACATATTATTTTATTAATGCCATGATGTACTTGAACACATCATTATCATATATTATCTCAAACTAGCTGACGTAAGATGCGTTCAAAATCGTCACACTTTAAAATAGTTGGGTAATAATAGCAACTAGCAAAGTAATAAATAATATAAGATTTTTAATTTTGAAATAATCAAAAAATATTACAAAATGAATATTGACAGAATTGTGAGATTTTAAATTTAAAAAAAAACCATCTTGAAAATATTTAAAGATTAAAAATTGTAACTACATTTTACAAAAGTATTTGCTTTCTTGAAATGGTTCGAAAAACATTATTATTTAAAAAAAAAAAAAAGTTTAACATCAATCAAATGTATAAAAATGAAGATTTATGAGGTTGAAAATTTTTCATAATAAAATTCAAAAGAAATATTTTTATTTAATAAGTTACAATATATATATACATGGGTGTGTATATATATGAAAAATGTTTTATATTTAAATTAATGAGTAATAATGGACTATAAACCAAAAACGACCACAATTTTGATTGTTTTAAATTGGTGAGTAATAATGGACTAAAAACAACCAAAAAATTTTTTTCTTCGACCACAATTTTGATTGTTATATTTATGTAGAAATAAAAGCACCTGGCGTTCATAAATTAAATACAGCATAAATACTTTTATAAGCGTGCTAAGATTAATCCTAAATATGTCCATTTTCTGGGAACCCAAACATTTCGGTCATGTCTTGGATCTATGGAATATCAATGTAGTTAGCATGGAATGAGATGACAGAAAGAGAAAAGTTAAGGAAGGGTGGTTTATTGCTAACCGCAATCGTCTCATTAATAAGAAAGAAAATAATGTTTATCTATCAATCAAATGAAATAAATGTTAAAAATGTAATTCAAATAATCTGACATACATCATTATGAGAGGTAGGAATCTGGTGAACTAGCCGTATCCAAGAAGAAATAACTACTTCATAAGATGAAAATAATGAAATCTTTTCAGTAATGAATGTTTACTAATTAATTAATTTAGGGATGGCTGTCACTTTTATTTCAAGTTAAATATAGCAACCAAAATTATGATTAAAGAAATTTTTTTTTTTTTTGGTTTTTAAAGCATTATTAATTTCTCCAATTGTACAACACGTATATGCATACAATAAGTCCTCAGCTGACCCATCCCACCCATCTATTTTTGCACAGCACGCGGCTTCTACGGGACACCAGTGCAGGCCAGGCAAGCCTCGCGTTATGTGCAGAAAGCGGCACGAATTGCGAAGAAAAGTGAAAGAGGCATGTTATATCATCTCTGACGTACATGCCATGAATAAAAAAGAGACATTTTATGCCATATCTAAGAAGTGGCAGATCTAGATCTATTTCGCCCTTATTTGCATATTTATTCTGCCCTAATTTGCATAGTTTACTTCTTGAAAATGAAGGCTTAGACCTTTGAAAGCGCTCGAATAAATCGACAAAAAGTTCGTCATTCGTTTGATTTACAGTGATTATATATATTTAAGTTATACGTGTGTATTTTCATATTAACACAAATATTAGAGTTTACAAATATATTACTTTTTGTATTCCTACATTTTCTATACAATATCACCATATTTGTAGTATTTGAAATGAAATTTGTGTGCGCTAAAAATCGCTCACAAATTTTTTGGTTTACAAAGGCAACGATTTTTTTTTTTAAAAAAAAGCAAATTTTAGTTAAACAAGAGAATTTAAGATTCAGGTTTTATTTCTTTTTATTTCTATTTTAATTAATGGTAAACACTTTTTTGTGAATTAATCATGTAATTCAATGAATGCATATTTTTTTAAAAATTATACCACCATCTGCTGCATATCGTTGAAAGCTTATTAAGCCGATATTTAATGTGGTTTGAAATTTAGCCTGTCAACACGGTTAGATTGGAGAACTACCTGGATATTGCACAATTGTATTATCAATATCTAATGCATATACAACATTTGAAGAAGCTATGTTTGATAAAAGTGTCTTAAAAATCAGTTACAAAATGTTGATACTAATAAACAAGCATAAGGTCTAAATTAAATAAGAGTATTTGAAAAAAAAGGCAATAATAAATAAACTTATTATGTAGTACTATATTTTAAGCCAATAAACATGACGTGATCACCTTTTCGTATGCTTGCTTATAACTTATTAAAACAGGCAAAACTCTGTACGTATTGCTACTCATTGCAAGCCAGAATAATCAATGGATGCCAGAAGGCTTGTATATAAAATCCCCATCTAGTGCTGGAAGGTTGCATTAGATCCTAAGATCTATGGGTATTGCTCTCAGATCCAAGGCTCCTCACTGATGAAGGCCACAAGCCAGAAACTAGTCTGAGAATAGATGGGGATTTTATGCACATGCTTTTCTGGGCATCCATTAATTACTCTGGCTTGCACTGAGTGGCAATACATATGGAAAGTTTTGCCTGTTTAGTACTATGTTCTAATAGTAAAAGTGGAATCATAAAAAAACAAAAGTAAACAAATCTTAGTCTTTACAGAATGTATATCTGGTGAGTTTTTGTCTGAAGATAATATGAGATAATAAATATGGTATTATAATCAAGTGATACGATATACCCAATCATCATTGACAGTATTGTCATTGCTTGTCTAAATCGTAATGCAAGTTCTTTTAGTGTCTTAATATTTAGAATTACTCTAAAGATTTTAATCAATTTTTATGGTATTCATTTAGTACATGCTCTGGACTTTTTTAGATAATTGAGTGAGCCACCAAGCAGTCTCTTACTACTACTGAAAATACTAAGCAATAAATTTGATCCCTGCTGTTGAAGCGAGATGTTCTTTTACAGATTTTGGTTAAACAACAGTCAGAAGAAAATTAATCACTTTGTTTCAATAAATTTGATGCATAGTTCTGAATTAATACACTCTATTTTTTTTCATATCTCATTGAAACACAACAGTCAGAAAAAATAATGACCCCCAAGATAACATTTTAAAAAGGAATGACTATTATTTGTTCATTGAAATTGTCTGACGCAGAAGTCTTAAATCAAGTGCAGCAAATGGCCATTCAATTAGTTATATCCCCAGATGGATCATATTGATTATTATTCTGTAAATCAAAACAGTATGTCATGTGGTTCAAAATGACTGCAAGATAAGTATCCATTCACTGCTGACAACATTTTATGATAGAAACATTGTTCAAAGCTTTAAAGTAATAAATTTAGCTTTTGTTTAACGCTGATATAAAACATAAGAAGGTTCATTTTTTTGCTGTTTTAATTTCCATAAGATTTAGAAGCATTAATATATTTAGAAATGAAATTATTAAAGCTGTAGCCCAGATATATGCCTTTTTGGGCTATAGACAAATTGAAGACTTGCAGGTCTGACCCCTGGTCTAAAGTTTTTTAAATCGCCTATGCTATTATTTTGAAACATACACAAAGTGATTAATTTGATTTTATTTGTTTACAAAAAAAACTATACCTAACCCCCATTCCCTATTTACCTTTAGATTATTAATAGTTTTTTACCCATCTTTATAATGTAAATATATTAAATTTATTAAGTACAAGAAGTTGACATAGTAATAATGTGAAAGGTTAAAACTTTCAGCAGATGTGCTTTAAAAATGATTATGTGACAGCCAATCAGATGTAACAATGACTGCACGCGGAGCTCTTAATTCTAAATCACAAGCCAGAACTATCAGAAAAAGATAGGTCCCATCTTTTTTTTGGTAGTTCTGGCTTGTGGATTGGCTGTCCCATAAGCATTTTTAAAATGAATCTGCCAAAGGTTTTAGTCTTTTATGTTATTATCATCTTTACAATGTAATATTTCATTTGAAACACACACAGAAAATTATTATTTTCACTTCATTTTGGTCAAGAAAGAAATTGTTTCCTTTGTTTTTATTTGTATGCCACCATCCCTACAGTAAATCTCATTTTAAAAAAACCTCCATGTATCAATTTTTGATACTCATCATCTGTGTAAATGCATGAAGTGGTTGCTTGAACTGAAAGCAGTTCTAAATCCTCAAAAAAAAAAACTTGTAAAAAGTAACAAAATCTTACATACACATGCTTAACCCAATCAAAAAATAGCATTGAGAAACCCAAACTAATAAATCCCTTCATGTTCTGCTGTCTGTATTTAATTATATAATAGACAAAAAGAATTATTTGTTCATTTATATTATCTCAGAAGTAACTTTATTTTTAAAAAATGTATTATCTCAGATGTCTGTGTGTTTTTTTCTGTCTTGCTAAAGTTTAACCAAAATCTACAAAATAACATCTTGGTCAAAAAAAAATAGGCACTAAATTTATTCAGTAGAGTTTAGTGGCTTCCCCAAGTATTTAAAGCTGTCCCAGAGTGTTTAATCTATTAAATGATTTCCATTCTTTACATTATCAAAGTGCAAAAAAAAAAAAAAAAAAAGAATGTCAAGTAACTAAAGATATGTGAAAACAAATAAAAAGAATCTTAAATGACTAGAGATTCTTGGCATTAATAATGTACATGATAGGCATGTTTAAATAAAAGTGATTGCTAGCTAATAAAATAGTATGCAGAAAATTATCAGTGATTCTAATAATGTCAGCAGTATTTATAAACAGTGTAAAACTTCTTTATAAACATTATAAAACTCCAAGATCATTAATATCTAATGATAAGAAGATAATGGAAAATCAGTGAATGTGGAAATTCCTAAAGGTAGAAAATTTGATTCCAGTCATGAAACAAATCAAATTTATTTTGCCTTGATTTAAAAATTTAAACTTTCAAAATAAAAAGAATATAATATTATTTTTACTCAAGAAATAATAGTTAAAAGATATAGAAATATTTTGCATCTGTTGTCTACAACTATTTTGTTCTCTTTTTATAACAGTAAATTTTTTAAAAAATATAATAGTAAATATTATCTAGAAACTGTATTCTAACTTATGTTTGGGAAGTAGAAACATATTGGAGAATATCTATGTCACTATTGGAAAATGTTCTTTTGATTCACGTGACTTAAAAACTGTATGCACAAATGTATTTAGGATAAAAGAAAATAAGATAAAGGTCTCAAACATTTTTTCAAAATAAAGTATAAAAGGAAATGGCCATATTTCTCAGGTTTTTGTGATGTTTTTAATAGATAACTAGTTATTCGGAAAAAGGAATATAGACCTATTTAGAGTTTGGAAAAAATTCTACTTTACCCAGTCTAGATTCAAAATTTTAGTTCGTGAGTTTTGAGATAAGTGCACTAGCACTCCACCATAAAATCCTTGTGCATAATGAGAATAGCAAAACTGATGATCATGCCATGCATTAGATGATAATTATATATCAAACAATCAATTTCTAAACTAAATCGATGCTAAAAATATTTACAGTTTACATTTTATTTTTTCAATACAACCTGTGAGTACCTCGATCATTGCCATAATCACCCATCATCAGTGATTTACATAGCTTAATTGTTTATAGTATGATCTCAGTGAAGTAATATTGATGAATTGGCTGTATTTTCCTAGTGATAATAGTTGTTATTTATGCATCTTGAGTGGCCATAAAAATAACATGGACTAGCACAAATCATCTTAATTTTTTTGAGGGTATGAATGTTTATATCTTTTCTGGCATCATTTCCTTATAGATTTGGAGGACTGGTTTGTCTATCCCTATTGTTTTTAAAACTACTGCTCTATTATAATAAATTATTCAAGGTCTAACACAATTTAGAAGCACTTGGAACTTTTATGCATTAGATGATCCACAATGGCATGTGTAAATAAACTATATCTTATGCAATTAACTTGACAGTTGAATAAAAAATAGATGTAATTAGAAAATTGTAAAAATAACAAGGCAGTCAAAGTGTAAACAAATCCTATTTTGTTACTTACTAAATATATTAGCTTTACATGGGGCATATATCTGTAAATAAATACATCATTCCAATATAATGTACCTATTTGTATATATTTAAATACATCATTCCAATATAATGTGCCTATTTGCATATATTTAAATACATCATTCCAATATAATGTGCCTATTTGCATATATTTCTGGTGCTTAGTTGAATATTTTATTTAGCCCTCTTCAAAGATATGCATACACAATGCACAATATCATCTGACATTTTTATTTTATTCTATAAAGTTCCATTTATCAATGCTCTTTAATTGATAAACAAACTACTACTTTAGTTATATGTTGGATGATTTCCATCATCTAATATGAGTATTGAATGTCTTTATAAAAGTTTAACTTTATTTAAATATTCCCAAAGCATTCAACTGTTAGTAATAACAAACAGGTTAATATATACACAACATTTTAAGAGGCATTATTAGCTCCTCTTCTTCAGATCTTGCTGGCCTAACCAGTTACAGTTTTAGCATAGGAATCGAATCTGGTCCCTTAGATTCTTTGAGTATTGAATTTTAAGGTAATGTTCTAACCAACTGAGATGGTGGTAATAGTCCAACATATAAATACATCTAAAACACCAGCATCACTTAAACATTTTAGGTTATTTTTTTACAGCAACTACATTTGACAATAATGATGAATCAGTTAAAGTCAGCAATTTGAAAGCCATCTTTTAATTTGAACCAGTGATAAATATTCTTTTCATTCATGACCGAAAATGATAATGATAACTTACAGTCTCAATGCTGATTTTGTTTCATTTCCTCAATAAACTCAAGGATAATTTCATTTGCTGGAAGAATATCTGCTTGATTCTGGATGATATACTGATGCATGCATCATGAAACTCCTAAAAATTATTCTAAAAATCACTATCGTGAAAACTGAAAACAAAATTGGAACTAATGCAGATTAAACTATTGTTATCTATAGTGTCAAAACCCATTGATTCAATAACACACAGTTTAAAAAAATATTATATGAAAAATAAAAAATTATAAATTTATATCAACAAATGGGAATCCTGTGTTCTCCTTTCCAAGAAATGACCTATCCAACCTAAATAATTAAAAATGCAAATATTATGTAAATTAATTTACATGTGACATATATACCCAAATTCCCATTCCAATCATTGCTACATTTGTAAAATGCATGATAAACACATCTTGCATAATTAATATTATTAAAGTTTTGCTCTATACATTTTTGCATAGGTGTTTTATTATATCTTTTATGTGTATTCTTTTCACTCTCTCAAACTAGCATTTTGTTGTGACATTTGTGCTATTTATTTCTGTGAATTCGAATTTTTTTTTTTTTTATTAAGGAAAAAAAATGCAGGTGACTGATCACCGCTACATGACATAAATACATTTGTTTAAAGAAATCTTGAGGTCATACCACAGGCAATAACCCTAGTCTTCTCCATTGATTCATAAGATTCTTTGAATTGCCAAATCCTTTAATTCACAGATCCTTAGAACTTCATCCATGTTGCCATATCTTTGTATAAACCACATCTATGGAATTCATAAGTTAAACCATTTCTGAATTTCCATCACTTTCCTATTCCAAGTCTTCTTCAAAATTTTCCTCTTGTGAGCTTATTTCTTCATCATCTGTGATTTCTTCCATTTCATCAGTACACACAGGGCTAGTACTAATTTGATGCTACATTTCCTTTGGACAGCCATCTACTTCCTCACTTCCAGAAATTGTCATTATGAGCCTCATCATTTCATTGCTCTTCTACATTATCAAGTTCTTCCACTGGATTATCCGACTCTTCTGAGATAACCTGCGCTACTTCACCTTGCCTGCTTCCAGACCTGTCACTATGAGCCTCATCACTCCATTGCTCTTCTATGTTATCGATTTCTTCCTCTGGATTATCTGCATCTTCTGAGATTACCTGCCCTACTTCACTCTTGCATCCCTTCCAAAAAGACATGCCCCTTTAGATTCAACAGTGCATTTGAAGATCATGGGATGAGCTAAAATATAATGTTCCATTACCTCTGGGTCATTGACTATCTGACTTTCTGATTCAGTTTCCATCTCATCCCCTGACTCATGTTGAGCCAGCTTCTTCCATTTTTTTTCTCTTTCTCCTCTCGAGAGACCCTCAGTTTTCTCCTCTTGCTCACCGCACAGCTCAATGTTTGAGCCTAAAACACTATGCTCATCAGTTTGTGAGCCAGAGCCATTCTGATTTTTTCTTTTGAAACTTGCATCTTGTGTCATTTTACTCATTTGAGTTGAACCATTCTCAGTTCAGTATCACTGAACATGTTAGCTTTTTTTAATTGATCAATTTCTTCTAATATGCCTTCAGACTCTTCAGATTGTATTGATTTGAAAGTGGTCAGTTCTGCCTGTGCTGATTGCTCCTTTATCTCTTCAGCCATATCTCTAGCTTGACCTATATTTAAGTAAAAAGTAATATATCTTGTTTTATCAAACATTACTAGCCATTGAATACTTAATTGAGAATATGAGCATTTTAAATTTTATTTTTCAAAACAACAATTTTTAAAACTCTGTGTTACTTTTTATGTATCATGTATTAATTTTTTTTTATGAACCTAAGCAAATTTAAAATTTTGAAGTTTTTTATTGATTTTTAATAATTTAAATCTTGTCAGCTGTGTTGTAAGCAAGTATATTTATGAGCAATTTTTTTCACTTTCTTCCCAAGATTCATCTTTTATAAGATTGAATAGTCAAAGAACATTCATTGTTTTGTTTGTTTTTTTGTATAATATTATTTAATGATATTAACATCCGCGAAATGAAAATAGTCCTTTTGTTTTTCATTTTTAATCTTCTTTGCTTTCTTACATACCATTACAATTTTTATATTTGAATATTTTGACAAATAAAAGATAATTCCTTATGATTTTTCAATGTGAATCTCATGTTTGTGGCAGAAAACTATTTTGAGTGCACTAATTTTTCTTTGAAGAGGTGTTAGTATTCTGTATTTCTACACCATATTTTTGATGAAAAAAAAAAAGCAATCACACGCGCGCAAACACACACACACACATATATATATATATCTATATACTTGAGCCTTAAAAACCGACAGGCAAATTCCTAATCCACTCCATACTTCTTTCTTCAGCTGTTATTACTATATGTTTATTCATATAGTATACGAACATGGATGGGTGCTCACCAACATGCATTAGCCAGCGTGGTGAGTTTATTGGCTTTTTACCTCTGAGTTTAAGATCAAGAAATACCATGGTCTTTCTTCTCAGTGCCTGATAAGGCAGAATGAATGTTTGTGTAAATGATAAAGATTTTTCCCAATTATACAATTATGACAGACAAAAATAAAGCATGGCCCTTAATCCCAGGAGGCTGTAAAGTCACCAACCAAGGCAGCGGTTGGTGGCCGAAGGAGGAGGGTGCTAAGAATATCCTGGAGGCGGACCCAGGCTGCCATTTGATGACGACTTTTTATTTAGGTACTTACAACTGCAGATCACTTTCAAGTGAAGGAAGATTGCAAGAATTAGAAGAAGAACTCTCTTATATTAAACGGGATATTATTGGACTTTGGAAGTTAGAAGAAAAGGTGAAGAGACAATTGATTTAAAAAGGGACATATGCTCTATTATAAAGGCACAAATATTAAATACAAGTGGAGTAGGATTCATTATAAATAAAAAGGGAAGAACAATATTGTGGAGATTGATGGTGTATCAGAAGAGTGGCAAGATTAGTTATACAACTTAATAGCAGATATCAAATGCAGATAATTCAGGTTTATCCCCAACAAGTTCTCACAGATGAAGTAGTAGAAGATTTTTATATGGAGACAAAAGGCTTTTGATCAGAGTAAACAACATTTTAAAATTTATGGAGATTTTAATGCTAGAATTGGTAAACAAATGAAAGATGAAAGTGTTTTAGGTAATTTTGTAGGTAATAGAAATGAGAGAGGACATAGACTTGTGGAGTTGCAGAGAAGGAAAAACTTTATATTATGAATTCTTTTTTTGAGAAAAATGTTAGAAGGAAATGGACATGGAAGCATCCAAATGAAGGTACAGCAGAATTGGATTATATTTTGACTAACAGGAAATACATATTTCAAGATTGTAATGTTCTTAATAAATTTAACACAGGAAGTGATCATCGATAGTAAGGGTAAGATACATGTTAATGTAAAACTAGAGAGACAAAAATTATTAAGAAAAACTATATTTACAGTTGATATTCCTAATCTTCAGAAACATTCTAATGAATTTAAATTAGAACTTACAAATCGTTCAAGTATTAGTAGATTTTGAACATGATTCAGATTTGAATGAAATTAATATGAAAATAATGAACACTTTTAAAAACTGCAACAAAGATAGCTGTAGAAAAAGCAGCAATTGACTAATAAAATTTCTACTGAGACTAGAGAACTTATGAAGAAAAGAAGGAATATGAAGATATGCAAGAATGATGCATTAAAAGAATTGAATATCTCGAATTTGTAAAATGGTGCGGAAAAGAGTTGAAAATGATATAAGAAAGTATAACTGTGAACTAGCAAGAAAAGCTGTAGAAGAAAATAAAAGCTTAAGAATGTAAAACAACATTTGGTATTGGTAGGAAATTTATATCTGCAATAAGGAAAAAAGAGGAATTATTACTAAAAGAGGGATGACATTATGAAATTGGTAGAAGATTTTTATCAAGAATTATATAGTAATAAGAACAAGTACCTCCTATATCTATTACATCTTCCGAATTGCCCAGAATTTTAAATGAAGAAGTGAGAAATGCAATTAAATGTATGAAAAAAGGAAAGGCTCCAGGTAATGATGGAATTATAATTGATATATTAAAAGAAGCAGGTGAAGAAACAGAAAAAATATTAGCAAGTTATATACCAAATGTCTAAATGATAAAGATGTAGGATGATTGGAAGAATGCAGTAATAATATTAATATTTAAAAAAGGTGATAAAGAAGATATTAGAAATTACAGACCTATCAGCCTTTTATCAGTTTTATATAAAATTTTTACCAAGATAATTACAACTTGTCTACAGAGAACCTTGGATTTTCACCAACCAAGAGAACAAGGATTTAAAAGGGTTTTAGTAAGTAGACATATTCAAGTATTGAGAGAAGTTATAGAAAGGACAAAGAATATGAGTTGTCATTATGTTTGGATTTGTAGATTATGAAAAGGCATTTGATTCTAAAACATTTCTTCAGTGATTAAAGCATGGATCTTAAGGTAAGATCCAGGATATTGCATATTTTAAAGAATATTTATAAAAAGCAAACAACAATAGATACATAATGATACTGGGAAAGTAACATTGAGAAAGGGAAGACAGGGACCATACCCAAAACTTTTAAGCAGGCGCAAGAAATTTTGGGATTAAAAGGGAAACTAAAGGAGGAAAGAAAGGAGATATTTAAGCATTTAGATTTCGCAGATGAGTAGTGTTTTGCAAAACTTCGAACTGCAGGAAATGTTGAGGAGTTATCAGATGAAAGTAGGAAAGTAGGACTAAAGATAAAGTTAAAAAGACTAAAGTAAGTTTAATCGATTTGCTCAAAATAGAAAATAAAGATTGATTAGATGAATTAGAAGAAGTTAAGAGTTACAAAACTTGGCAGATTATTAATACAGATGGAAACATAATAGAGGAAATTAATCATAGAATTAAACTTGGTTGGAGTGCTTTTGGTAGAAATAACTTGATATTAAAAGGAAATATGCCTATGTGTTGAAAAGAAAGGTTTTTAACAAATGTGTTTTACCAGTTCTTACTTATGGATCTGAGACTTGGACACTTAATAGAAGATCAATACAGAGACTTCAGACCACTCAAAGAAGTATGGAGAGATGTATGTTGGGAGTAACAAGAAGAGATCGAAAACGCAATGTATGGGTAAGAGAACAAACAGGTGTTACTGACCTCATTGAAAAAATTAAAAGATTGAAGTGGAGTTGGGCTGGACATATTGCTAGAAGAGATGATAATAGATGGACAATTGAAATTTTAAACTGGATTCCAAGAGATTGTAAAAGACCCAGAAGGAGACCACATGTAAGATGGATGGATGAAATAAGAAAATGTGTAGGGGTGATGTGGAGAAGAGAAGCTAAAGATCGGAGAAGATGGATTAAACTTGAAGAGACCTTCATCCTGCAGTGGATTGATAATGGTTGATAATGATGATGATGATATATATATAACATAGGTATGCATTGACTTATGAAACATTACCCTTTTCATCAAGCTGAAATTAATTTGAATGTAACTTCGTAACAAACATCATTTTATCATATTCAAATTATGATAAAACTTAATATGGTAGCATCACGAATTTTCCAAGAGTTTATTAATATTAGCAACATGAGTGCATTTAAAATCATAAAGGTGACAAGTTGCTTGATTGAATGAAATGGAAAAGATCAGTATGAAATTAATTTGTGCTATGACTTTTCTTAAAACTAGCATATAGTTACAAAGTGTACATATATTTATTTGTAATATATTTGATCATTATAGCTGTTGGGTAGATATTTATTGTTTTGTATATCACTGGCAACCCAGTCATTTTCTTTAATTCCACGTGAAGAAGACATACAAATCCTTAAGGATTAAACTATCATAATTCAGCAACATAATATTTGCCTAAATAAAGATAAGGTTGCATGAATACTTGGTAAATTCGGTTACATTGGAGTTTTTATTTTGTCCAAGTAAGTATTTCAGCTTTTTTAGAAAAAAAAAAAAAATATTGCTTAATTTCCTTTTTTGAAAATTTATCCTTGACATATAAATATACTATTTTCTTAGATCATTTTATCTAAACATTTAAACAGAATTTTATTTTTTATATATATCTTAATATTATTTCATTGTTTTTGACGTGATCATATATTTTCAAGTTAAATTACAGTTAGCATTTTTATTGAAATACAGTTATATTTTTTATAAAATACATTGAACAAATTTAAAGGTTTACGTTGCCAGTATTTTTCTGTTTTTATATTTGTTTGTTTATTTGAACTTGCTGCTTTTAAATGTCAGGAGTAAATATGTATTAAGATATAATGATAACTGCTTCTGCTAAAAAGAAATGAAACCTTTTAGTTATAACTATTTGGAGACCAGCTAAAAATTAATTTTAAATAGTGTACTCTGGGTGTACAATGTGGTAATTAATGATTTATTCAAATAAAAACATTCATCTTTATAAAAAAAAATATTTTGTATATGTAATTAAGCTTTTGCTTGATTAATTAGAAAGTAGATATGTTCAAAGGGTCTTATTGCACCCTCTTTAGTAAATTGATCTATTGTGCCTACATTATGGTAGTTTCAATCGTATATATATAATTTGAGATTTTTTTAGCCAGTAGGCACATAAAGAGTTTTTGTCAGGTATATAGTCAAATCTAATTTTTCATCAAAATCGTCACCATTTTCGATCAATTGCAGGATCAAAATATCTCCAATTTTAATTTAGTTTCTTGAATTATAGCTTTTCTTTTTTTCATCACATCAAGAAATTTCATCCACAATTTTACATGTGGTTTTATTCTTTTACAATTATTTGGGATCCAGTTTAGGACTTCAACTGATCATCTCTTCTAGCAATATACCCAATCCATCTCAATTTTAATTTCTTAATTCTGTCTGTAATTATCTTTTACTTTCTAATTCAACTATTATGCTTTTGATCCTTTTTTGTTATTATTTCCAACATACATCCTTCCACACTTCATTCAGAAATCTGAGACTTTCATGCTATTCTTCTGTTACATGTTCAAGTCTCAGATCCATTAGCACAAACTGATAAAACACATCTATCTATCGAAACCTATTTTTTCAAACATATAGATATAATTTCTTTTAATACTTAGTCATTTCTGCCAAAAGCATTTTATTAAAGTGTTTATAGTTGCAAATTTCTTTTAATTTATGATTATCAATCATCATTTTCTTCTTAAAATAGTAGCAACTCTCTCCAAACGGTAGTGCCACCTATTGCAAGCCATAGTAATCAATAGATGATAGAATGTTTGTACATCAAAATTCTTATTTAGTGCTGACTCATCCAATATCCAAAGACTTATTTCTGGTTTATGACTTTCATCAATGAAGAGCCTTGGATCTGAGAGCACTGCACCTAGATCTTTGGATCTAATGAAACCCAGTAGAAGCCATTTTTTTTACCTTTTTATTTAACTAATAAAATTATAAGCCCATAATGAAAACAATATTTTCAATATAAACTAATTCACCTGTGTATTCATACAGATCTAAACTCATATCAGAATCTATACATTTTGATGTCTATTTTTATAATAACCATAGTCATCATCATCCTTTGGCCTGGATTGGTATTAAACCATTAAAATTTCATATAAGCACCATTTATTATGTTTGCACAATCTGTTAAAGCAGTAGCAATTCTCTCTGAGCAGAAACTAATTTGGTGATATTGGATGAGTATTCACTAGATAGGGAATTTAATATATAAATCTTCTAGCATACATTAATTACTATTGCTTGCACTGGGTGGCACTACTGTTTGGAGAGATTTCTTAATATTTTAACAGATTGTGCAAGGATAAGAAACCATGGTTATGTGATGTTTTAGTGATTTATTAGCAATCCCAGACAAAGGATAATACGATAATAGTGACTATTATTATTAAAAAATCAAAGATATCAAAATATATAAATACTGAACTGGGTTTTAGATCTGGCTCATAAGTTTATAGTTGACTAAAAAGGAAAATATGTCTGCTGTAGGAATTATTAAATTCAAAGATCCAAGTGCAGTGCTCTGATATCCAAGGCTTCTCAGTGATGAAAGCAACAAACCAGAAACTAGTCTGGGGATAGGCACTAGATAGAGATTTTAATTCAAAAACCTTTTAACATCCATTTATTACTATTGTTTTCTGGAAGATTTTTGATTGTGTCATTTTAGTTGTATTTATATGTTGGACTATTTCCATCATCTAATATTAAATATTGAATGTCTTTAGAGAAAAAATTAAATTTTAAATGTTCCAATTACGTTCAATTGTTAGCAAACGCACACAGGTTAGTATACATACTACATTTTAATTATTATCACTCTCCACTCTTCTTCAGGTGTTTCTGGCCTTTTCAGTGACAGTACTCACATGGGAATCAAACCTGAACCTTTAGATTCTCATATATTGAACTTTAAGGTAACACTATAACCAGTCAAGCCACTTTGACAATGGCAAAAGTTTAGTATAAGTTTCATATACTTATCTATGTGATTCCTTCTGATTTCTCCATTTTTTTCTTAAGAGTAAATTTAATTAGTGGTTTCCAGACATTATATACAATAGTCACCCTCATTGACTTGTGAGATTATTTGCCATTGTTCTGTAAGCAAGCTTTGACTTTTTTTCTCTGTACCTTTTTTCTTCTCTATCCAATATATTTGTATATTTCCAATTGAATATATGTTTGCTGCAAATATGTGATCTTCTACTTTACACACATTTGTTTTCTTATTTCTAATTATCAGTTTGTCCTCTTGCTATCGTTTTTCAATGGGGAAATTGATCCATGCAGTTTGTGCTTTTCCACATTTCATGTTTGGTCTTTGTAGATATTAACATTTCACACATTGCGATATGTTCTGTAAAGTTGTTCTGATTGCAGATTTTCTTCCATTTGTTTGCTATTTCTCATATATATGGATACATGACAGTGCCAATCATCTTTTTGTTTTGATAGTTCTTGTTGTCTATTTAATGTTTTCTTAATGACAGCTGATGGATAACATTAGAGTTTGTCCTATATGGATTTTTTTCTTTTTCAAAAATAAATGGTTTCTGAACAAACTTTGTTTGCTCTGTGTTATAGTGATAGTATAATTCCATGTTTAGTGTTTCTGCTGTTATTAGATACATGTGCTAAGTATTTTCTCTATGTGTTTTTCTAAGGAATCTTGTCACCAGAGTGTCTAGGAATGCCAATTATTGTTTTTGTTCGATTATATTGTGAATTAAATTCACAAGAGGATATTTAATTGATAAATCTTTCCAGAAAGTTTGTAGTAATGCTTAACGATATAACCATACACAACAAATATATCATCAACATAGACTTTATGGCTATAGTTTCAAGTTCTTCCATGTAAATATTGCTAATCAGGGTTAACAATGATTAGCCCACCACCATCCTTTGATTTTGCTGGAAGAATTCTGTATAGTATTGAAAGTATGTTGATATTATGCAAAATGATAATATTTTCATTATACTTTCAGTAAGAAGAGTTCTTCTGGTTTGTGAGCTACAACTGCCATTTTTTTTTTTTACCAATATACAATCTTCTTCATATGGTACATTTGTGAATAAAATTTCTACATCAAAGCTTACCAATATGTCAGTTCTTTTGATTTTCATGGATTTTTTTTTAATTTTCATGTTTTTTTATTGATTCTACAATGTGCGTAGAATCCCTGACAAAAGGTTGGGTGTTATATAACAGTCAAATTCCTTATCTTTATAATCCATAAAAACCATGTTCTATGTTAGTTCTAGAAATTCACATCAAAACTTGTCATGATTTCTCAATGTTTTTAAATTTTTGGCATCTAAGACCCAGTCCTTTGTCAGGAATTCTAATCATTTTGTAGAATTAATCAAGAGCAGAGGTGTAAAACATTCATTCAAAAATGCACCATGTGAAGAAGCATTGTCTATTGTAAATAAATGGATAAATGGTGATAATAGCTTAGGAACCAGCACAACTATTTCTATTGATAGTACACTCCTAACATTCTGCATAACACTCTTATAGTCAACACAGAATTTTTTCAACAAAATCAAGAGATGGCTAGGAGATCATCACTGTCACCCCTGATTAGCAATATTTATATGGAACAACTTGAAACCACAGCCGTAAAAACTGCTACAAACTTTCTGCAAACATTTCATCAATATTCCGTTTTCATTACGATTGAAATCAGAAAGAACAAAAATTGACATTCTTAGCTGATTATGTGATAAAACTCCCTCATGGTAAAATCAAAACTACATGTTATAGAAAGTCCACACATATAGGAAAATATTTATCATATACACCTAATCATACCATAAACACAAAATATGAAATTATACCATCACTATGAAACTGAAAAAAAGAAGTTTGTTCAGAAACCAGTGATTCAGAAAAAGACCCATGTAGAACATACTCTCATGAAGAATGATCATCCATCAACTCTATTAAGAAAACCATAAATAGACAGTAAGAAGAATTATCAAAAGAAAAACAGTTATTGGGACTATAGTGCATCCCGACATACCAGGAATAGTAAACAAATTAAAGAAAGTCTGCTATCAATATAGCATCAGAGCAACTTTCCAGAGGCGTACCACACTGTGAGGAGTTTTAACTTCTACAAAGCCTAAATTTGAATAGCTGAAAAGCAAAAACTGCATCTAGGAAATATCAAGTGAATGTGGAAGAACATATATTGGTGATACTAGTCATCCCATTAAAAGGAATTGCAAGAACACAAACTGAGGATTAGAAAAGAGTAAACACATGTGTCTAAAGTAGCCAATTCAAAGAAGTCACATAACGGTGTCAAATAATCACACAACTTAACCTAGTGTGGTGACGATATATAATACCTGGAAACAGTTTGCTCTTAAGAAAACATCATAAATAAGGAGGAACTTCATAGACAAGTATATGAAATTTCTACTGACTATTGTCTTCAGCAGAATTACTCAATCGGTTAGAGCATTGCCTCAAAATTCAATATCCAAGAATCTAAAGATTCAGGTTTGGTTTCCATGAGTACTGCAATTTGTCAGGCCAGCAACATCTAAGAAGAGAGAAGAAGAATACCAGACAAAATGTTGTGTATGTACTAACTGGTGTGCTAAAATCATTACTAATTGAATGTGATAAAGGTTAAAGTCTTTTTAAAGACATTCAATATGTAATATTATGATGGAAATAGTCCAACGTATAAATACAACATTGACTACTATAACGTGCACTGGATAGCACTATTAATTAGAGAAAATTGCTACTGTTTTAGAGATTGTGATTTTTTTTAATGAGAAAAATCCTTGAACATTATTTTGATCTTTTAAAACATTTATATGTAATCCTACTTTTTTTACTTTCATTTGATAGCTCTTGCAATAATTATTGATTTTTTGAAGCAGTATTTGTAAAAATATCAACATTATCTGCAAAATTTAGGTGATGTTAATAATCTTCACATATTTTTATTCTATTAGTTTAATATTTTAATTCACAAAATACTTCTTGCAAAAATGTTGTTAAAAGGTTTGGAAATATAGAATATATCGGTCTTTTTTTCTTTCTTAATGTCAATCTTAATTTGAATATCCAATCTAATCATTATTTTTTCATTTTGATAAATATATTTCAGTGTATGTCAATAGTTGAACTCTATATCTTGATGATCAAAAGCATTCATTAATCATTATATAAATTCTTATAAAATCAAGTTTCATTTTCATAATCTACTAATCCAAAGCATAATGAGAATTCATATTTGTTTGATTTTTTTATAACTTTTCCCAATAATTGGATGTGATTCACTAAGCTAAAATAATATTTAAATCCAGCTTTTTCTTTGATTTGAGTTCAAACTTGGTTGTATATGAGTTATAATTATCCTGTTAAAGATTTTGCATTCAAATGGTAGAAGACTGTGATTGGTGTATAATTATGTTCCCTTTGTCACTTTTCTTAAATATCACTAATACTATTGCATTCTTTCAATCACATGATAAATCTTTATCATTTAGACATTTGTTTTATAATTTTGCAAACAATTTTTTCTGACTTCACTTGGCTTTTTTAAAGATATTTTTCTTCATATAATTATATATCATCTCTTCATTTAAAATGCTTGATAATACAGAATATATGGTAATATAATTATTACTTTGTTTTTTCTCTTTATTATATAATTCTTTGTAAAATTCTTTCACATATTTTATGATATCCCTCTTTTTCATTGCTGAAATAACTTTGTTTTCTAATACTAATGCGTTGTTTTGTACTTCTTCCAATTCAGTTCTTTTCTTATATCATTATTAACTTTTGTCATAATATTTTATGGAATTCCATATATTGGATTCTTGCAGATTATTTAAAAATATTTTTATAGTTTTTCTTTTCTTCATACATCTTTTTATCCCAGTTGAAAATTTATTGGTGAATTACTATTTTTTTTCTACCTAGATATTTTTGTTGCAGTACACAGTAAAGTATCAGTTAGGAATCATTTTTAATTTTTTTCAAACTTTTTAAATGCATAAGAAGTTCTAATTTAAATTCGGTGGAGTGTTTCTGTCAGTTAGGAATACTACAATTTTTTACTACCTTTTGTACCTCTAGTTTTGCACTGACACTTGCATTTCACTGATCAACAATTACTTTCTGTGAATTTTTTAAAAACATTACAATCTTAATATACTGTTGGATTATTAACTAATTCTGCCATTCCTTCATTCGGATGTTTCCATGTTCATTTCTGATTAGTATTTTTCTTAAAAAAAAATACTTTTATAATATTCAATTTTTCTTTTTGTCCAAATTCTACAAGTCTGTGTCCTGTATCCTTTCTGTCATTGTAGCCATAGTATTTTTATCCTTTAATTATTTTCCCATTTTATTATTAAATCCTCCTATATCCATTTTAAAATGATATTTGGTAATGTTCAAATGTATTGTATATATGTGTATAAAGATCCTCTATTTCTTAATCACAATAAAAGAACTTGTTGAAACATAAACTTGAATTATTTGTATTTGGTGTCTTTCATTAATAACTGTAGAAAACTTACCATGCAGTAGTGCCACCAAGTGCAAGCCTTAGTAATTAATAAATACAAGTAGGTTGTGAATAAAATACCTATCTATTGCTTACTCATCCAATATCTTCAGATTTGTTTCTAGATTGTGACTTTTATCGATGAGGTGCCTTGGATTTGAGAGCATAGCACCTAGATCTTATGATCTATTGTAATTCTCCAGCAGCCACCTTTTATCTATTTAATAGCACTGCACCTAGATCTTAGGATCTAATGCAACCCTCCAGCAGCCACTTTTTACCTATTTGATTAACTAAATAGATAAAAGGTGGCTGTTGGATGGTTGCATTAGATCCTAAGATTTAGATGCAGTGCTCTCAAATCTAAGGCTCCTCAATAATGAAGGCTACAAGTTACAAATTAGTCTGGAGATATTGGATGAGTAGATACTAGATAGGAATTTTATTCACAAACCTTTTTACATTCATTGATTACTAAGGCTTGCATTTGGTGGTACTACTGTATGGAGAGTTTGTTACTGTTATTAACAGTCTGTGTAAGCAAATGAAATGGTGCTCATGAGATGTTTTGATGGTATCTTTCATTATGTTGAATAATTAATCTTGCCACTTAGTGTGATATATCTTCAATCACCACATTGTTGTTCTTCCATTTATTTACAATGATTCCCACTTCAAGTGTTTATAATATTTGGGCCTTTATAATAAATAAAGGCTGCAGAAAGGAGTTTGCTATTAACTGAAAGGAGACCCTTTGATTCCTCTTGGAGGCCTTAAAGGAACCGAGCAGGGCAAATTCCTAATGTCCACTCCATACGTTCTTGTCGTTGCAGCTGTTATTACTATATGTTTATTCATATAGTATACGAACATGGATGGGCTGCTCACCAACATGCATTAGCCAGCGTGGTGAGTTTATTGGCTTTTTACCTCTGAGTTTAAGATCAAGAAACACCATGGTCTTTCTTCTCAGTGCCTGATAAGGCAGAATGAATGTTTGTGTAAATGATAAAGATTTTTCCCAATTATACAATTATGACAGACAAAAATAAAGCATGGCCCTTAATCCCAGGAGGCTGTAAAGTCACCAACCAAGGCAGCGGTTGGTGGCCGAAGGTGGAGGGTGCTAAGAATATCCTGGAGGCGGACCCAGGCTTCCATTTGATGACGACTTTTTATTTAGGTACTTACAACTGCAGATCACTTTCAAGTGAAGGAAGATTGCAAGAATTAGAAGAAGAACTCTCTTATATTAAATGGGATATTATTGGACTTTGTGAAGTTAGAAGAAAAGGTGAAGAGACAATTGATTTAAAAAGTGGACATATGCTCTATTATAAAGGCACAAATATTGGAAATACAAGTGGAGTAGGATTCATTATAAATAAAAAGTGGAAGAACAATATTGTGGAGATTGATGGTGTATCAGACAGAGTAGCAAGATTAGTTATACAACTTAATAGCAGATATCAAATGCAGATAATTCAGGTTTATGCCCCAACAAGTTCTCACAGTGATGAAGTAGTAGAAGATTTTTATATGGATGTACAAAAGGCTTTTGATCAGAGTAAACAACATTTTAAAATTGTTATAGGAGATTTTAATGCTAGAATTGGTAAACAAATGAAAGATGAAAGTGTTGTAGGTAATTTTGGTTATGGTAATAGAAATGAGAGAGGACATAGACTTGTGGAGTTTGCAGAGAAGGAAAAACTTTATATTATGAATTCTTTTTTTGAGAAAAATGTTAGAAGGAAATGGACATGGAAGCATCTAAATGAAGGTACAGCAGAATTGGATTATATTTTGACTAACAGGAAATACATATTTCAAGATTGTAATGTTCTTAATAAATTTAACACAGGAAGTGATCATCAATTAGTAAGGGGTAAGATACATGTTAATGTAAAACTAGAGAGACAAAAATTATTAAGAAAAACTATATTTACAGTTGATATTCCTAATCTTCAGAAACATTCTAATGAATTTAAATTAGAACTTACAAATCGGTTTCAAGTATTAGTAGATTTTGAACATGATTCAGATTTGAATGAAATTAATATGAAAATAACTGATACACTTTTAAAAACTGCAACAAAGATAGCTGGTAGAAAAAAGCAGCAATTGACTAATAAAATTTCTACTGAGACTAGAGAACTTATGAAGAAAAGAAGGAATATGAAGATATGCAAGAATGATGCATTAAAAAGAATTGAATATCTCGAATTTTGTAAAATGGTGCGGAAAAGAGTTGAAAATGATATAAGAAAGTATAACTGTGAACTAGCAAGAAAAGCTGTAGAAGAAAATAAAAGTCTTAAGAATGTAAAACAACATTTTGGTATTGGTAGGAAATTTATATCTGCAATAAGGAAAAAAGATGGAATTATTACTAAAAAGAGGGATGACATTATGAAATTGGTAGAAGATTTTTATCAAGAATTATATAGTAATAAAGAACAAGTACCTCCTATATCTATTACATCTTCTGAATTGCCCAGAATTTTAAATGAAGAAGTGAGAAATGCAATTAAATGTATGAAAAAAGGAAAGGCTCCAGGTAATGATGGAATTATAATTGATATATTAAAAGAAGCAGGTGAAGAAACAGAAAAAATATTAGCAAAGTTATATACCAAATGTCTAAATGATAAAGATGTACCGGATGATTGGAAGAATGCAGTAATAATATTAATATTTAAAAAAGGTGATAAAGAAGATATTAGAAATTACAGACCTATCAGCCTTTTATCAGTTTTATATAAAATTTTTACCAAGATAATTACAACTCGTCTACAGAGAACCTTGGATTTTCACCAACCAAGAGAACAAGCTGGATTTAAAAGTGGTTTTAGTGCAGTAGATCATATTCAAGTATTGAGAGAAGTTATAGAAAGGACAAATGAATATGAGTTGTCATTATGTTTTGGATTTGTAGATTATGAAAAGGCATTTGATTCTATAAACATTTCTTCAGTGATTAAAGCATTGGATCATCAAGGTATAGATCCAGGATATTGTCATATTTTAAAGAATATTTATAAAAATGCAACAGCAACAATTAGATTACATAATGATACTGGGAAAGTCAACATTGAGAAAGGTGTAAGACAAGGTGACTCCATATCTCCAAAACTTTTTACAGCAGTGCTGCAAGAAGTATTTTGTGGATTAAAATGGGAAACTAAAGGAGTGAAAGTAAATGGAGATTATTTAAGTCATTTAGATTTCGCAGATGCTGTAGTTGTTTTTGCAAGTAATGCTTCCGAGCTGCAGGAAATGTTGCAGTAGTTATCAGATGAAAGTAGGAAAGTAGGACTAAAGATAAATGTTAAAAAGACTAAAGTAATGTTTAATTGATTTGCTCAAAATATGAAAATAAAGATTGATTATGATGAATTAGAAGAAGTTAAGAGTTACAAATACCTTGGTCAGATTATTAATACAGATGGAAACATAATAGAGGAAATTAATCATAGAATTAAACTTGGTTGGATTCCTTTTGGTAGAAATAACTTGATATTAAAAGGAAATATGCCTATGTGTTTGAAAAGAAAGGTTTTTAACAAATGTGTTTTACCAGTTCTTACTTATGGATCTGAGACTTGGACACTTAATAGAAGATCAATACAGAGACTTCAGACCACTCAAAGAAGTATGGAGAGATGTATGTTGGGAGTAACAAGAAGAGATCGAAAACGCAATGTATGGGTAAGAGAACAAACAGGTGTTACCGACCTCATTGAAAAAATTAAAAGATTGAAGTGGAGTTGGGCTGGACATATTGCTAGAAGAGATGATAATAGATGGACAATTGAAATTTTAAACTGGATTCCAAGAGATTGTAAAAGACCCAGAAGGAGACCACATGTAAGATGGATGGATGAAATAAGAAAATGTGTAGGGGTGATGTGGAGAAGAGAAGCTAAAGATCGGAGAAGATGGATTAAACTTGGAGAGACCTTCATCCTGCAGTGGATTGATAATGGTTGATAATGATGATGATGAATAAATAAAAAAACGTGTATACTTTTTAAATCAATTATCTCTTCACTTATTTCCTATGCAATACTAAACTGTTCTTTTTTCCAATACACCTAATATTTCTTCACTTTAAAGTAATAAGCATTTGTGGGTAGTTAAATAAAAGCTCATCATCAAAGGGTAGCCTGGATTTTAATACTCTTATCTTCTGCAACCAATTGTTATCTTGGCTAATGATTTCACAATCTTTGGAAATATGGGCCATAATTTACTTTTTTTAAACATTATTATACATATCTAAAATATATTCATTCACACAAACATTTATCTTGCTTTTAACGGAACTCAGTTGATGTTTCATCATGCAACTGAGAAATCCGTGATGTTTCTTGGCCGTAAACTCAGAGATAAAAGATTAATAAACTTACCTTTCTGACTGATACATGTTGATGAACAACCTACTCAAATTCATTTACCATATGAATAATCACATACTACTAATAATTGTGGTGACAAGAATGTAAGAAATGGATATTTAGGAATTTTTCCTGCTTTATTTATTTAAGGTCTCTGAAAATAATCAAAGAGTCTTTCAGTTTATAACAAATTTCTTTCTGCATTATGGGAAATGTGCTATTTTAGCTGGAAAATAAATAAGAATTCTTTTCATTTTTTAATTAGTATTTTGTGTTTTATTGAGTGATGCTAAAGAGGCATTTGCTTTTCAGTCAGTTATGTAAAAACTGTATTAACTAGCATATACTCATTCTTTAATAAAACTGATCTAATAAAAACTAAGTTTGTATAGTCTTAGATGATATCTCACTTTTATTAATAAATACTTAATTTTACTATAGTTTGATTTAAAATAGAAATTTACAAATATATGGTTATTCATATAAAAATTATAGATTTTATTTCTCAATGTGGTTATGATGGCATACACCCAAGTAAAATTTTAGAATGGAATATTATCTCTTATAGTTTTGTAGCACCTGTACAGTATTAAGATATAACAAACATGAATAGATTCAATTTTGATGTGGCATATTTAGTATATCTAGGGACCACATCTGAAAGTTTTTTTAAGCTTCAATCGATCATATTAAATCTAGTACATTTGTAATTGGCTAATTTTTTTGATAACAGATCTTAAAACAAAGCTCTCATTTCTGACACCTGACTTCAAAATTGGTTCTTTGTTCCTAATGGAGCATATACTTTGGCTCATTTTTTAAATGGAAAAATATCCATTCTGCATTAAACATTGAATTTATTTTTATCATATACTTTTAACACAAAATATATGTCCAACTATATTACAGATAAGCTTTATATTGCAAATTAGCAATGAGTGGCTAACATGCTTTCGATTATTTAATCATAAAAGTCATATTCATGGCAGTGATGTGATGGTGAGAAGAAAATGCATATTTTGCTAATTATACAATATAAAGCCTATTTCTAATACAGTCGTATGTATATTTTTGTTAACATTTTCTGAGATCATCATCAACAATCATTATCAATCCACTGCAGGATGAAGGTCTCTCCAAGTTCAATCCATCTTCTCCGATCTTTAGCTTCTCTTCTCCACACCACCCCTGCACACTTTCTTCTTTCATCCATCCATCTCACATGTGGTCTCTTTCTGGGTCTTTTAAAATCACTAAATCTTTGAAGTTACATATACTTTTAAATGATTTTTTTTTTTATTCTCATCTAAAAAAATGTATCAAGAAATTATTTAATTAAAGTTTATAATTATACACAGTATGAGTGTTTAAAAAAAGGCAACCATTAAGGAGTCCATTTTAGTGTAGAAGCTTTTCCATACTCTCTACAGAGAAACATTGAAAGTGAAAATTAAATTGACAGTTTAGTCAGTTGATGGATGCTTACATATATGGTTTGTTTGGTTTGTGTTTATCTCTAACAAAAAAATGACTGTATTTCTCAGAAATAGAGTATTTATTTGAATGGGTTCACTTTTGATAAAATCTCCAGATACTTTAAGCATTCTTTTATCATAAGTTTTACAGATAACGGAATAATTTCCTGAAATGAAGTTGAATTGTAAATAATTAATAAATCTCAATTGAAAATACTATAAATTAGCTTTAACAGATGAAATATCCGTTTGTTCTAGACAAATAATGTATGTGATTTGGAGATATACTTTTTTTTTTTTTTTTTTAATTTTTTGGTTTCAAAAAAAATTTTGAAGGAGGCTTTACCTATCTGATGGTTCATGTTAAATTTTTTAATAAAACTGCTTTTGGGGGGTTCATTTTTAAAGAGGTAATAGGGTTTGTTTGTCATCTCATTTATTTTTGATCAGTTTTTGGAATTTGTCAACTTTTTGCCTCCAAAAGCCAAAATTGGGTATACCCAACTATAAGATTACTACATTGTTCAAATTCTGGGCCCTCAAATCATTTTCTTGTTAAAATTAACCTTGAGGTCATGCCAACCTACTAGTTCCTCAATGTTAAACACCATATTAGCAAAGTTGACCCAACCTGCCCCAACTGTCAAAGGCAGGAAGAAACATATCAACACATCATACACACATTCACTGGTTTGGGAAGTATTAAAACAATTATTTTCCAAAAATGCAAAAGTGGACTTTTACCTAATTACATCATTGCGTGACTGCATCAAAAGAAGAGACATTCCTACCATTAGACTTTGATCTTCCTCAATTCCTCCATTTGGGTAGTAAGATGTAAAAAAAATTATATACTTCCCCATCCAGATGAATATGTTTGCTTCATCCAGTCAATGCAAAAAATCAAAAAAAGAGATAAAAAACTGTCCTCCAAGTTCATCTACGAAGAAATGTGAAAACTTTTTCAAATATCCAGGCACTAACTGGTACACACTTTCAACCAAAACAATCACTATACACTTTCCATACAGTTTAATTTAGTTTTATATATTAATAATCACTGATTTCACATCAAACATTGTACTAAGGTAAACAAACTTCTTGTACTCTAATCTATCCTTAAATAAAATTTATTTAGAATAAAAATAAGTTTCTGATTTTTTCCCCCCACCATATGTCAAATGCGTTGACCTGGAAGCGAAACCAGGCCAGCTGCTTGGAAGGCAGCTTTGCTAATCGATAGGCCACCAGCGTTTGACAAGTTTCTGATTTTAAAAAGAAAATGTATTTCTTGCAATTCTCATTTTTTACTAAAGTGATTATTAAGTCTTTTTTATACAATATAATAGCCACCCATCTCTTTCATTGCACACATTCATTTATTTTGTTTGTTAGTCATCAGATCTGGATTTTTTTAAAGATATTTTATCAATATTGTTTGTGTAGGATTTATGTGTTTGTCTTGGAAACATTAGTCGTTTTCATTGTAGCAACTGCTATATAATTATCATAAGATGAAATAAGAATAACTTTTTTACTTCTTGAACCTTTTTTTTAAAAAAAAAAAATATTTTATAAAAATGTCAGTATTTATTGTTTAATTTTTTTTTTTAATGTATTGGTTTATGGATAAGAAAACAAATAAAAAGTCATTGGCATTAAGAAGCTTATAATAAAGACTTGACATATTAATAGAAAAGATGACACTAGATTAACTCTCGTACCAGATCTCCAGAGGCTGTAAAAGAAAGACCACTGACGAGATGAATGAATGGTAAAAGAGTATTTTCTTGAATAATATCAGAAAAGAAGCTATGGATTGTCAAGCGTTGGTGGCCTAGCGGTTATCATAGCTGCCTTCCAAGCAGCCGGCCCAGGTTAGCTTCCCGGTCAACGCTTTGATATATATATAAAAAGAAGCTATGGATCATAAAAATTGAATTTAAGAGCGTTTTTTGTCCAGAAGGTGGATTAATAATCATTAAAATTAATAATTATTTACTTTAATCTTTGTACTATTTTATAGTGCTAATCAGAGCGCAAAACCTCCTAATAATTTTAAAATAGTAATTGTTAAGATAATGCTGAGAATCAAAAAAAATTTTAAAAAAATCAAATTATAAGAATGAATAAAACATTTTTTTTTTTTAGTTTTAACTAATATTAGATGACAATATCTTTTTACATGTGTATGTAGGTATTATTTGTTTCCTAAATATCCATGATTTTTCTATACCATGGGTGTCCAACAAGTCGATCGCAAAGCCATTTTTGGTCGATAGCGAGACCAATCTGGCAAGAGCTGTCGGGTGACGAGTGAAACAAATTAAGTCAAGATTTTCAATTTTTTTTTATTTTTGTTTTTGTTCTAAATTTTTTTTTCAATTATAGATAGGTGAAGTCCACTAAGTTGTATCATTATTGAAAATAATATTTTTAATCTTGATTTAATGTAGCTAATTTGAATTAATAAATATTGTTAATAATTACTCATGTTGCTTTAATTCCACCGTACATGAGTTTTTTGGCCTGTTAAATAATTGTTATTTTCTACTAGGTAGATATATAAAAATGGTATGTATTTCACATCTCCCTCCACTTAGACTAGCTTAGCTATGACAAATCGATCCCTATGATAACAAGTCGATCGCAAAACATTTTTAAAATAAAAAGTAGATTTTATAAACACAAAAGTTGGCCACTCCTGTTCTATACGACAGATAAACAAATTAAAAATTAACTTTTCGTAGGTTTTCTACATATATAAAAAAAATATTTTTTTAATTATTTCTCTCCCTCGTATATTTATGTTTGTGTAGAAAAACTGATCACTTTAAATTAGAACTAGCAAACTTTTAAAATATTAACAGACTTCGAAGAAAGATAATTTGTACAAAAAAACAGCAGTTTGCCATTAAATTTTTATTGGGATAAACGAATATAAGAAGGAATACTTATTATTTTTATTAATGGTTCATAAAAAAGAATTGAATATTTAGAGTTAAAATGTTATGAAGAAGAATTATGCTATAAGAAAATATAATTGTGAATTAATAAAGAAAGATATAGTAAAAAATAAGTTTTAATAATATAAAACAACAGTTTGCTATTGGAGGAAAGAAAATATAGCTTTTATAAAAGAAAAGAAAGAAATGTGTGGAAAAGTTTTGTAATGAATTATATAGCTATAAAGAATAGCAAAACAAAGTATTCCCTACAAGTATATACTCTTATTCTTATTCTTTACTTTCTTTGCATTTCTTCATATATTCGTATACATTGCTTATAATAAAAATATAAATTATTAATAAAGAATAAGACTAGAAATAATAAAAGGTAAAAGTTAAAAATTAAAATTATAGATATTAAAATAAAAAATAAAAGATATTATATATTAGATAATAATTAAAAAAGATAGATAGGAAGAAAAGATGTCAGGTAAAAATTGTAAAATAAAATAGTATTAATAAAGAAGTAATAAAAGGGTAGTATTAAAAAAAATTTTTTTAATTAAAATTTAAAGTTTTTAAAATGTAATAATTTAAAAATTGTGTATTAGATATACTTTTGTATATATATGTATTTTATATATACGTTGTATATATATGTATGTATATTTTATATATATGTGTGTGTGTCTATGAGTGTATGTGGATCTATATATGTAAGTTTAAGGGATATATGTGTATATATTTTGATATACATATGTATGCATATTATATATATATGAAGTAATGGTTATGTATTTATATCATTCAAATATTGTAACTCTGATGAAGACTGTTGGACAGTCGAAACTGTCAGGAAAATAAAGAAGTTTTATTAAAAAAAATTTTGCATTGAAGTATATATGAGAGGAGTTATTATAAGCAATATATATCCCCTACATTAAAATTGCCACTATTTTAAGTGAAGAAATGAACATGCAGTTAAATTTATGGAGGGAAAAGCTGCATGAAATGATGTAATTATTATTGATATTTTAAAAGAAACAAATGAAGAAATAGAAAAATTATTGATATTTAAGAATGATAATAAAGAAGATATTGGAAATTACAGACCTATCAGTTGTAAAACAATATAGAAGCAAACTTTGAATGTTTTTTTTTTCCACTTTATTTTCTTCTGTTTCTTTTTTAATAAAGTATGAGTCAAATCAAAACCATACTCAAAATCTTTTAGTATTTTTAAATGATTTGAAAATTCTAATATAAATTCATTGGAGTTAATATCTGCTATTAATAGTTTTTCTCACTAGTTTTTATTTGCTTAGTTTTCATTAATATGTATCTTATAACTTTTTAATCTGTCAATGGTCAGTTTTTGTGTTGAATCTGTTACAAATATTATATTTTTCAGTTACATTTTTTGTTAGTCAAAGTATAATAAAATTCAAGTTTACCTTGTTTGGATACTTTCATATCTTTTTCCATTTACCTTTTTTTTAAAATAATAATATTCAGAATTTCTTTTTCTGCAAACTTCACAAGTATGTATTTTTTCTCATTCCATTTACTGTTATCAAATTTAACAACAGAATTTAAGTATCACATGAAAATATTAAAACCTTGTCTGATCTGATCAAAATCATTTTGTACTTTACTATTAAAATTATCTACTTTTTCATTATAACTACAATTTGTTGGGACAAACCTGAATTATTTGCATTTTAAATCTTAACATTAATTTGAATAACTACTCTTTCACTCTATATTCATTTTACTATCAATCAGCACAATATTTTTCATTTCCATTTTATATAATGAATTTCACTCCAGTCGTATTTCCAATACTTGGGTCTTTCTAGTAAAATATAAGTCAATTATCCCTTCATTTTTCCCCATTTAATATCACTTTATCCTACCAATTTGTGCAATGTTTATTCACTTGAAAGTAATATGCAGTTGTAAATATCTAAATAAAAGATCGTCATTAAAAGGCAGCTTAGAACTGTAATTAGGAAACTTAGAATCTTCCTGGCTTCAAACATCAAGCACTGCCTTGGTTGGTGATTTTTAATCTCCTGGGAATAAGGGAAATAATTTAATTTTGTCTATCATAATTATAAATATATATAAAATATTTTCATATTTAGTCATCCTGCCTTCATAAAAACTCTATTGATAATTCTTGATCTTAGAAGTAAAATAACAGTAAACTCTCAACACTGGTTGAACTTATCGGTGAACAATCCATCTATGTTTGTTTACCAAATGAATAATCACATGGTAATAACAGCTGCAATACAAGAATCTATGGAGTGGATATTAGGACACAACTCAGTTTTTAAGGCCTTAACGAGGAATCAATCACATGGTAATAACAGCTGCAATACAAGAATCTATGGAGTGGATATTAGGACACAGCTCAGTTTTAAAATCCTCAATGACGAGTCAATGAGCAGCAAACTTCTTTTAGCAGCTATTGTATCATTATCAATAATAATACAAATATACTGCTATTTTGTTGATAAGTTTCGTATTTTAATATATATATATTTTATTTAGAAAGCATAATTTTTAAATAATTTTTTTAATTGTTATACGGTTGTTAGATATAGACTTATTGTTATGCAAATATGAAATACAATGTATACGTTTACAAACGAATGACGAGAATCAACTTTAATATTTTGACGTCTTTGCATAAATCAGTTTATAATTATATTAAAAAGTTATTCAGTGAACTATTGGACCTAAATTGTTTTATTAAATGTTTTATTTAAATATAACTTTTACTCAGTTCAGAGACTTGGATGATTACGTAGGAAAAGAGAAAAGAGAGAAAAAAAGAATAGACGTTTAAAAAAATTTATTTGGAAGAGAAGAAAACATACTATTGAAGTAATAATTATACTTGCAAAAGCTTTGTACCCAAATAGAATAGTTTCGTCGTCGTTTAATTAAAATAGGAATGAATAGTTGATTCATCTCGTTGTTTAAATAGAAATTAATGTTTGATATATCTCAAAATATTATATTTTATCATTAATCAAACTTTTTTATTTTTATTTTATTGAGATTACTTTAAAAACATCGTAAATAAAATTTTCAAAATCTTTTTTTTTTTTTTAATTTGTTTTAATCTAATATTTTATGTTAAAACCTTTCATAACCAAATCTATTAATTTATTTTTAAGATAATTTACAATAATCTATAGTTTTTTTACCCTTTTGTATACAGAAACTATAGAATTTTTTTTAAAAATCTATTCAGTTACATAAGAACTTGGATTTTTTTAAAAAAAAATAGCAAAGAACGCAGTAAAAAAAAAAAAAATGAAATTCATTATCTTTTTCTCAAATTATAATTTAGCTTTTCTATTTATTTTGTTTTAATAATAAAACATTTATGGTGTCGTTTTAAAATTGAGATTCTACAGAATAAATTAAGAGAATAGCGAGTAATAGCAAACTATCTTCTACAAAATTGATTTTACAGTACGATATAGTCGGTGTACTACATTTAATTTTTCATTTAGTTTTTGCTTTTTAACACTGTGTGGAGCTTCTATAGCCATACTGGAGAAGAGAAGGAATAAAGTCTTTATGTCAGTATACTTCTACAAAAGGTGGGATGATTGTGTTAGGAGAATTCTTGGATGTTATAGTCGCAAAGAATGGGATAGAAGAATAGATGCATTAACAAAAAATAGGGAGATGGAATACTAATATGGAAAGTAAAAAGTTTAAATATATGTAGAAGTAAACAGAATATTGGATATGAATTAATTTATGATAATAGCAAGGAAAGTAGTTTATTGTTTAAGGCTGGAATAGGATCGTTAGCAACAAGAGAGAATATACCCATAAATGGAGAAATGTGGGTGATTTAGTCTGCAAGTTATATGAAGAAGGCATGGAAAATATTAGGTATCTGTTAATTGAAAGTAAATGCTTACAAGCAGAAAGAGTACAAATAATGAAGTTGTGGGGAAATAAATGTAAACAAAATGATTATACAGAAAGTGGGTTCTTTGTTTTTATTCTGGGTTTGGAATAAGTTAAGGGGGATCTAGATATAAAGGTTATAGAGTGGATAAAGATGTTGTTTTGGAAATGGGATTGGGAAGGATAGAGAAGAATATGGGAAAACTTAGGGTTGGGAGTAGAAATAGAAAGTAAGGTGACACTAACAAGTTTCTCTGGGCATAGTGGTTGAGAGATTCCCGAGTCTGAAAAAGGAGAAGCCATAGTACATTGCATCACATATCTCATCAATAAATTAAAGATTCGGCCAATTTTTGACATTGATATATTTAAAGATATAAATAGTGAAACCTAGATTTTTTTTTAATAATCTAAAAATGTATACAAAAACAATACAATATGGATTTGTATTTTCACATAGGTTTTTTTTTTTGTAATTTTATTAAGAAATATAAATAATTTGCAAAAATTAAATAGGTATTATATATAGTTCATCATTGATAGTCAAAACATTTTACTATAAAGTGAAATACTTCATTTTTAAAAAAAGTTAATACAAAGTAATTTAAAAATAAAAATGTGTTATACTTATAATAATATGTTGACTATTTTCATTATTAAATGTTGAATGTATAGAAAATTTTAAACTTTCTTTAAATTTTTCAAATACAAACAATTTTTTAGTAATAACACATAAATAGACAACACAGTTAAGTAATTACACAATGTTTTGAGTACTATCATTCTTCTTCAGGTGTTTCTGGTTTAATCAGTGACATATTAGCATAGAAGTCAAACTTATACCTTTAGATTCTTGAATATCGCTCTAACCAACTGAGCTATTCTGTCAAAAGCGATTGAAAGAATACAAGCTAATGGTTAAAGAGAAAAAACAGATGTGTCTACAGTAGACCATGTATGTAATAATGACCAAATGTTCAATTTGGAAAATACAAAAATATTGGATGGAGAGGAAAAGATGCAAAGAAGAAAATTCAAGGAAGTTGCTTATATGACAATGGCAAATAATGCTATAAGTCAAACCTTGGCAATATATAATGTATGGAAGTCTCTAATTAATAATCTCTTAGAAAAAAGTATTAAAAAATTTGAAGGACTCTGGAGGACTTGAACCAACTTTTATATATAAATATATGAAATATCTACTGTCTGTTGCCTTTGACAGAATAGCTCAGTTAGTTAGAATGTTGCCTTAAAATTTAATATTCAAGAATCTAGTTCGACTCCCATGCTAATATTGTCCCTGGTCAGGCCAGAAGCACCTGATAAAGAGTGGAGAATAATACTACTCAAAACTTTGTGTAATTGTTTTATCTGTGTTGTCTATTTGTGTGTTATTATTAGCAAGTCATTTATATTTGAAAAGTTTAAATAATGTTTAAAATTTTCTATACATTTGACATTTAATGATAGATGATGGAAATAGTTCAACATGTTGCCACATCTAAGATACTATCATCATAAATCTTCAGGCAAATAATAAAATAATCATTTTATTGAAAGAATGAACATTTACACATGTCATTCATCATTGAAAAATGAAACACTTTTGTGTAACTTTAATATGATATTGAGCAGTCTGTAACCTTTCAGGTACTACTGGTATAGTTTGTGTTCTATAAAATAAGTTTTTACAATAGTAAAATATTCAATTTATTGAAAGTTTATGCATGTCATTGAAAAATGAAACACTTTCCAGTAACAAGATATTATTTAAACTCTTGTTCATCATTAAAAGCATTCTGTCAATTTGATGACTAGAGCAAATACCCAGGCATTCATGGGATAGAAACCAAATTCTGAAAGATGATAACCATATTTCTAGAACTATAATAGGCTCATCTATATCAACGTACGTTGTCTTGGCAATAAAGTATTGGTGAAGCAGAACCCCTTTCTAGTCTTTCTTTGAAGTCTTCGGTCTGTTTATCACTGGTGATCAAAATAAAAATAATTATTATTTTGCCATCTCTTTTTTTTTTTTAATTTTTTGATTACTAATCTAGATCATTGTTTTATTGTGTTATGTATGAACCAAATAATATATTTTCTTTAATGAAAATTTTTAAAAAAAGTCATTTACAATGGATTTGATTCTTTACCAATGTATTTTATAAAATTCAATATTTACAGTTGACCCTTACTTTTGTCCATTTTGAAATTCAAATAAAGAATTGAAAAAATTTGAAGACAAACAAAAATTATAAAACGAAATCAAGAAATATGTAATTTACAATTAATAATAAGATTTTCCAAAAAAATGATATAAGTTCCAGTGATGTACTATTACGAGAATTCAATTCTCCCCAAAATGTTCATTTTATTAATGAATTATTTCATTATGGCTTCAGTAGTTCCACACATTGGGTAAAAGCAGAAATTAAAAGTAAAATTGAATGTAATTGGTGCTTTTTTACTTTATTATAAAATTGTTCCTAGTATTCAGTCTGCTATTGTTATTCACTAGTGGCTGATAATGAAATGACCTTTAGGATTTGTGTCAAATATGATGAACCGTTAAACTATGCATGGCCCACTTCTTTGCAGGATATACTGTTATTTCTTTTGTATCTGATGCAAATAGTCTTTTAGACTTTTCTCTCTTATGCTACAACAAGAAGCATTAAAATGATAGAAATAATTATAATATCAAAATTAATAATAAAATGGGTGGCAGGGCTAATATTAAAGATAACTATTTTTTAAAAATGTTTAAATATGGGGTCAAGCAATGGGTTAACTTTATATGAAGTAAACTCTTCAAAACCTGAATTGAGAACAGCAGTTATAACTAAGGAATTGTCAAGATTTAATAACATTGTTAACTACCCTTAGTGAAACTTGTCTTCCAAATGAAAACAATTTAACAAAACAAGTATATGACTATAAGTTTATTCTTTTGGAAGGGGAAAATGCCAAAAATATTGTATGGGGATAATTTCCTATAAGTAATGCCTAATTGTTTTTTATTTATTTTTGAAATGGCTATTGGTATTTAAACTTGCTTTGGTGATGGTGCCTGTATTTCTTTCACTTGTGTGTTTATTCCAGAGTTAGATTAAGAGAAAAAAGTTTTTATTCCTTCATTGATAGCATATTAATACCATTGAAAAATCCAATTTTTTGGAGACTTTAATGCATCTGTTACTTCAAACAATAAAATTTGATGAAAATTATCTCAAATGGCCTACTGTTTTTGATTTTTATACAGCAGCATGGATTACTATTGTAAAGATTTAGGCAGATGAAATCACTGTAAAAAACATTCAAACTACCAATTTCTCTTAGTTTCACATATTAATAATGTTCTCTATCTTGAGTATATTAATTGAGTTAATTTGAAGTTGGGGTTGAGTATATATATCTTCATATAAAGAAACATAAATGCATTCATGCTGAAAACAATGGCATCTGATAGATTTTGCTATAATCATGAGTCAGAATACAAGCAAATTTCATATTTCACAAGAATTCACAAATGCAGATTGTTAGATAGAGCTTAGATTAATATGCTCCAATATTAAAATGATAATTGCATAAAAAAATATATTGCATTCCAATCATATTTGCAAGAAACTTAATAATCATGCTTTAAACAAGGCAAAATTCTCCATACAGTAGTGCCACCCTGTGTCCAACCAGAGTAATCAGTGGATGCCAGAAGGCTTGTGCATAAAATCTCTATCTAGTGCCTACTCATCCAATATCCCCAGACTAGTTTCTGGCTTGTGGCCTTCATCAGTGAGGACCTGTAAGAGATGGTGATCATGTGATGTTTAGTGTTTTATTCATGCTTTAACGACATTTAATATTTATTCAGTTACTGAAATTACTAATTGGACTCACAAGACTGTTATATCGCTGAGGCATATGTCTTTTAATGTATTCTAGATAAAATTATGACTATTATTGGCTTCATAAAACCTTCTCCAGCCACGATCCAGTTATTAATAATTTGATTTTAAAAAGCACATGACATTTTCTGCTTGACGAAATAATAAATTGAATGTTGAAATTCATAACCTATATGAAATTAATAACAAGAAGGTTTCAAATCAATTAATAGATAAAAATTGTATAAGAGATATGATCATTCATCGATCATGGTTACTTAAAAAAAAAATTTGATGCATTTAAAATAACATATTGATCTGAAAAATATTATATTAAACTCCCTCTGTATTTATCTTGGTGCAACACTTTACAGCACAATAAATATATCAAATTCCATGTTGCCACATTATAAATATGTACCCAATATATGTATACCACACCACATTATATTAAATCAACCTGGATAATGATGATCAAACCAATATCTTGACTATTTTACATCACAGTGATTCTCAATGGTTAAAGCAACAAGTTTTCATATCTAAAAGCGAAATGTAAAAGCATTTTTATAGAGTATTTATCTCTAAGCACAACTTTCATTGCTTAAAGAATCCTTTTGGAAACTTCTCTGGTACCATCATCATGAGAGAGGTATAATACCCTGAACTGCTCATCCAAACATACATTTCTCAAGGTGTGAGACAAACTGGTTCTAACTACATTTGAACTGAGAGCGAGAGACAGACATCTATGTTTAGAAATGATACAAATAAAAACAGAATTTATTCACAATACCTATAATATTTACAATCATTTAATCTATTTCTTTACAATTCAAACAAATATAAATTAATATTAAGATGTGTGTGTATTCATAGCGGACAACAATCGTTTAACTTAAATAAACTTAACGCATTAATTCTATATGCTTACATAAACTATTGAACACAATTATACACATCATAATACTAAGAGATATTAAAAGATTGAAAAGAAAAGAAATATTAATCTATGTTATAATAACTGTTAAATATTAAAAATAAGTGTTATAATAGCTTTTAAAATGGAAGAAAGTAAATACTAAAGTATAACTTTTTAAACTTTTCTTTAGAGAAGATGGATCCTATGCAATACTTTCAAAAATCCAATTTTGACTACTTGTCAACTAGAATAGATTCAACTGTTTAGGATACTTGATATGCATGATAGTCATTCTTAAGCAAAGTTTAATGCTTGATCTAATTGATCATGTTTAGCTTTTCTTCATTATTAGCAGACATAATGGTGGTACCTGTGAATTGTATGTCCACTTAAGGATAGGCATGCAAAGATTCGGTGAAAGACATTAGGTAATTGCTTATTATGTTATCAGTGATTGGTATGGACAGGAACAATACACTTTAAAGAGTGGCAGGAGGTTACATTCTCCCAGGTTTTGATGATGTGTACTAATAAAAGGTTTTGCCCATTCCTGGTGAGACTTTCAACCGTAGATGTATGATTTACCATATTAGCTTAATTATGAGATCATGATTTTATAGTTTCTGGAACAACTACAGAATGCTATTCCTACCAGCTCAATTTTCTTAAATAAATTTTCTTAAATGGTAGAGGTGAGCCACATGTTGATTTTTCTTCTTTTAGTTGTTCTCTCTCCAAGCTTAGTCCTTCCTTTTTTCAAAACTTTCTTCCTGAGCCCTTGTCTGTGTCAATTTTGTCTATTCCTTCTAGTTTCTATCATCCAATTTAAACGGAACTCAACAATCGATGTACATTTACAATGACAAAAAGATATTAAACATGTTCAGGGTATTCCATAAAATTTGTAAAAAAATCATGACTATTCAGTTTGTTATTTATCTTGCTTAAATAAGATATTATAGAGTTAACTATTGTAAAATTATACCTTTATCATTTTCCATATGCAAATGAATGAACAGTACATGACTTTTTACAAAGAATATTTTTTGATGAATTTAATCATGCTTGGGGGGGGGGGGGCAATTCTATTTATGTTACAAAGATTATCTTCAAGATACTTTAGAAAATATGTGATATTGATTGGTTTTATTGGTAAGACACAGCTGAAGATAAAGTACAATAGACAATTACAAAGAGTAATTAAGTATTTTAGAAAGAATACTTTGCTAGAGAAACTAAAAGACAGGGTCACTTATAATCAAATAAAAAGAATAAAGGGCTATTATGATAGATCATATGGATATATTTGTCTTTCATAAATTGGTATTATTATCCATTATAAAATTTATCTCTTATATATGTTTATTATTATTACTTTGTTTTTGTCTTTTTTTTTTTTTTTTTGGAATTGAAATGATCGTAAATATTTGTGCACAGCTGTAGATGATAAGTTTCTGTACCTGCCTTCAGATGGAAAATTTAACACAGTTATTTTGTAATGAATTTATTCTATTTATTTTAAAAGGTATTTTCACTTTTCTTTGTGTAGCTCTAGTCTAGGATATTCATTTTTATAGAGTATTGATATAAATAAGTTCTTATCAAAAAGTTCATATATATATATTATTAAATGATTACTTTTATTATTATAAGGTTTTACATTTTACTCAGTGGTTATAAATGTTTATAATGTATGATTAGTTATTATATCTATATATTAAACCAATCCGAGATGAGATTCCAAAACAGGTTAACTGGAGTCTGGTAAGTCAAATAATTCCCATGTGGCCTTAAATATTTCCGTTGGCGCTATTGATTTGTCCCTTTTTTTGATTAGTAGTTGTTTAGTGTTATCTTGTGATTGTCCAAGAATTAGTTTACATCTAATTTTCCAAATGGAGAAGACCAAGAATGTTGAGATTCTTATAAGTGGGTATATTTCCTTTTTAATACAGTCCTTGGGAGATGTAATGATGTGTTTATTTGTTTTCATATAAGCATTTATTACATTTGTATGGATACTCAGCCCTTGTCATATGTAAAGTATATGCCTTTTTAATATGAATATATATTTTTTTAAAGTCAGTGATTAGTAAAAAAACGTCTGTATGTGTATTTTATATATTTTCTCCCTGAAGCTCACTTTAGAACCGTCGAAATTTTAAAATTTTGGTTAGACCCTATATATGGGTGCTCGTAAATATCCATACTATTTGAAACTGTGGAATTATTTTAATAAACTCTCACTATTTTATTTTATTTGAAAGCTTATGATAAAATTGAGAATAGTAAATATGTTCGTTATATTTATACAATAATCTTTTGTCTTTTTTTTATTTGTATTATCTTGTCCAAAAAACTGTCCTAACACTGTTTTCTTTAATATAGTTTGAGGAGAGTTTTTGTTGCAATCTTACCTTTCTTTTTTTGACTGGATTATTATTATTTATTCATGGCTTCTCTATTTTTATTATGATTTAATAACGCTTTACTTGATTTGATTCAATAATAACATTCTTTAACTTTATATATATATAAAGACTTCTTTATTAAATTAAAAATTTATCAAATTCTATTTTTATTTTTGCAAAAATGTTCTTTACAATTTCTCTTAGTGAAAACGTGTGTTCTTTTTGTATTCTTATTGTTCGTTGCAAATAAAAAAGTTTAAATTTTATTTACGATTTTTTTTTTTATTCCATTTTCTTTCAGTAATCTTTAGAATATTTATTACTTTTAGTATTAAAAACTATTATTCAGATATTAGTTATTTTTCATTTTTCCGAGTTAATTTATTGTTTGAAATTGATATAAATAAAATCTTATTTTTTGGGGGGAAAAAAATAAAAAAGGAACAAACATTTGAAATTTAAATTGCATCATAATAGAAGAATTTGAGTAATAGAATGTAAATGAAATTTTTAAATAATTTAAGGATTCTTTTTTTAAAATGCTAATCATTATATATGTATGTGTTGTTTATGCCTTGAGAAATATATATTTTTATCATATTTTCAAATACTAATATTTAAATTCATTAGTCATTTTGCCTAATATCTTTTACTATTGAATCAGCACTTTATTTCAGTTTTTACAATAAATTTAAAATGCCAATTTGAGTTTTCTTTTTACGTTATTTCTACTAAAGTTAAATTCGTATTGTTTTATGTTACTTACCTATTTTGGAATACTAGTTCCATGTTGCACAACCATAAACTAGAAGAAAAAAAAGATATATGGATCAAGAAGTTGTTTTTTTTTTTTAAATGTAAAATATATAATAATAAAATGTTAATGTGGTGTAAGTCATTTCTATGTTATTATTTATATTTTTTTGTTTACTAATACTAAATGATTTAAATGAACAAAAATTATTCATTTTACATAAATAGTGAAGCAATACATTTAATTAAAAGAATAGCAAAATCTGACAGTGTTCTGCAGATTACATTGTTGCATGGTTGTAGTATTGCCAAGGGATTTCCATCAGATTTTTGGCAGAAGTCAGAAAACTTATGACTCACATGTATAAACAAATTTGCAAACATTTGTTCATCAAATTTGAATTACAAATTCAAATAGGGAAAATCAATATTATAAACATATGTAAAGGTGTTTATAATGTTTTGTACATAAAATGAAATCCATTTTAGAATTAGTACACCTTATCTGTGCCTAGAATGAATTGTTCTGACATGATTTCATTAATTTACTGTGATCTTATATTTGTCTCTTTTCTCATGAATTCTTCTGTGTACTCAGTTAAAATGTATTTACAGTTATTGAAGAAGAAATATGAGGTTAATTTTTCTGTGTATGTGATATTTTAAAGGCTATATACAGAAGCAATAATTTTCAACATAATTTGTGTAAAGGCTTATCAAGGACTTTAAGTGTAACAGCTAGTTAAAAGACATTAACAATAGAAATACTGATTTGAATGATTAATACCAATTATTTTTTAATATGATAAGTAATCTCTTTGATAGTTAGAGATTCGGTAACAAATATTTAAGACAGAAATTTTACTAATATTTGTTTGTATTTTAAACAACACTGTACTAAGGATTCCAAATCTAATGTGATGTTATCAACTAATATAGGTAATCTAAATAAATTAGATCTTATTAAATTAATTATAATAAAGCACAATATTTAAAAAAATATGTTTTTCGGATATGGTTTAAGTACAGTTATTGGCATTTATTAATACCTTTGACAAATATCATAATAAATGATTGCAATTTTAGAAAGATATTTAGTTTTTGTAACATTCTCCCCATTCCTTATTGGCATAAAAATGATTTTGCAAAGAAAGTAGTGCTTGAAATATTATTTTTTAGTACATATGTGTGTGTCATAAAATAATACTATATTTCAGTTTTTTTTTTATTATATTTAGTGATCTCTTTTAAACTTATAGGTTATGATATCTATTTACAATTTCTTTAATAAAAAGAAAAAATAATTTCAGGATTTAATCATTGTTTTATATTTATGCACATTGTTTAAATTTTTATATGAATATCCTATTAGATATTTGAATAATTTTATGTGTATATATTGTAACGGTATATGCCGTTACATTAATTTAAAATTAGAATAAAAATGGTTTTAAGTTCGTAAATAAAAAAAACTAAAAGCTAAAATTAAAGAATTGTTCAATGTACGTATATATATTCGCACAGATGCAAAACTTTAAAAATTATTTTCCTTTTTAAAAAAAATATATTTGAACGTACTTTTTTATTAAAAAGTACAAGATCTAAAGATAAAATATTTTTGTAAATGGAAATGATGTGTTTATTAATTATCGAAAAGCAAGCTAGCCCTTGGGGATCTTATATAAAAAAGTCAGATGAAATATAGATAAGAGAACAAAAATAAATTAGATGTCCAATAGAAGCAGCAATGAATGCTCGGACCATAACGAAAAATTGGAACAGGAAACCATTGTTCAGTGAATCTGGATGATCGGTATAAAAGGAAAAATATTGAAATTAAGAACAGTTCCAGCTTGATTTTGTGAGAAGAGCGATAAGACGCACTTTTCGCTCTCTCTCACTTATTTCAAATGAAATGACTGTAATACTAGGATTGAACCAGCTAAGACCACCTTCAGATAGACCGGTCTTCAAATAAAGACTTTGTGGGAATTGACACCAGGAACCGAGCTCTTCTACCATAAGATATAAATGGAAAAATTTTACTACAAGTAATTAAGAACTTTAAAGATTTGACAAGCTAAACATATTTTTTTAAAATGAACTTTAATCTGACTTTTCAAATCAATTATTAATGTTTAATTTTTATACATTTGAGTTTGCTAAAAATCATTTCCATTTTATTTTTATTAATATTTGTTGTATAAATTATTTAAATGCATTAAATTTAAGTTGGGTATAGACGCTTGCATAGATTCGTTAATGTTTAATTATGTTTTTGTTTTCATATTTGATTAGAATATATAGACATTCGGTAAATAATGATACCTTACAGTGAGTATCTAAAATGTATTTATTCGGATGTCTTTTAAGTTATTGGTGTCAATGTGGCATCTTATGATGAATGCCATTGGGTTTCTTGTAAATTTCCCTATGCAATTCCATCAATGACTTTATATTTTGATTGTTTATGTTTATTTTGAAATGTTTTTGACCGTGTAATCTATGTAGCCGATCTATACTCAACATTATAAAACAAACTTTTATAAAATTTATCTGTGCGAAATTATATAAATGTTAAAATTAAGTCGGGCATGAATGGCTATATAGATTTGTAAAGCTATATTAATTAATTAAGGGAGGGTTAATCTTAGGTTATTTGTTTCGTAGTTGGATTGGGTCAATGGATTGGATATATCTGTGTAATTAGTAAATGTAGTATGAGGTCCGCCACGTGCAGGATCGCATTTTATGCTACACACCCCCTTTTTGCCTATGGAAGGGGATAGTAAGACGGAAAACGCAGTCCCTTCCTATGGAGTTTTTTTTTATTGTTCTTCTTGCCAGACAGATGTAGCATTTCTGTCTGGACGAGAGTCAATGTCTTCTCTAACCATGCTGTTCAGATGTACATTCCTGACAATATGGTATTCATGTTGCATTGAATACATCAATGTATCAGATGGATTGACGTCGGTTTGACTGCGAACTTTTGGCCTAAGGTTAAATAAGGGATAGAATATTTTCTTTTCAAATGCAATCTATGTAGTTTATTCATACTCGACACTCTTAAAAAAATATTAGTAAATTCATCTGTGAGGATGGTTTAAAATTTTAAAATAATAATTTAAATTAAAAGTTAATATTAAAATCTAAAATAATAAATGTTATTCCTCAAATTTTAAATATTATATATGTGCGTCAATAAATGTTTGTGTATTAATTACTGGCAGTGGCTTTTATTTTTTTATATATTTAAGATAGAGATTAAATAAAGATATATATATGTTATCTCTGCATCTCCACTGAGCTAGTGACTGGGGCTAATGGTCTAAATATAAAATAAAAATTTTTCTTAACTTACGTATCTGCCTACTCTATAAATTTCCCAGGTTCAAATGCCTGGTGGTGCCCTGTAGTCCAGATACGGTAAGATTCCATTGATATCAGACCGTTATAATATATATATATTGTAAAGGTTGGGAGGATACATCTTCACAATATTTATAATATGTATGTTTCTTCAAAAAAAAAAAAAAGATTTATTCTTTTTCTATTGCACCACATTTGAAATATTTATGAAGGAAGGATAGTGAATGTTTTCGTTATTTTAGTATATACATTTTGCTTTGTAAAACTAACAATTCTAGAAAATATTGCGATATGTCTCTCACAATTGGAAATGGTTGCGGTGTTTTGTTTTCTTTATTTATTATCTCCATGTGATTTCTATGTGTATATTTTTGTCAAAATTTAACCAATTTATACTTTTATTTACACATTAATACATGAAAATCATTTGTTTATTATTAAAACACCTTTATTTATTATATTCAGTTATATCCTAGCTTTGGTATTTGTTATGCTTCATTATAAAAGAAGACAATGGGGATGATAGTATATGGAGGGAGTAAAGGAATTGTATGAATCACCTTAAAAGTATTAATGATCATAATGTGTCAAAAAAAGTGGAAAATTATAATTTGTTTATTAAAGAAGGAAAAAGGAATTCTTTATATATCATAAACTGTCGTATTTATATGTAGATCATTTATATATGTATGTATTGTTTGCAATTATAAAATATTAAAGATTCCTTTGGGGGAATGGATAGATATGTAAACAATATAATTGGAGGCAATATGTTATGAGAAACATAAGCTAGATACTATGGCAACCCCGGGGAGTCAAAAAGGAAAGGGGAATAACACATTTATTTTTGTAAAATTTTCTCTCCTTTCTTTTATATGAAGGAATTACATTACTTGGAATTGGTATTACTAAAGAATAGCTGGGTAGAGAGAATGTTACTATCCGAGGAACTTGGTATCTCTTGCTTTATTCATTTCCAATCAATTACTTATTGGAAAGCAAGAGAATGTCACCATAGGGCATACATTAGGAAGAAAGGAATAAAAGAAAAATGCTTTGAAGAGAATAGCTATTCTTGTCCCTAAATTAATTTGAAAAAATACATAAATGCTTCTGGAGTAACTTTTCTACCTGTTCACTAAGTTATCTTGGCTTAATCAAAAAAAGGATGCTTCAAGAAATTCCAATTTTAAATGGCTACAAGGTTTATGCATTCATTGTCATGATTCGTCTGCCATGTTGACCGGATATGTTTAGGGATAGACATTGATGCCACAAATGCTATTGATCTTCCTTTGGATGTTGAAAAAAAAAAAGCTAAATGTAACTTGCTTGCTTATTAGTAATTTTTTCTTAAGTGCATACGTTTTCACTTTTAACCTTTTTTTAAAAGGAACAAGATGATAATATACTAATTCTTATTTATCATTTTTTGGCATGTTTACTACATACATCTAATACATGTGAAATATAATTATTACCTATTGAATATTTGATCTTAATCTCTTATGCATGTTTACTGAAGATCATCTATATGTAACATATCATTAGAGGTACTAAAATTTAACTAAAGTTTTTTTTTTATAACTCAATCATAAGATACGTTTGATAGAGCAATTTCTTATACTAGCATTATATGTACTTATGATTCAGTGTTACCCTTTTCACCCATGCGATTTAGCTCTAAGGAATACTAATTCAAGTTATTGCATGATGATGACTTCTTAGCAGAATCTCAAAAGTAAACAGGATATAGCTGAGTATATGTATAGTCTCTTATATTGTAATGTAGAGCCTTGCAAATAAATAATTTAGAGGTTCATTTCTGATTCTTCAAAGAGAAGTATAATCTAGGAGATTTGTGTTCATATTTAAAGAGGAGTATATTCCAGGAGATATATAGCTATATTAAAGAAAAATAAAATACTAGTTTTCTACTTCATCTTTGAGTAGTAAGTAATTTAAGCTGCGCTTTACGCAAAAAAGTGAAGCTTGTCTAAAATATTATTAAAGAGTTATATGGCTAAGCGCTTTCAGAGAACTTAAGTCTCCATATTCATAACCTACTGTAATTGAAGTTTAGCGGTGATTTATGCAAAATTTATGCAAATTTTCTTTCATAATGACCATTTTCTGGAGATTGCAAAGCATGATTCTTTTCAGTTTATTGCACAGTTGTCATTTGCAATAAAGCATGCCTCCTTAATCTTTCATTTCATATCATTTACATTCACTGCATAGTGTCCTTGCCATAGTGGGTTCGAACACATGGCCTGTTGTTTTTTGGTGCTTGAAGAATATGGATTTGTTTTCAGTATTATTTATAGCTCTCCTGTATAAATAATGATGTTGAGATGTTCTTGTAATGTTGGCATGGGTCTCTCCATAATATGCCACTCTATATCCATTGGTTGGGCATGAAATCTTATAAACTGTTTAGGCTATTACAACAAGAACATCTCAACATCATTATTTATACAGGAGAGCTATAAATAATATTGAAAACAAATCCATATTCTTCGAGCACCAAAAAACAACCAGCCATGTGTTCGAACCCACTATAGCAAGGGCACTACACACTGAACATAATGATATGAAACAAAAGATTAAGGAAGCATGCTTTATTGCAAATGACAACTGTGCAATAAACTGAAAAGAATCATGCTTTGCAATCTCCAGAAAATGGTCGTTATGAAAGAAAATTTGCATAAATTTTGCATAAATCACCGCTAAACTTCAATTAAAGTAGGCTATGAATATGGAGACTTAAGTTCTCTGAAAGCGCTTAGCCATATAACTCTTTAATAATATTTTAGACAAGCTTCACTTTTTTGCATAAAGCGCAGTTTAAATTACTTATTAAAGAAAAATGTAGTTTATATTGATACAAAGAGAACACTGACTTAAGAATTTTTGATTTGGAAGTTGATATTGTTTTACCTTCAAAATGTATCTGTGATTTTTGACTATTTGATTAGGATAAGGCATCATTGCATTGTCAATCTCCTGGTAATTTACCTATCAAGATATAGATGTTTTTCATATGAATATAGTCCTGGCTGACAGATACTGTTAATAAACACTGTGAAGCTAAATGACAATAGATCGAAGTGATGATAATTATAAAGAAGTAAGTTCTGTACTTTGTGACACCATTATCATTATTGCTATTTAAAAAAAGCAAATGTCCAAATTGTTAAAAAAAAAGAATATCATTTACTTTACTTAAGCAGTTTTTTTACTTATTTAATTTTATTTTATCACTTATCAATATGGGATTATGACACTATACTTGGTGCTGTAAACTTGAGCCATTTACTCTGAAAATGTTCAAGTATTACCGTTACTTGCCTAAACATGAATCAGTTATTACATTAGTACCCTTTAGCAATTTCAAAATATTACATGCTAACCAATGGTAGATATAAATTATATCCAGAAAAAGTTTCCATTTGTCTCTGGTTTATATCTCATGAGTTCTTTTAATACTAAAGCCTGAGAAGGTTATACATGATGTTGGAGGAGATTATATGGTCAAGCTTGTTATCTATTAGGTTTATAAGTGCATAACAAGGTCCTTCTTTATCATGCACAGGCTGCAGAACCTGAATCCATTCTTACAAATCATTCCACTTTATTTCTGTCAGTTAAGGGGATTAGTCAAAAGTTCAGGATGTTAGGAACATTCTAATCTCAATATGTAGCCTGCAATCCAAACCCTGTGAAAAAGTGATGAGGAGCTGAGATGACAATTTAGGGTTTACCTTGAGGGAAATCATTGTGGTTGGGTAAATCAGGTGAAGTGAGTTTTGATCCATATTAATACAACACAAAATGTGTTCACCAGTTTTACCCCACTAGATCTCACTTTGATTGTGAGAGCCAATATTAATCAAAACTCCTTTGCATACTATTCCAGAGGAATTGAATTGCAGTGATGATTTGGAAAAGGCCAAGAAAAATAGATAAGGATGGGTAACATGGAGTTTACAAAGGCTGCAACATCTTTATCAGTTTGGGATTGGAGATTTAGTATTTGTTTGTACACCCCCTTTCCATGTTAATCACCTGGAGCATCAATTTCAACATTTTTCAATCTCTATGAAGGACCTTATAGGATAAAAAAAGTAGGATTGAATGCTTATATGATTGGTACCCCAGATGACCAAAATAGAACTTATAATACTCAAAATCTCAGGCTGATAAACCATGAACCGCTAGCATTGCTTTAATCTGAACCTATCTTTGTCTATCTTTCTGCCCTAGTAGGTTCTGTTCCAATGTTCTTTAGAAATATGAAAGATACTAATGTGACTCTAGTGATGGTTAAACATTGCCTTATGATAATAAAGGATAATTTTACTTTCTCACAAAAAATATTATTAAGGTTTGCATTGTGTGAGCCATTTGGCATCATATTATGTTTTGAAAGGAAATTTTTAGATTTTGAGTAACCCATAGGGATCAATCTTTTTTCATCACCCCAGTTTTTATGCTGATTTTCTTTTGGGTTGTTGTTGTTTAAATAGGTTTGGTTAAATTTTGGAGATTATCCTTGACAAGTCAAATGTGGAAAGATATACTGTTGCTTTATTAAGGAGTTTTGTTGTTTCCCATTGGTGTTGGAGATGATATATGAAAATTTTTTTTGAGTGTGTTAGCTGAGGAAATTTGTTAAGGTTGGGAGAATCCATCACAATATGTATAATATCACATATGTTTAAAAAATATTACATTTACTCCTTTTCTATTGTGCTGTCTTTGAAGTATTTATGAAGGAAGGATAGTGAATATTTTTGTTATTTTAGTATACACATTTTGTTTTATAAAAGTAGCGATTCCAGAAAACATCGTAATATTTCTCTTTTAGTTACAATTGGAAATTGTTGCAGTTTTTCATTTTCTTTATTTGTTATCTTAGTGTGATTTCAATCTGTATATTTTTGTCAAATTTTAATCAGTGTGTACTTTTATATTACACATTAATGCATGAAAATCATTTATATTCAATTGTACTCTAGTTTGTTATGCTTGGTTATAAAAGAAGGCACTGGTGATGATGGTATATGGAGGGAGTAGAGAGAATACATGATACACCTTAAATATATTCATGATCATAATGTGTCAAAAAAAATTGGAAAATTATACTTCGTTTATTAAAAGAAGGAAAAAGGAATTTGTAACTTGCCGCTAAATGTTTTTCTTTATATATCATAAACCGTTGTATTTATATGTAAAACATTTATATGTGTATATATTTTTTGCAGATGAGAAATAGATATCGTGATGTTCCTGAAATTGTCTATATCCATACTAGTCGATTGTCTATATATTATAAAATCTTTAAATTAATTTACAAGAATTATCTCGTTCCTTTTCTATAGTGTCATTCTTCATGAAATATTCTTGTACGATATGAATGGAAATTAAATTTAAAGTTCCAATATTTTTCTTGATCAAAGAAAGTAAGGGGTATTAGTCTGATTATTTATAACATTTTTTATGTCATTATAAATGTTCATTTAGTATTTTTATTAAAGAATATGTTGACTCACTTATGTACAATTTTTAGTATCCATATATAATTTGATAAATGATATTTTGTTTTTACTTTTTAGATATAGAATGTTTAGAATATTAATTAATTTGTTTATATTTGGAGAAATATAAAATAAAACATTTTTATTAATAAATTGAATATTATTTTAAAATGGCATAGATATTCATTTTTATTATACTTTTTTTATTGTTATAAAATTTATTATTAAATTTATTTATTTTCTATAAAATTTGTGTTTTACTGTATCCTGCATTTATAAAGTTTTCAGAAAACAGTTCAATATTTTGGATTTTGACCTTTTGTATATGCATAACTTTTCATTACAATATAGAAAAGATTTAAAAGTAACCATTTTATACATCATTGGTACACATGATTTACAGTTTAATATGATTTCTTTTTTGTGGTCAGATTTGATAAGTAATTTGTAATTTAATCAGTCAGCACCTCTAGACCTTTGTAAATTCAAAAATTTTATTATTCTATTTTATTCTTTATTGATATTCCAATTTAGATTGTTCATTTATATAAATGAATTTTAGTAATATTTTCAATGTTGCAAACAAAACTATCAACATATCTAGGTAATATTTTAATTTGCGAAGTGCACATAGTTGAAAATTGAAATTAGCTGTCAGTTAAGTGTTATAACGAGCACTAGAGATTTGGCAGTATCTTGATTTATTTCAATTTTCAACATATCTAGAATATATTTTAATAGTTTTAAGTTAACAGTATTTAAAATAGATTTTTTATATTTAGATAATACAAAGTTGCATATTAATGCAACCATAGAAAAATCCTTGTCAATCCTTATATATAAAATCTCTATTTTGTTTGTTGTCTGAATATATGTTTGTCCATAATGCTTTACTGGAGTGTTCTCTGAATTTTTTATTCAGAGGATCTTGTTATATAAAATCCATACTTTCCCTGTTATCTGTAATGCTGAAAATTCAGAAGAATATAGATTTTATTTACAGGGAAAAATATATCTAACTATATTTAACTTACTTAGCAAATATAATATGTATATTTTAAACAATTTTAATTTTAATTTAGCTTTATTAATACTTTAATTTATTGTGGAAATGTACCTTGCCATGTACATTTTTGAAGTGTATCAAACAGGCCAGGTTGTTCTAAACACTTTTTTTTTTCAATTATGAATTTTTCATATTTATTTATTTAATATTAAAATCTTTTGTTTAATTTACATTAAATCTCAGAAAAAAATTTGTTAAAGCAATCAATTAAAAAAAAACTATTACAAAAACGATGGACTTTTCATGGACCGGGTACATTTCTCACATTTATTTATATAATATTAAAACCTTTTGTTTAATTTGCATTAAATCTTTAAAAAAATTGTTAAATCAACCAATTAAAAAATGATGATTTTTCCATAGACCAGGTATATAGTTGTAATATTTATCCTTAAAGATAATAATTGTTACCACTTATAAATTTTAATGAAACCACAATATATTCTATTATCTATATGTAGAAATTTTATGTAAAGCATTCTCAATGATATTTATAGATTTTAGATGATCTATATAGCTATATAATTCAGTGATATCAAAGTTTTCAAAAACTTAAAAATGTTGATATGATAAAAAACAAATATATACAAATAAATTTTATAATAGGAATGAAAGTAAAAATAAAAATAAATGGATATCTATATCATTTATCAAATTATATGTCATGAAAAAAATCATAATAAAGAAATATTATTACATGGAGTTTTCTGTTTTTAATTTTTAATTACAAATCTACAGCCATTTTTTTATTAAGATAGCAATCAATCAAGATTAACTATACAGGATTGAGAAGGAAAGTAAATTGTCAGTGCCAAGATATAATCAAAAGGATTTTTATTTTATTTTATTTTGATTCTTGTCACTTATCAGTTATGGATATAAGAAGTCAAAGTATAACAACTTATCTTATTTCCTACTAGATTAAGATAGGTCTATAAATGTAAATAAATTGAAAGCTGTCAACATTTAAACAATATCAATAACAATCTCAGTTTATTGTTATCGCAACAATCTTTGGAAATCCAACTTTATTTATGGTCTAATATTCTAAAGATTGCAACTTAACCACAGAATATTAAAATTATTGATACAGAGAAGTTTAAATAAACTTCATTAAACAAGTAAATATAACCTGTTCGGAAAGCAGGCTAACAAATATTCATTTATAACTTTCAAGCTGCAATCGACAATGTGTTACTTAAACAATAAAATTAATAATGCTCAAGGCTAGATAATTTTTTCTTAAAAAATATCAATAATAAGCTCAATCTATTGTCAAGGCAGTCTCCTTTTTATTGTTTGTGTAATAAATTGTGGGAATGCAGTTTCAAAGTTATAATTGATTATTTGTTAGTCTTCTTTCACAACAGGTTATATTTACTTGTTTAATGAGATTTATTTAAATTTATTTGTATTAATAAATTTTACTCTCTGTGGTTATGTTGTAATCTTTAATTTCTATATAAATATATTAGACCATAAATAAAAGTGGATTTCCATCCTCATTGTTAAAAGGTAGTTGCCTTGACAACAGAATGATATTGAATTATTTAAGTGTTGATTGCTTTCAATGAATGTACATTTATAAACTTATCTAGCCTTGAGCATTATTAGCTTTATTGCTTAATAATACATTGTTGGAATGCAATTTGAAATTCATAATTGCAGTTTAAAAGTTATAATTGATTATTTGCTTTCAGAATGGATATTTACTCATTTAATGAGATCTATTTAAACTTCAATAATTTCAGTCTCTGTGATCATGTTGCAATTTTTAGTATCTATATAAATATATTAGACCATAAATAATGGTTGGATTTCTATACCTACTGTGAAAAAGAGGTTGCCTTGACAACAGGTTGAGATTGTTATTGATATTGGTATTGTTTAACTGTTGACTGCTTTCAATAAATTTTCATTTATAAACCTATCTATTAGTTTTATAGTTTAAGTAGTATATTGTTGGAATGCAATTTATTAGTCTGCTTTCAGAACATATTTACTTGTTTAATGAGCTTTATTTAAACTGTTTGTATCAATAATTTCACTTTCTATGGTGAAGTTGCAATCTTTAGTGTCTATAATATATTAGACTATAAATAAAGAAGGATTTCCATTTTTATTGTTAAAATGAGGTTTCCTTGACAATAGACTGAGATCGTTGATTATTATTGATATTGGTATTTACACACACACACACACACGTGTGTATATTGTTATTACAATAGTTTTTTTAATTAATAGAAATTTTATTTGTATGTATGTATGTATATATATATTAATAAATCAAATAAAAATATACATATAAAATATACAAAATTTATAACAAATATACAAATATTATACAATATATAACTCATATACAAAATACAAAAATATAAACAAAATATTATATACATAAAACAATATCAAATATTAATAAATAAATATATAAAACACAAAACTATAATTCAATAAAATATAACTCATATATACAAAACTACCCCTTATTTCTTTTTAGTAAATTTAAACAAATACTAAAATATTCTAGCCCATAATATCAATCTAAATATACTAATAATTTCAATTATTAACTTTTTATTATTAATAAAAAGAAATTTTTTTGACCATACATATACATAATAGTTATAAATAAAGACTTTAAACCACAAATTCATTGAACATAAACATTTCTCAACTTAAAAACAAATTTTAATATTTTATAATTCATCCAATATAAATAATTTAACAACCTCATCCTTCATAAATAGAATATAAATAATATAAGAACACTAAATATTATAAAACAATATTTATTATTAAACATAAACACTCATTAATAAATAAAAAAAAATAATAAAATAAATATATAAATAATTTAACAACACTCATCCTTCAAAATAAAAAAATAATATAAGAGACACTAAATATTATAAAACAATATTTATTATAAACATAAACACTCATTAATAAAATGAGAAATATAAAAATAATAACAATAAAAATTCAATACCCGATAACTAAACATAAAATAAATTTTATAAAGAAATTCATAATTATCTTAATTTTACATATTTACTTATACTTAAATAATAATATTCAACCATTATAAAATAACACACTTAACAAAGACTACACTTAATAAATATATACCCTCTTTAATAAAACAAACTAATATTATACTACATTTCTAACATATACAAAAAATTTCTAATAAATATAAAATTAATAATAATAATAATAATAATTATATATAACAACCTCAATTAATTTTAAGTCCCCCTTCCCTTCAAAATTTTATAATTCACATACATATTTCACCCAAAAAATATTTTAAAAAAAAATATTATCCATACACACATACTTTAAAAACCAACATTAAATAGAATTAAAAAAAATTATAGAATTGAAAGAAATTTTAAAACAATTTTAAATATTCCCCCCCCCTTCTACCTCTAAAGCTATACTTAAGAAACAAACTAACTAATATTCTAACACTACTTTTACCCACATTCAATCCAATTATACCCATATAAAATATCATTAGTACTTTTTACCCAGATAACAAAATATTATTTAAAACCAAAATAATAATATATTTAAAACTAAAACAAATACCATAAAAAAATTTTTTACACATAATATTAAAATTAATAAACAAATAATTTAATCAAGATCATTTAAACTAAAGTTATTTTTAGTAAGAATTCTTTTTTTAATTACTGAATATCTTTAAAAGTTCTTTAAATAAAATATACCACTTTATGTAAAATTTTATTAAGACTGATAATAAAGAAAATAGATATAAAAAATATACCGATTTTTTTGTAATTCAAGGTTCAAACTTTATATTTTCACTATATTTTTTTTGGAACAACTCTTTCTTAGGTATAACTATTTAATGATGATACTCTATTGGGTTATTTTTAGGGAATTGGAATATTATATTAAATTTTTCTCTTCCTAAATAGAAATAAGTGTTTATTGTAAATTTTCTTGGTTTAAAATGTTTTGTAACAATTAATTGGACTTGATGATTAATATTTATCGTAGATAATTATCTTTGAATGCAGGTGAGCTTTCTTCCTTCTATTAAAAACATCTTATTTATCTGGTCAGTTGAAAGGTGTAGAATATTATTTTAGACACACTTTCTTTCCTATGTGATGGCAGCTTCCTCCGATGGTCAGCAAAAAAAGGGACAACATATAATTTTCTAGCCGCCATTTCTTATATTTTCAACATTCAAATTTGATAGTTTAATAATCTGAATCAATCACAATAACTAATAATAATTCAAGACGCTTTTTATATCCAATTTTTAGCTACCTTAACCAATCAGAGATAGCACACTTGCTATTTTTGGACAAATTTTTTTAATTAGATCTCTAATTTATTTTCAACCAAAGTATTTTTCAACTGAAAAGTTTAACCTTTTTCCAGACACTTTTTTTAAAAAAAGACCAACCTTATTTCCTTTCTTTTCTTTTTTTTCTTCTTTTAACATCCAGGTAACACTTCAAATCTTTGAGCTTCCTTCTTTAGATCTTGATAAGACAATTTCAAAATTATAGTTCTGACCCATTATAAGCTTCCAAAGTGAAAAACAATATTTACAAAAAAATTGCTACAAAGATGATACTGATTAAACAGATTCCTCTTAACAAACAATTGTACAAAAAAAAATTAACAGATTTAAACTTCCTTTCTCAATATTTAGGAAAGAAATTTGTGTAAGTCACACCCTTCATTCTTTCAAATCATTCATAAACTAACCTTAAATACTATAAGCTAGCTTGTAATTATAACCCAATATTAATTAAACTAACTTAAACCCAATAAATAAAGAAAACAAAAAAAAGTATAGAATAAAATATTAGAATGACAACAAGGTTAGTTTTAAAGAAATTAAAATTTAATATTTGAAATATAAAACAATAAATAATTTACACACATTGCCTATAGTATGCATTAAACTTGCTTTTAAAGAAAAACTAAATATTAAAAGTTTAAATGTGTGATTACCTTCTACAACACACACACAAAAAAGCAAAAGTGCCCACCTGTTTAAAGCTTTTGAAATTTGATCTGGAAGGGTTTGAACTGGGCCCACGCTCTTTAGATAAAAAATGGAGAGATTTGGTTTACTTCACACAACAAGCGGACCAGAGGCACAATATTTCAATGATCTTTGGCCATGAAAAGTTTATAACTAAGTTTAACTTCAATTTAGATAACACAAGAATAGAAAAAGAAAAATTAAAGAGGTATTTCTTATAAACCAATTTAAAAATTCAAACCCCAACTGCAATGGCAAGAGAGATTCAAGATGCAATCCTCCATTCAACTGAAGCCATCACCACTTCACTCTCTAGAGTATACCTTTCATTATATGGAAAGGTTGGCCTCCTCAACATGATCATAATGCCAAAAATCTCATATTATCTTCCATTCGTTAAAATGTCTAAACAGTTTCAAAATAAAATTAACCGATTATGCACCAAACTTCTCTGGAGAGGAAGGACAGTTGTTATTAGCTTGCGAGGTATCCAACGACCATGCAGGTTCAATGGACTGTCATCCCATTCAATACAAGCAATCATTTTACAGAAAACCCACAACACTCTATATAATCTGATCCTCTCCTGCGGATACTCTAACATTATTAAAAAAATTACACCGACAGATCATCCTCCACCCTCTTCCAGTTCATGGATAGCATCCCTAATACAACAACTACAACTTTATAACCCGATAATACCCTTTAACCTTAACCAAAAAAATCGCCTTATGGGAAGCATACAATATAATCAACTATAATCAACAACCCATTAAAACCAGCCTAAAAGTAACCAATCAAAGACTCATTACACACTTCAAAAGATGGAGTCTGGAACCCAAATTCCTTGACTTCATCATTAAAATAAATCTTAATGCGCTACCCACGAATTGGTTTCTTTATCACCAAAGAGGTTTTACCAGCATTGACCCTATATGTGGTCTGTGTGCTCGTGAAGATGAAACCATAGACCATATTATACACCGGTGCCCAAGACTTAAAACTCTGAAAGATATAATTATAATCAATTCCAACATAAGACCTGATATGATTTTCTCACTTGAAAATGCCATTCATAATGGGTTTTTTTTTCAATAATAAGGCTTTCTACCTTTGTCCTTTATTCCATATGGATAGTGAGATGCAAAAGTCTCATGGAATTACCCCCCCCCCCACAAATCATACCATTGTTTTATCAAACGCTCAAAAAAATCAAGAAACGTGACCAGCTTCTTGCCTCCAGTAAAGTCTTTGCTGACACCTGGTCTTTAATTGCTCTTTCCTTTTCCTGATTATCAATTCCCACCTACCCAGCATTATAGAATAGTCATTTATAAAAGAAAATATTCATGTCTATATTAAAAATGCTAATACCATTAAACAAGTTCTTAGAATCTTTTCACTATACCTAACCACATAAGAGTACAACATTGTGCTCTCATAACATAATCTAGCCAGATGACATATAGAACATTATATAATCATATTATTGTACAATTTATTCATTTATGTATCCTTTATTAGTATGTAATCACTATTTATTGTTAATAAAATTTTTATTGAAATGAAATAAACATTCTGTCAGTACTCAGTTTCTGGAAAATCATGTAACATCTGGTTCTAGTCTTCCTAAGTTTAGTTCTTAATGATTACAATTTAACTAATCAAAAGAATTTGAGTATAAATTATATATTATCATTTATTTGATCCATTATTATAGTTTAAATATATATATATATATGTGTGTGTGTGTGTATATACAAGTGTCTTAATAATATAAAGAGCTTTCTATTTTATAATTTTGCTGTAAACATCAAGTATCAGAATACATTATAATGTTAATCTTTAAAACACGTTAAAATGAATTATGTTAAGGAGTGGTTAGCAGAGGCAAACTGATTATGATTATAGTTAAGTCTTACCATTTAACTTTATCTATTGCCTAATTTGAACTTTATGAAATATATACCCATACTAACTAAAACCCACAAAATATTTGCAAACAAATTAATGCTATCTGCATTTTGTCTCTCAATCTTTTTTCTGCTCACTTTTTTATTCTAATTATATACTTGTTAGATTCAATTTTATTGTATTTTTACTTAATAGTTAATAAATATTACCAGTAATACTTGCACTTTCTGTGATACTATTCATATCTTTGGTAAGTTAACCTTGTAATAGTGAATAGTTAGACTAGAATCACAAGTTTTGATATCAAAATTAAATTGTACAATACAATGAGTATATCTTAAATTAATGGCTGATTTTTTTTTTCTGATTTCTTTTTAAGAATTTACTCATAAAGCCAACTACTAATAGAATATATATACTTTAGGTCATATAATATATGTGATAGTTTTATGTAATTCATTTAATTTAAAATATATGGGATTTGAACTCAGACTTTTAAGCAACCTTCAACTATCCACACTATATCATACCACTGATACTCATGACCACACACGTATTTCGTGCTGAACCAGCACTCATCAGTTGGTCCAGATCATATTTAACAGTTTTTATAATTAAAAATTTATATATTTTATTTAATTTTACACATAGTCTTGCAATATATAGTTTATATATTGTATATATTTTCGTGCAGTATTTTTAAAATATATCTTAGCTGTTGTTGTTTTTTTTTCTATCTATATTTACATTTATATTTGACTTTATGTGAAGATTTCTACATCAGGACAGATAGAATGGGCTTATTAATGACATTTTTTTATATGTAATTATAAAAGAATTATAATGGCTTTTATTACTGCAATCATTGAGACCCCCCCCCCCCAACTTAAGATATTAATAGCCCATCAAGTAATATTTGTTTGATTGCCTGTTTTTTTTTCCTGGTAAATAATTAATTTTATTTAGGTATTTTATTTTTTTAAAAATCAATTATTTCGAGAAAAAAAAACACAGTAGTTTTAATAAAATATGATTTTGTACAAAAAAAAATCTAAAATGATAATTAAATATAAATTACCAAAACAAAAAAAAAAAAGAAATATAAAATAACTCGGTTGAACTGTCAGTCATTTCTTATTAATTATATAAGACATGTAGAATTAAAAGAAAAACATAAATAATGTATAAAATTTCATATACTTTGTCATTCTTTTTTATTTTTTGTAGAAATATAAATCCATTTTTTATAAATGACTAGCGCAGTATATATATATATATATATATCCTTCGTTCTTATCATTTCAATATTTACTAGCTAGGACTTTGTTCAACTTAAAAGATATATATATATCGTTGACATCTGTTGTACACAGAAAAACAAAAAGCTTGCTTTAATAATTTATAAAGATTGAGTTGTTTGGCAGAATGGGAAAAACATCATTCTGGATGATATGAGGACTGTCATATCTAGATATAAGAGTATAAGAGATGAATCAAATACATCTAATATGACTCAAGAGGATGCCTTAAAGAGCATTTGTGATGTTAATTTGATATCCATATATATATATTAATTCTAATATTCTCACAAATAAATGAATTCATAGTATTATTTCGGAGAGTTTCTGTGTAATGAAAATATAATAGCTAAATACCTGACGCTTCAGTACAATATCAAGTACTTGCCTCAGAGCCTCTTACTCAAATCATAAGAATGTTTGTGGAAGCATCCGTAAATAATAGGTATATATATGTGTAAGTGTTGGAAATTATAGTAGAAATAGGATTGTTAACTCATACTAACATCAAATTTCTTTATGGCATGTTTCCAATTTTAACATTTTAAAATAAGAATCATTTTTTATCCTTTTATGCATGGGGCAGAAAGACTTTTTTTATGTTTTTGGCTATTGTCACTCTTACAATGACAAATTATCTCACCATGTTGGCTGCTGTATGTTGGTACACAACCTATTCATGATTCATTTCCATATAAATAATCATACAGTATTACCAATTGTAATAACATGAAGATATTAAATGGATTTAAGAGTTTACCATGCGTAGTTATCTGAGGTTTCAAAAAAGAATCCAAAGCCCCTTTTCAGTCACCTGCAAACTACTGCAGCCATTACAATAAAAATAAATTTAATTAAATAAAGCTAAAATAACTTGCAATTGAACACCTGCATCTTAAATAATGAGCAATCAATATTTAATTAAAAGGTAGTACAAATTCAAACGTCAACAACTTAATCTATCTTCCACTAAAAAAATCAGTTAGTCAGTTAATAACTAACTAAACTCGTGTATTAAGATTTCTCTTCTGTTACAGTCCATACTTTGCTAGTTTCCTTAAGTCAAAATTTTACTTTAAAATTTTTAATTGCGAAGGCAAAAGATTTTTATATTTATTTCAATTTCAAACGAAATTTACAATATCATTATAATGTTTCGATTTAATGGTATTAAGAAAACTAAAAAACGCATAAACTATCTGCATAAACTATATTTTAAAAAATTTAAATGATCATGGACTGCCTAAAATTTCCGTCAAATTTAATTAAACTGGAAATGAACTTTCGTAAGAAAATAAATACCATAATAATAAGTCATGCTGAAAAATATACAGTTATCTGAACTTTAAAAAAAAACTAAAATTTTACAAAGACAGAAAAGTTTATTTCAAGAATTTTATTCTCAAACACAAGTTGAGGCAGAAATTGTTTCAAGTGACCGAACATTATTTCTAAATGAAATTAATTTCAAGAAGAATAGATAAACTTTAACCTTTTTAAAAAGAAAAATTTAATTTCAATGTGTTCTACGTTGGAAAAAGATTCTCATATTTAGTCCGACAGTTCGGCATATTATTTCTGTAAAATGGAAAAAAAAAAAGGTTTAAATTCTAGTAAAATATTTAAATTTTCACTTTCGAAAATCTGTTTCAGTATAATAAAGATTCAGAAAAGTGCAAAAATGCTGTCATTTATACCGCACATTATTTAATTCTATAAACCGAAAATAAATTTAATTTCAAAATATTGTTAATACTATTGTTTGCAAAATTAAAAATATTATATTGACATGAATATGGAGAAAATAAAAAAATAATTGAATTTTTAAGATTATGATTACAAACTATATCTGATACTTAATATTTATTATTCCTAAGAAAACAAAATATAACCAATGTTTTGAACTCAGATAAATAAAACGTGCTGAATACTTGTTGTTTATAAATAAAATGTCATCTTTCATCCAAACATAAAATGAAAGTAAAATAAAGACAATATTTTTTTCATTTTCCAAAACTATATAAAATAGACTTTGAAAATATACAAAGTGGTTTTTTATTACTAGGGTATAAAATACAATGCTAATGCAAAATTAAAGGGTTAAAAAAATATTAACAGTTGATATTTCTAAGCTTCCAATGAACCTAAATTTGAATTTGGAAAATCCGATTTAAAATATCAAATTTTGAAGATGGTTTGGATTTGAATGAAATTAGTAAGAATCTAACTGATATCTTTTTAAGAACAGCAAGAAAGATAGTTCGTACAAGAAAGAAGCAATTTACCAGTAATTTTTTTATTCAGACAAACCAATGTATTTAAATGGATACGCCAAACTTCTTCTTTTTAAAACTTCATTTTTATATGACTATTATAAAAATATAACTACACGCCAACGTTTCGCCTATTTTATAATAATCTTTTTCAAAGAAAACTGAAAAACAAAAATACAAATATATAATAATAAATATCACATAATCCAAAACAAATCCAAAAATTTGGTGTATTCATTTATATATATTGAAAGTTATGAACTATTTTTGAAAAGAAAAGTGTGTAGATGATATTTTAAATTTGTTGACAAACCAATGTATGAAGAAAAGTGGCAGATTAAATTTTTAATGATTGATCCATTCAAAAGAATTCAATATTTACAGTTGTATAAAATGGTATATAAAAAAAGATTTAATAGCAATTTAAGAACATATAATTGCAAATTGGCAAATAAAGATAGAGATGAGAATCAAAATCTCACAAGTATAGAACAACATATTGGTAATTCATTCCAATATCAGCCTTTCAAGCTAATTGAGCACGCGCCTTTGAGAGTGTTAAATAAATGAATACTCTCTTCTTCAATCCAAGATATAGCATTTATGCAGGAATAAAAAGAATCCCCTCTTATTCCTACAACTCAAATTCTTTTATATGAGCAAATCTGAAGAACTTCTGAAGAGAGTGTGAGTAGATTCTCACTTTAAATTACTATTTACGATGTTTTTTTGACTGAATGACGCCGGTGTAATTACTTAGAATTTACTAGACGTCATTCTTACTGAAACTTAATTATGAGTAAATAAGCAAATATTTTTATCTAGCGCCGTGCACGGCGCTAGATAAAAATATTTGCTTATTTAACATATTGGTAATGAAAAAGCATTATTTCTGCAATAAAAAGAAAAAATGAACTATTATTTAAAAAATGATGACATCATAAAATGTGTAGCCCACCATTTAAAATAGAATGAGGCATGGAATTCAATGTATGAAGAACAGAAAAAAATGTCAGAAAATGTATATACCAAATATCTCAATCGTAAAGATGTCTCATATGATTGGAAGACTGCAGTAGTAACATTGACATTTTAGAAAAATGATAAAAAAAAAATATTATGACTTACAGTCATATCAGTCTGTTCTCAATTTTATCTGAAATCTTTATCAAGATAATCACAATTTATCCACTGAGAACTTTGGATTTTAATTAATTAAAAAAGCAGTTGAGATTTAAAGTGATTCTAACATGGTTAATCACATTCAAATATTGACAGAAGTTATAGAAGGTCCAAAAAATATCAGTTGCTATTATGTTTGGGTTTGTATAATAATGAAAAGGCATTTGATTCTATAAGCATTCCTATAGTAATTAAAGCATCAAATCATTAAAATACAAACTCATGATATATTCTGAAGAATATTTACTAATATGCATCATAAAACGAGAAGACTCTTCTGTATCTCAAAAACTCTTTACAGCAGTTTTCAAGAAGTATTTTATGCATTAAAATGGAGAGACAAGGGAATTGAAACAAATGGAAATTGTTTAAGTCATTTAGGTTTTACAAATGATATGAGTTTTTTTTTTTTAAAAAAAAGAATGCTTCAGAACTTGAGAAAATGTGTAAGAGTTATCAAGTAGAAGGAAGAAAGTAGGAATAAATATGAAAGCTATAAAAACTAAAGCAAATATTAATAGATTTCTCAGAAGATGAACATAAAGATTGGTAATCATGAATTAGAGGAAGTTATCAACTACACATACCTTAGTCAAATTATTAATATAGATGAAAACATAATGGATGAAATTAATCACAAAATTCACCTTGGTTGGAGTGTTTTCAGTTGGAATAACAATATTAAAAGAAAATATGCCTAAGTGTTTAAAAGGAAAGGTTATCAATAAATATATTTTATCAGTTCTTAAATTATGGATTTGAGACTTGGAAACTTAATAGAAAACAAGGATTTCAGAGTACTCAATATAGTATGGAGAGATGTATTTTAGGAATGATGAAGAAATTGAAAATGAAGTACAGGAGTGAGAAAACAAATAGAAATCACTGACATTATTTAAAGAATTAAGAAACTGAAATGAAATTGGGCTGGACATATTTTTAGAAGAAATGATAGCAGATGGGCTGTTGAAGTCTTAATTTTGCTCCCAAAAGATTATAAAAGATCTAGAAGAGACCACATGTAAGATGGATTGATGAAATGAAAAAGTTTTTTAGAGTATTGTGGAGAATAGAAGATAAGATTCAGAGAAACTGCATTAAACTTGGAGAGACCTTCTTTGTGCAGCAGATTGATAATGGGTGAAACTAAAAATAATGATTATTTTAAGTCAAATAGATTTAAACTAAAAATAATTATAGATGTGTACACACATATGCCAATTTCAGTTATAATAAAACAGGCAAAACTCACTATACATATTGCCACACACAGCAAGCTAGAGTAATCAGTGGATGCCAGAAGGCTTGTGCATAAAATCCCCATCTAGTGCCTACTCATCCAATATCCCCAGACTAGTTTCTGGCTTGTGGCCTTCGTCAGTGAGGAGCCTTGGATCTCATAACCCTGCATCTAAATCTTAGGATCTAATGCAACCCTCAAGCAGCCACCTTTTATCTCCACTTAACTACAAAACTATGCATTTTAAACTGAAAACACCTTAATGTTTTTAATCCAAGCCCATTAGCTTATATAGTCATATGGATCTATAGGCTAATGGGCTTGGATTGAAAACATTAACATGTTTTCAGTTTAAGACTCATAGTTTTGTAGTTAAGTGGAGATAAAAGGTGGCTGCTGGAGGGTTGCATTAGATCCTAAGATCTAGGTGCAATGCTCTCAGATCCAAGGCTCTGACGAAGGCCACAAGCCAGAAACTCATCTGGTGATATTGGAAGAGTAGGCACTAGATGGGGATTTTATGCACAAGCCTTCTGGCATCCATTTATTACTCTAGCTTGCTGTGTGTGGCAATACATATAGTGAGTTTTGCCTGTTTTAAAACAGTTATACACAAGCATAAGAAGTGGTGGTCATGTGATGTTTATAATGCTTATATTTATATAATTAACAATTTACTATGTAGTCAATATTTATAATTTTTTTTTAGTATATAGAATTATTCTATACCAAAATATTATAATAATCATATTATCTGAGAAATAAATTATTCTTTAAACTGAATTATTTCGCAAAAAAAATTGCTATTTAATTATTGTAATCTAAACTATTCATTCTTACGTTTTTAAAGATACTTAAAATTTTAAGCTATGTAAAGAATTTACTTATTCCCGTTTTATGGCTTTACTCTGTTCAGTTTATTAACGATTGTTTTTTCTATTATAAATATACACTATATACAAGTATTCGGATTTAATTATCTCAACATATAAATGTGTTTTCTTGATTATATTGTAACGAGACAGCGTTACATCAATATTAAATCTAGGATACATCGATAAACACACACACACCAGCAAGCAACATAAAACACTCGTAACTTTATTTTCGTAATTAGTAATAGTTTTCTTTCTCTCATAAATACATTTTATAAAACACATTGATAAAATGCAGACGGTAAAACGTCTAATTAAATGATTAAAGCCTTTAGATAATAAAAATAATAACAAAAAAATCATTTGCTTTCCTAAATAATAAAATATAATACGCACTCCTAAAATAATAAAAATAATTATCAATCAAAATCACCACGGGGAATTAGAAAATGTTTATTTTAGAAATATAATTTTAACTAGAATAAAACTTATAGAAAAGATTTGAGGAAAAGATAAATGCTCGACTTCTAAATTTAAAATAACTTGTATTGTTCTAGTAAAACACACGCACACACGCATGCCTTCGAGGTGTGAAGGAATAAGGTTGGTTGAGTGAGATTGCAAAATGAGATTGTCCCAAAATAAATATTGCCTTTAGCACAAAGAGTGAGTGAGCAGGTACCTCAAACGCGGACCTGAACGACAACTCCAAGAACAGGGAACTATGGGGGTAGATTGGATCCCAAGATATGGATCAACCTTTATAAATACTAGTCAAAACCTATTCAATTAATTAATTTTGGAATTTTTGGAAAGAATTTTGGAAAGAATTGTTTGGATTCAGTTCGATTCGATTCATTTCGATTAATACATTTTCATTATTGTTTTTTTATTTTCCAATTCTCAGTACGCTGAATTACCCCCTGCTCATTTATTCCGATGCTCATGCTTATATTTAAAATTAGAATTGTTCTGAATTAGCTTGGTTATTCCTCAATATTTGAAATGATCATCATGAAATTAATACCAAGAGCGTCGACTGTCATGAGGGGCTAATAAACCCTTCAGTGACTGATCGGCGCTCCGCTACTGAAATATCTCCGAAGCTATGAAATTCTGATAACATCGTCGTGTTAAGTGAATGCTCCTAATAAAAGAAATGTTCCGTGAAATACCCAAACTCGTCCAGACCAATCGACCTTCGTTGCAACCAAGACAAATCCTAGGTAAATATGTTTTTTATTCTGTTCACTCACTCAATTAATAAACTCGTAAGGCAATCTCGTAATTAACCAACATAAATTTACTCAAATAAATCTTAAGACTTTCCTCGTCATAATAGTTTATCTTTGTTACTGAACTTTGTAAACATGAACTTTGAACTTAAGTGAAGCTAAGGAAAGATTATATATTTATCAAATAGAAAGGAACTTTCTCGTTATTCAAATTGTGTTATGAATACTTATGGTTCTCTGTGGGCGTGAATGTATGTGCGCGTGTGTAATAAATCAATTAATAATGTTTTGTAATAAATCAATTAATAATGTTTGTAATAAATAAATTAATAATGTTTCTTTTCATATTTAATAAACTTGTTCAATATCTTATCAAGTCGAGCATATCTCAAATCTTTTCACACACAATCAAAATCGTAGTTATTTATTCTGTGATAACTTATCTTTGAAGTAGATTTAGTTAATTTTAATTTTCATTTAGTTATTTTATTAATTATGTCACCATCGTGCCGTAAGTCACGATGTTTCTTATTTCACCTTAGTTAAGATAGATTTAAGAGCGGGCGGGTCTATAATCAAAATAAACGTCAATAAATTATGTTATGTACAATAAAGCGGGGGGGATGAACTTGTAAGCCTTGTGTTCGGGGCGTAAGCGAACAACCTCATAGGTCAGTGATAACCAATAAACGATCTTTATGCCGTGATCGACTTAGTAGAAAACCTTGCTGATTTTAATTAGCGGACATTGCGTCTTCTCCGGGAGGAGTCATTTAAAAACAAACATGCAACAACCTTGAGACACCTTATTGGTCCATGCTGGGAGTTTTGAGCTAGTGGGTGGGATTAGACTTCGAAATCGTTTTGACATGATGTAAGGTGATGCGAGTAGTTAAAATCAACTTAAATAATCGTATCTGGCGCCCCCTTATGTGGATCGTGAATAACTGTCGATGTAAGAAAAAAAATAAAGCCTTACGCTATGTCATGTTTGTTTCGAAGCCCGTAATCTCGGGATGGTGAGAGGGGTTCCCGCTTACAATATGTATAATCTCTTATTATAATAATCAATCCTTAAGCATCACAACCTGTAATCAAGACAACTTCTAACAATAAAGGTGATACCACCTTTATTTGTGGTGTGATATGGTTATGTAGACTAAAGATTGTAACGTGACCAATGAGTGTGAGATTAATGATGGAAAGAAGCTTAAACAAATCTCATTAATCAGGTAAATGTAATCTGTTCTAAAAGCAGACTAATGAATTTATTAGTATAATTTCTTTGCATTATTAATTGCACACTCCTATAAGTCTGCTTTCAGAATCTGGAAGTTATAATTGACTATTAGTCTACTTTCAGAACAGGTTATATTTTCCTGATTAATGAGATTTGTTTAAATTTCTTGGCATTATTAATCTCACACTCCTACTAGTATGCTTTCAGAATCTGGAAGTTATAATTGACTATTTATTTGTCTACTTTCAGAACAGGTTATATTTGCATGATTAGGTTTGTTTAAACTTTTTTGCATTATCAATCTCACATTCTAAATGTCACATGATCACCAATTCCTGTGCTGGTTTAAGCTGTTAATAGGCAAAACTCTCCATGCAATAGTGCCACTCAGTGTAAGCCAGAGAAATCAGTGGATGCAAGAAGATTTGTGCATAAAATCCCTATCTAGTGCCTACTCATCCAATATCCCCAGACTTGTTTTTAGCTTGTTTCTAAGATCTAAGTGCAATACTCTCAAGAGTTTTGCCTGTTCTAATCTCACACTCCTTGGTCAAGTTGCAATCTTTAGTGTCAATATCAACATATCAGATCACAGGTAAAGATGGTACCATTTTTATTGTTAAAGGAAGTTGCCTTGACTACAGATTATGATTGTTGATAGCTTAGGGGTTGGTTATTATCATCTATATTTATAGAGCTATTAAACTCTTGAGTAATTTGCTTTATTGTCTTAATAATCTCTTATTGTTTTTATATAATCATCAACTTGATACTTATACTATTATTAAATACATCTTGCTGTACTTTTATTTGGCCGCTACATCTTTATATAAATGGTAAACAATCATGGAAAACTGCTTAAACACTCATCATCCTGATAAGTAAAACTTCCCTAGTTTTTTGATTATATTATATTATATTATTGAGGTCTCTGAATTGTCATAAACAATGTGTGCGCTGACCATAAAACACAAATATGATTTGATATGATGCAATATTTATCACCTTAGGTTGTGTTTTAATATTATTTTTATGCTGGTCTGGTTTAATTTTAGATTTGGGGTAGTTTTGATTTTATATTGACTAGTTTAGCTTTATGCTTGTAATGTTTACATTTTAATGAGTTTTTTGCGTTTAAGAGTAGTTTTGCTGATGTAGTATAAAGATTTATTTATTTTTTATTATTGATATATATTTTTTTGTTTTTAATTATTTATATATTTGAATGTCATTTATGTATATTATGTTTGTTGTTTGAGTTTGGGTTGAATGAGTATATTTGTGTTTATTTAGTTATATATATAGAAGTGTGTAGGTTTTATTGGGTTTTAATTTATAAGGGTATTGGTAATTTGGGTTTTTAGTATGGGTTTGTGGAGTTTAGTTTTTAATAATTTTCCATTTAATGATATTAGAAGGATTAAAATTTTGTCTAAATTGAGTGATAGGATAGAGTCTTTACGATGACAGATTTATTTCCTTAAAAAATGTAGGGAATTTAGTGTTTTTCCTAGGTGCTGTGTTATTAATTTTAGTAGAAATAAAAGTTGCTTCAAAATAAAAATTTAGTTTTTAAGTTACAAACATATATATTGAATAGTTTTTTAAAAGATACTTTTGTAAGGTTTTATAAATGTATTTATCTATATAAAAGGAATAGATATTATTTAGAAAGGAGGCAAGATTTTAATTATTCAATTTTGATTTTTTTTATGAGACAATTTAGACAGAATAGGTTAAATTTCTATTGTAAAAAATATGAAAGAAAATTAAAATGGTTATTTGGGAAAGTTAATACAGTTTATTGTAGTGATAAAGGGTATGAGAATTAGATTTCTGAGGATAGAGTTGTTAATCTTTCGGATTTGAAGTTATATGATAGAGAATTAGATATTCTTGGTAAAGGCCCTAATTTTGTTCCATTTCATTCAAAAAATATAGTTTTTGATACAATTTCATCTATTGAATCTAGTAATTTGAGTGATGAGCAGAAAGTTGGTATTCAATCGATTTTAAATAAAAGTTTAAAAGGGAAAGAAAAATTTGAACACTATTTTGGCATTTTGATGTTTTAGAATGTAAACAATATTTTTTTAATAAAGTTAAGTCACATGATGTATGACCTTATTTTATTAATTACAAATTATGGCAAGTATTAACAAATGCAGAGGGGAAAACATTTTTGTATATGTCATATGATGCATGGCTTATAAAATATAGTCATTATAACAAGTGTTTGAAGGCAGGTTGATTCAGTTTTAAAGTATAATTTATATCATTTTAAAATAATGAACAAATAAGAAAAATATTGTTCTGCCAATTTTTTCTCATTATTTCTGGTATATATTTTAAAGTATATAAATATATATTATACCACTTTATTATGCAATAAATATTTGCATTAACTATAGTAATACTCTGTATTAAGCATATTATTTCTCATTCTTATGACTAATATTTTAGTCAATGCAATATTTTTGTGAAATATCTTACGAAGATGATTTTAAATGTACTCTTTATTTCTTGCATTTTATCTTCTGATTTTATATATGGCTACAATGTATTTTTTTTTTATCATTAATATTTTTGATGTTACCATTTATGTTTACAATTTATTTGTAATGAAATCTTATAATCTAGGGTCTTAAACAATAAATTGATTTGGAAATTTATTGTATTTTTTTTTAAGTTATCACAAAATTATTTTAATCGTATATATGTTTGTGTGTATTTGTTTGTTTATGCATATAAAACATATTTATATATACTGTGATCATAAATTTATAATATGGAAACAAAAAATTTTCATAATGATGTAAAATTTACTTGTAACCTTGAATAAAAATTGTATTGAACTCAAGTGTACATAAAATTACTTTTATATATATATGATCAATAGATGGCGTTTTATCAAAACCACCGAATAAGCGTATATTTGTTTACATAAACGTCAAAAGAGTCACAATTCACTAAATCTTTCATTTGCTCACCCTCAGATCAGCTGATTTCAAACTAATTTGCTATCATCAGTGAAGGATAGAAACTATCCTTCACTGATGATAGCAAATTAGCTTGAAATCAGCTATCCTTCACTGATGATAGCAAATTAGCTTGAAATCAGCTGATCTGAGGGTGGGCAAATGAAAGAGATAGTGAATTCTGACTCTTTTGATGTTTATGTAAACAAATATACGCTTGTTCGGTGGTTTTGGTAAAACTCCATCTATTGATCATAAATACAAGCGATAGCAAGTTATGTGATTATAACTTGTTTTTGTTTTTCATATATATATATTATTTACAAGTATCCTTCTATATGATTTCAAGGGAATATCTCTGCATTATTAATAATTCCTAGCTTTGTTATTATATATTTTATTAGTTTGAATTTTTTTATATCACTTTTTGGATCCATATTTGTCCGAAACGTTTCTATATTTGTTTGCTTATAATTATTGGCCCATACCTTTTACTATAAAGAGTGTAGTGCGCATCTTTTTTAGAATCATTTACTCAGTATGCTTTTTGTCATTATGTGGATTCTAACTGAGGGTTGTTTTTTTTATAAATATGTATTTATTCAATTTTGAATTACTTTTGAAATAATCTACAAATTAGTTTTAATTTTTTTTAAAAATTGTAAAAGTTCAATAATTTGACAGTTTATATGTTTTTATACTTTCTAATTAGTCAACTATCTTTCATATATATATATATATATATATATATATGAAGATATTGATATATATATATATATATATATATATATTGGCATCATTTTACAATTTATTCTCAGGCATTTATAATGGTTAAAGTATGGAAAACTTAGAATTACTGCTATATTTTTGTCTCTGTTTTTTATATATATATGAAAATTTTTATAAATATCATCTATCTCGAACATCAACAATGTAATATTATTTATTATTATCTTTTTCATATTTCTGAATAATATTTTTCTCCTTACAAAAACGGCTGAAAGCATCTTGAAACGAATACTATATTAATTCTTTTTTTTTATATCAATGTTTTTTATCTTCTAATTTTTATTTATTTTATTAACTTATATAAAATAAATAGTGTACTTATATACATACATTTAATTGTGATAAAATATATTCTACAAGAGTATATAGACAATTATCACCTATTACAGCAATAATGTTTTAATATAAAACAATATTGATTACTTTGTTGAGCTAGGCTTGGCTTTTGATACTATGTATACTATGATTTATAGTATATATATATATATAATGTAAATGTAGTATTATGCTAAAATTATTGACTCAAGAGATAAAGATTTTTGGATCCAACTTCAAACTATTATTTCTTGTGCTTGATCTTTTGATTATTTTAATCATAAATGTAAAAATTAACTTATTAAAACTTCTAATTATAATAACTGAAACACAGGCTTATATACCTATGTCTATATATGTAATATATAGGGTATATGAGCACAGACTTCCACACAACCCACCACTCTCCACTCTATCTCATAATACTGATACACTTGAACACATATATGTCGAAAAGATAAATAATCACCAATAGACATATTTCATGCTAAACCAGCAATCATCACTTGGTCCAGATTATCATCTCCACACCTATATGCTACAAGTGCTCAGATATATATTAAGATAGCCAAACTTCATACTTTAATGGACAGGCTTTAATCTACTCCACACTTCAACTCTTCAACTGTCCATCCAATTGAAAATCTGATGATGGAATGTGTTCAAGTGTATCAGTGTTATGAGATAGAGTGGAGAGTGGTGGTTTGTGTGAAAGTCTGTGCTCATATACCCTTTATATTTTAATTATAATGTAATTTTGATTGCTATATATTTTTTTGTTTCTAAATGCATTAACAATTTTAAATAATCTGAATAATCGCTTTGAAAGTGAAAAATATGAAAAGCTTGAAATGGGATGTTTATAGGCTTAGTGTAGTAAGCTGCGGATCCTTTCAATAAAACGATATCATAATCATAGTAATACAATCCCACAATCGGTGTCGTCTACTTTGAGAATTATCACTTTTTGAAGAACAGTAGAATCAAATAGGATGCTAATGTTTTTATGAATAATTTATATAAATAGTTTTAATTATAAATTTATTTAAACGCACATTGATTACACATTGATTGCGTAAGTAATATTTACTAAAGCTGTAACCTCAAGAATGTGCGCATAAAAATGTGATAGGAAGGACCTCTACAGGTTTAACCACAAGCTTATGTACAGGTTACAGCCTTAGTAAATATTACTTATAAATAGTTTTAGTAAAATTCACTATTAATTTTAATGATTTTATTACTAAACTTCTAGCATAGGGGTAGGCAACATAGGGCATGTATGACAAATGTGGCATGTAAAATGAATATCAATGGCACTCTGAATTGAAATAGTAAAAAAATATTTTTTAATTACTGTGCATGCATTTGTGCTTTAATCTACCATTTTGCATATGTGTCTCACATGTAAATTGAAACTATGATTCAGTTTAATCTACTAATTATTGTGTACAATAAATATTCACTCGATCTATTCTATTTTCAATGAAGATAAGAACTAAGTGGAATGGAAATATATATTTTCCCCCAGGGAGGATTAATTTTGCCTACATTTTTTTTTTTGACAGTCAATTGACTTTGATACTTTTGTACACTACTATGTGTTTAGAGTTAATTTATATTCAGGCAGAATATTATATTGGTTAATTCAGGGCCAGAGAAAGGATCATCAATGCTCCTGTGCAAAACAGTGATTGGTGCCCCCCTAATAATGTTTTATTATGGATAACAATGGAAAAATTACTATTATATGTACTGAACTTTAGATGTAATTAGAGGGAATTTTATTAAAGACTTGCAAGCTCCACTCTATTTTATAATCCAATACCATGACCACATACATGTAAAAAGATACATAATCTCCAATGTATATATTTCATGCTGAATGATCATTCATAAATTGGCCTAGATCATCATCTCCCACATGTATATACAATCACTGCTCAATTTATATTAAGATAATAAATCTTTAAGCTTTAATGGATATGCTGCACTTTTTTTCCATCCTCCAATTCATTAATCGTTTATATGATGAATTCTCAAAGCCCTTGTTGATGACAATATTATTGTCATACCCATGTTGTCTTTAAGTCACTCTGAGCTCTCATATATAGGTCCTTAATATGTCTGTTTAAATACCCAGAAAAGAGATGGGCAGAACTCAGACTGAATCTGTAATATTTTTAATACAAGTATATTATATATACTGAACTTTAGATCCAGTTATTAAGGGATTTGAACACAGATCTCCAAACTCTCTTGAGCTATTCCATCTTATATAACCAATTGAAGAATTGAAGGGAGGAGAAGATTGAAGCCTGTCCATTAAAAAATTTTAAAAACAAATATATACCACAATTTAATAGAAGTACTTTCAACTATCTATGTAGTCGTTATCAACTAGATTCAAATTGTATTACAAAAAAAAAACCATTACAAATGTAAACAAAAAGAAATACATCGTACATCAATTTTCCCACAATTCATTAATTTTTATATTGGCAGCCTGTCTATTTATCAAATGTTGATTTTCACTTTTTATTAATATAGCTTCTTTAATTTTGTGTTTATTATTATTTCTTTCAATACACAAAATCTTAACTTTATTAAAATCAAAATCATAATTACATATTACATTATGATCAAAAAATACTGACGGTGATACATCATCATTTCTAACATTATATTGTCTTCATTTTTGTACTTGTTTATATAACAACAAATGCTCCTTTGATCTTTTCTTCAATGTACATCGAGATTCACCTATATATGCCTTTCCACAAACACACAGCCATTTATATATTGCACAACTTTGATTTAAAATACTACATCTATTTTTTGAATTATTTATCAATCTATTTAAATTAGGAGTAGTATAAAATGCGACTCGACATATATTTTATATATCTATTTTATAAATTTCACTTATTCATTACAAATAAATGGTATTGATATCCAAGTATATTTCATTTTATCAATATCTATAGCATTTGAAATATTACTATTATTATTAAACTTAGTAACAATATTATAAATTAATTTATGATCATATCCAATATTTAACAAATCCATAGTAAATACATTTATGTTACTTATTTTATCAGAACTATATTTACATAACTTATTATTATTATTATAATGTAACATGTAATTATGGTTTGATTTTGATTTTAATAAAATTAAGATTTTGTGTATTGAAAAAAATAATAATAAACACAAAATTAAAGAAGCTATGTTAATAAAAAGTGAAAAGCAACATTTGATAAATAGACAGGCTGCCAATATAAAAATTAATGAATTGTGGGAAAATTGATGTATGACGTATTTTTTTTGTTTACATTTGTAACTGTTTTTTGTAATACAATTTGAATCTAGTTGATAATGACTACATAGATAGTTGAAAGTACTTCTATTAAATTGTGGTATATATTTGTTTTTAAAATATTTTTTTACTGTATTAATTATTGTATTGTTTTGAATAATTATATATATTTTATTATAATTGGAATACAGATATTGATTAATAATTTATATATATAATAAGTTAAGTTTGATGTCTATATTCGTTCCAATGTTAAAATAACAGAATTGTGGGAAATCTAAATTGAACTATGGGTATTGTGAAAGGTTGTCTCATTTTGATTATTCACTATCCATAAAGACTACAATATGTATAGTCTAAAGTACTTCTACAATAATATAATTTATGTGAATTTTACTGTATTTTGATTTGAATATATATATATATATATGGGGTTGGTGATCTGGACCAACTGATGAGTTTTAGTTTAGAATGAAATATGTATATTGGAGCTCATTTATCTTTTTCACATGCATGTGGTCATGTACATTGATTATATAAGATAGAGTGGATAGCAGAAAGGAGCTTGACGGTTTGTATTTAGTATTTAAATTCCATCTAATTATTATATAATTATAAATTTACTTTCCAAGTTTTTATAGAACTGAATTTAGATACAATATCATCTGCATTTACAGTCTTGAATATATCATTCTCTGCCGCTATTATTGACAAATTTACCAACCAATCTTGTGTCATTGTCGAATATAAATTTATGATTTTCAACTTCGAAAATGATCTCTCTCCACTCGCTGCACTTGTAGGAAGAATTAATAATATTCTTAAAGATCTGCTCAAATTTGGAAATGAAATGTCAAATCATTTACGTAAATATAGCATAGAACATCCGGTGGATTTTTTAAATAAGTTTTTAAACAGGTATTATTCTTTATACAATTCCTCTCAATTTATGTCTTTATTTATTATCACTCTCTGAATTTGTAGATTGAAATTCTTTTTATAAAAAAAAATTAATCAGTTTCACAGAGTTTATTTATAGTTGGGAAAAGTAATTATTTGTCTTGCATTGGTGGTCGAGAGGTCAGCGCGACTGCCTTGCACTAGCAGGCAGTTGCCCGGGTTGCGGGTTTGCATCCCGGCCGATGCTATGACATTTAAAAAAAAGTAATTAATTATATAAATATTCATCATACAGTCTTTAATGTACCTACATTAACATTAATTAACAATCTCTCTCCAAAACAAATTACACGTATAGTAAATCATCAATACTGAAATAACAATAATATATATAATTTAAATTATATTATCTGTAGAGACTCTTTTCATTTATCCCAGCTTTGCTCTTCCAAGAACTTTAAAACAACTACATTATATAGTCTATATATATATATTGTGCCCTTTTCTATAGGTCAGTAATAGTTTATAACAGTCAATTACTAAAAAATTTTAAATTTAGAATATGTTCTTTTAATACATTAATTATATTAAGTCAATTATATCTTTAAAGTACAATTTGAAGCTAAAGAGAATATGTAATATATAAAATCATTTAAAAATAGTTATATAAAGCTTTAAATATTGTTGCATATGGTTGTAAAAGCTGGCCATATTAAATAACACAGCTATAAATAATTAAAAGTATATTTAAAAATCCGATTTTAATAGTGTAAAACATATGATTTAATAAATGCTATATTTAGATTTGTAATCATATTTAAATAGTAAAAATTAATATAGTATATTGTAAAATAAACTTTGTGATGGTGAAGATTATATCTAATTCTATACTTTCTAAATTGTTCTTCCAAATTTTTTATAATTATATTATATAATATAATAAGTGTATCAATTTTATTAGTTTAGACAGAGAAATAGATTGAAAATCATCTAAGTTGTAATCACGTGATTGTTTTAATGTATACTATTACACACTGCTTGTTTGAATTAATAACAAAGTTTAAAATATTTTAAAAGTTATATTATAGAATTGGATGGAATTATTGCCTATCATAAAAGCAAATAATAATAAATATTAAGTTAACTATCATATGTAATGTTTAAATAGTTTTAATAAAATAATAATTTATTTAAATGATGTAATATTTTAAGTAATGTTTTAGGTTCATTACATCATTTTATTTTTCAAATATAATTCTACTATAAATTGAAAATCTGTAAATTTGTTTTCAAGCGGGGTAAGAATTGACCAATAAGAAATAAGTATCCTTACAGACGATAAATATTGTTGTAACTAAGATAGAGCGGGAGATTAAAAAATGTATTGAAACGGGAGAGAGGTAAATTATAACTATCAAAAGATAGTATTTTTAAAATCTTTTATTTAGTCAATTTTTTTTGGTACTTTCTTATAACTTTATCTGCAAAAAACTAATTGATAATTTTAAAAATATATTTTTGCAAAAGAGAGTATAAACTAAAAATATTTAATAATTTCGTTTAATATGATTTTCTAAATTTTTAAAGTACTTACCAGTCGTATTTTATCTAAAAGTTTAACCTAAGCTACGCAATAAAAAATGGATATACTACAAAATAAAATGGATAGAAATTGTAATGCTGAAGAAATATTTGAATATTTATTGATACAGCTTTATTTATGCATAACCGAAGAACTGTTTTGGTACATAAAAACCACAGCTCGGACATTATACGGAGTCTAATGAAAAAATTGGAAAAGCATTATTATGCATAAGTTTATTCAAGATTTATTTTAAATGGTAATAAGATAATTATATATTGCCTGAATTATTTTATATAGTATAATATTCAAAGGAATAAAATGTTATATCCTTTCTAAAGGTAACATTTTTTTTTTAAATATTTTCGAGTGCAGAGTTGAATAAAGAACCCAGGAAAATATGTTACAGAAGCGTTTTGTATTAAAATATCCGTTCTTCGAATTATTTAAAATGTACTTGGAAAAAATTTGTTCAAAAGTATTTGAAGTTTTTATTTTAAAAGAGATGTATAAAAATACCAAGTGAAAGTTTAAATGTATCAAGAAGAAAGCATAGATAAAAAGTGGGTAAAAGTTCACTATAACGGTCTATGGTTGTTTGCCCTCTATTGTTTAAAATTTAAACTAAATTGCTTGAGAATCTGACATGTATGCTATTATATTACAAATAAATTAAAATTTAATCAAATGTAAAAGCTAATAATAAAAAAAAAAACCTTTTGAATGTTGGATTAATTACACAACATTAATTAAAATAATTACTTTCAATTTCTTTGAAAGTTAAGATTTTAAACTGTCTACAACTTAAGAATTCAAAATAAAAAAGTATATGCTACTGTCTTACAATTACATGAAAATTTATTCAAATGTAAAAGATAATAAAAAAAAACATTTACCTTTTTAAATATAATTACGTCCTATACAGACTAGGAAGTTGGAGAAAAAAGTGGTATTGCTGTATCTACTCCGGAGGGCAAATTCATGCAGGTACGATGAAAACAAAGCTCTGCTAGTGCCACATTGGAATTTCAGCTTACGCTTTGCTCTCATCCACATGTTTTTAATATTCTGGGTGTGTATGTCTTGGTCTTCGGGATCCATGAAGTTTTCCTGATGGACGACAACCGAATGCAAATACACACCATTGTTGGGACTGCTGATGTTATTGTACGCAGCCCAGCCATTTGAAATAATGTGCGTACCTGGTAAAATGAACCGCTGTATCAGGCCCTCCAGTGTATCAGCCGTCCTGTCTGCCACTTCTATCAAGAAGCACTTTCTTGACGCTCTCTCTATGCCGCCAAACACCCAATGACCTGTCCGTATAGCCCCCCCTGTGATATTTTCAGTGGAAATAGTAGGTTTCATCTATTTCGATGATTAATGGCTCCCCATTGTCATCAAATCCACCGAGAACTGTCGGATTTGTGTCAAAATATTTGGCACATTCCTCCCGGCAAAAATTCGCCCAGTCAATGATAATTCTTTTGCTCATGCCAGTCTCATGCACAATGTGTTATTGGGGCATATTACGTGCCCAAAAATACACGATGCTTGTAATTGTTCCCAGAGGCAGATGACTTTGGAAAAAGAAAGACCCCTTTCTGATTGAGATGCGATGGTGGCATATTCTGCACTACCATCTACACCCATCTAAGCCTGTAGAATACTTCACCAGTGCACACCGAACACCGCACTGTTGGCATAAGGCGTAGTTCTTCAGAAGGAGTTCGTGCAAGCCATTTGATGGCCAATTCCATAGTTTGTATGACGTCCCATAACTGGCGCATATTCCATTCTTCTGCCAGAATAGCAGCAATGCTTAAAATGTCACTATCAGGTACTAACCATGTAGCAGACATCTTTTGTAACTATAAAACTGTACACGTATGCATGTAATTCGCACCGTTGAACACATAAGGTGTCTTTTTTTTTGCAACATGTGCTATAAATGTAGTTATTTTAAATTCTTAAGTTGTAGACAGTGTACGCACATTATTTCAGATGGCTGGGCTGCGTACAATAACATCAGCAGTCTCCACCTTCCTAGTCTGTATAGGACGTAATTATATATATATATATATTTTTATTAAGGAAAAAAAAATGCAGGTGACTGATCACCCACTACATAATGTAAATACATTTGTTTAAAAGGAATCTTTAGATCATACTACAGTCAATAACCCTGGTCTTCTCCATTGATTCATAAGAGTCTTTGAATTGCCAAGTTCTTTAATTCACAGATCCTTAAAACTTCATCTATGTTGCCATGTCTTTGTATAAACCGCATTTATGGAATTCATACTTTAATCTGTTTCTGAATTTCTATTGCTTTCCTGTTCGGAGTTTTCTTCAAAATTTTCCTCTTGTGAGCTTATTTCTTCATCATCTGTGATTTCTTCTGTTTCATCAGTACACACAGAACTAGTACTAATTTGTTGCTGCATTTCCTTTGGATAGCCATCTACTTCCTCACTTCCAGAACTGTCACTATGAGCCTCATCGCTCCATTGCTTTTCTACATTTAAAAAGGTAAATGTTTTTTTTATTATCTTTTACATTTGAATAAATTTTCATGTAATTGTAAGACAGTAGCATATACTTTTTTATTTTAAATTCTTAAGTTGTAGAATTAAAATCTTAACTTTCAAAGAAATTAAAAGTAATTATTTTTTATTATTATTTTTTACATTTGATTAAATTTTAATTTATTTGTAATATAATAACATACATGTCAGATTCTCAAGCAATTTAGTTTAAATTTTAAACAATAGAGGGCAAACAACCATAGACCGTTATAGTGAACTTTTACCAAAAAGTGAACACATAGATGAATAAAAATTGGATCCATGGAAAAAATAGTACTTAAAAGTTCATCGAATATTTTAAAATTAAATAAGATGGATTGATGCATCGGATACGCAGAGGATATTGGTAGAGAAGATTAAGAAGCTTCACGGGATTAATGAATATTATCGTCCTAAAAATACTAAAACCAAAGATTATTTTCTAAATTTTACTAAATGGGTTAATAATTATTTTTATTTTAAACTTTAACGCGCTTAGAGGAGAACATTTTTAAAAAACTCTAGAGAAAATAATAAGCATTTTGGACTTATCAGAACTATCGTCAAGAAAATATGTAACTATAGTTTTGATTCTTTTTATTTTGTTAACCTAATTTAAATCTAAAATTTTATATAAGATTAGGAAAAACATAAAAACATTAATTTGTTAATATTAAAATTTTATAATATAACAATCTAATAATTTAGCTAAAAAATATTTTAATATAAAGTGTATGGGTATGAATTTTTTTTTTATATCTGCAATGCTCAAGTGGACAAAGGAAGCCTACTGAATATGATGACTAGATAAAGGTTATTGGTAATAATAATAACTATTAATAATTTTATAATGTATATTTTTGTTTTCTTTAGATCATCCATAAATTGGAAGAATGAAGTGTAAAAGTTTTTTTTTTAAATTATATGTAACGCATTTTTATACAACATTTTAAAAAACATTATGAGATAGGATTGATTTGGAAATATGCATACGACAATTTTTTGATTTTTTTTTTTTATTAGTAATATAATCCAACATAACAAATAATTATGTGATTCTTTTTAAAGTTTTTTTTTATGATATGGGATATTCAAATATTGTCTAAGTAAGTCGTATATAATTAAACATACAGAGCAATGAAGCAAGCAGACTTTTTATGGGATCGTAAGATTGTTTAACTATTAATGAATTTTATTTATTGTTTTGTAAATGCAGACAGTCATTTATCGATGTAAGATGTAGAAAAATCTTGAGAAATAATGTTGAGATAGTGGCTTGGAAGTACTTAGTGAACAGGAAACCAAGATGATGTATGTTTAAAATAGGATATGATAAGGAATGGGAATAATATTTAGTCTTTATGTGGTTATCAGCATAGTTAACATAGCCCTATGACTGATACATATTTTATTGGACAGTGTTTATATTACTTTCAATATTTGATGTTCTAATAAAGCTGAAGAAATAGCTTTAACATCGTCCCTGTACTAGAGGATATTAGGCAGATAAATATCCTACCTCTTCGCACTGTGCCATGATTTTGAGATATGTTAAGAATAATACTCTAGCTTTCTTCCTTAATCCTATGCATCTGTTTTCGCTATCTTTATTTCATGTAACTGCATCGTTTAGTAAGATATTTTAAAAGAAATGATAAATAATTTAGAACTAAGGTTGTGATATCGTTTTTTGTATAAGATTAGTTTAGTTGCTTATAAGGAGCAGAATGTTATAACTTAAAATCAAAGATCCAAAGTATCCTAGGGAAAGAAAAGAATCATAAAATATATTTTGAATTTTATTTCGGAAATGAAACATAAAATTTTTAAAGTGGGGTATCTAAACAAAGATATTTTCTTTAAAGATAATAATTTTAAATGCTTTAGTGTTGTTATCTTTTTTAAGAGAAAAATAAGTATTGCATATTTATTTTATTTTAAAATACAATAGTACAAAGTACATTATGTAAACAATATGCATAATATATTTTTGTTTATTAATTAACAGAAATCTATTAATGATTAAACTTATATCATACTAAAGTAAGGCTTAAAGAAGAGTATATTATGATTAGTAAACATTGTGTGATAAATACTAAAATCTAGTATTGAATTTTAGATAATAGTTTGTGTAACATCTTTGACTTTGCAAGATGAAATTTTTTTTAATATTTTGAGAAATCCATACTCATTATAAAATTTTGTTTTCTATGGAATGTTTCTAAGTATGAATTTTTAAAATAAGATAGTTTAATAATATTAGAGATAAAATGCTGTTGCTAATAAAGTAGATAAATTTATTTGTAATAAGTTAACCATAATGAGAAACCAAATAGTAACATTTTTTTAATTTTGTCCTAAATCTAAATAAAATATAATTGAAATATAAATTATTTTTTTTATATAACCAGGTAGATCAAACTGTAAAATAAAAGGGTTAAGGATATCCACTGTAAATAATGTAAATAAATTGTTTAGTTATTTATTGTTAGTAATAAACTTTGTTAAATTTTATTTACAAAATTTTGTGTCAGAGTTATTTATTTCTCCACATTGCTGCATGAAAACATGATATATGCATAATATATAATTTTGCACAAAAGGTAAACAGAGAATTATTTAAGAATTTAAATATTTTATTGGTATTCATTATAATTAAATAATCATAATCTTACATTGTTTATTGGTCATGAATCAGTTATCACAATATTATATTAAATTATATGCTATCAGTTGCCACACATATTTTGTTTGTCAGATTATTAAAATGCTATCACGTATTTATTATATCATTACATGAAGAATATTATTATTGTTATTTATTATTATTAGTTTAAGTGTAGTAGATTATGACATAAAATCCCTTCTCATATTTTACTACCGTATTTTAAAATTAACTTAGAATAAATTTTATGAACCTGAGATTATTTTATCGAGCTAGATTATTATTAAATAGAAGATTAAGATTTAATTATTGGTCTAATCTTAGTGAGTAGAAGTTATTAAAGTCGTAAGAATACTATGAGTTTGTTATTTGAAATCGTAATAAGGGGGATAGTGTTCTTATGCCATTGAGGTAGTATCCCGTAGGATATTGGCTCAATGTAATCTATCTTGTCACCTGTATTTTCACTTCAAGTCTCATGAAAATATTAAATATTTATTTAATATATTTTTATAAACTGAACCTTATTCGAATTTTAAATTTGAGCTAGTGGAATATTTTAATTTTAATACTGAATATTTAGTTATTAATTATTAACTGAGATAGAACCCGTTTTATTTTATACCATACATTATCTGGAAGTGGAGATGCAGAATTACAAGGTCAGAATATATAATAAGTAAAAACAAATATCCTTTATAATCTAACGTTCATTTAAAGTCTAGGATTTCAATTATTTTTATCCAAGTGAAATCTTTTAGAATGTATTTTTAAAAAAGTGATGGAAAATCTTAGGCACTTTAATTATAAAATCACAGAGTATTAAAAAGACTAAATCTGGGTTCAGATCTTTTCTACTTACATCTAACCCAAGCATATATTTTATACATGTATGTAAATATTACTGATTCATCCTGAATTCTGCCCATGCCTCTTCTGTCTATTTAAATGATCTTAAAGTCCTATATATGAGGTGTCAGAATGACTTATGGTCAACATAGGTATGACAACAATTTTGGCAAACAAGGGTTTTGAACATGCCATCATCAGATTTTCAATGATATGGAGGGCTGAGGAGTTGGAGAATGGAAAAAATTGAAGTCTCTCCATTAAAGATTGAATATTTGCTGTCTTAATATAAACCGAGCATTGATATATGTATATATGTGTGAGATGATGATTCGGACCAATTGATGAGTGCTGGTTTAGCATGAAATATGTATATTGGGGATCATTTATCTTTTTCACATGTTATGTGGTCATGTGTATCAATTGTATAAGATGGAGTGGATAACTGAGGGGAGCTTCAACGTCTGGGTCCAAATCCCCTCTAATTACATTTAGCTTAAGTATATGTATATATTGTACATGAATTCTAAGAGTTGTCTTTTTATAAATTTATATTCTTTCAGAAGTTTTTTTTTTTAAAGAAATGTAAAAGTTTAATAATTTGCCAGTTTATATATTTATATCTAAAAATTTTATGTTGTATTATTTTACTATTTATTCTCAGGCATTTATAATGAATAAAGTATGCAAAACTTAGAATTACTGATATCTTTTTATCTCCTTTTTTTATATAAAAATTCTTATAAATATCATATATCTCCAACATCAACAAAGTAGTGAATAATATTATATATTATCTTTTTCATATTTCTCAATAATGTTTTTCTGTTCACAAAAATGACTGAAAGCATCTTGAAATGAATCCTAATTTTAGTTTTTTAATATTTTCGTCTTTTAGTTAGTTATTTATATTTAACTTATATAAAATAAATAATGCATTATATACAAAAGATTAATTCTTAACTGTGATTAATTGTATTTGTTATTATGCTAATTTGTAGTTGAAAGTGTTAAAATTGTAAATATAGTATTATGTTAAAATTATCTACTTAAGAATTAAAGATTACCTGGATCAAAATTCAATCTGTTATTTCTGTTGCTGGATTATTTAATTATTTTAATCATAAATGCAAAAACAACTAGCTAAAACTTCAATTACTTAAAATTAATTTCATTACGATTGCTATGTATATATATTTAATATAGCATATATTGTTTCGAAATGTCAATTTAAAAAAATGTTAGTTTTAAGTATTATATTTTTTTTTCTTTCTTGAAAGATCCTAGAATTAAATAGTTAGAATATCAGATATTTAAAAATAATTGTATATGTCTAAACATGCTAAAACGGAGGCAATGGAGAAACTAAGTACAAATTGTAGTATTAAATGGCTCAGGCTTTCCAGAAATTTTATCTTTTCATAATCATAGCAAATGGATTATGTGGGCATGGTGGAACATGTATGCAACAAATATATAAATATATGGAAAGTGGATTACAAAGTTCATTTTTTGCAGAGGGAAAAGTTATGCCTCTTTTCGATTTATAGCATAGATGTAAGCCATGCTTCTTTGATTTTACGTTTAGAGTCGTGACGTTCTGTGCATGTGATTGAAGCAGAAGATGATTCAAACATATGGTCAGTGGACATTTGCTGTTATGTTTTATCAAATAATTGAAACTGGATATTGAAATTATGTTTGTTATATATATATATAGTATATTGTTTCGAAATGTCAACTTAAAAAAACAATGTTAGTTTTAAATATTATAAATCACTTTGTCTTCCGCATTAAGAATTGCTACTTCTTTTTTTTTATATGTCAAAGCGTTGACCGGGGAGCGAATCCGGGCCAGCTGCTTGGAAGTCAGCTATGCTAACCGCTAGGACACCAACACTTGACAATTATTACTTCTTGGAGGACCATAAAATTAAATAGTTATAATATCAGATACATAAAAATAAATTTTATTGTTACTCATTTTCTTTTCTTTTTTTCTGAGTCAACTTAATATCATAAAATGAAAATACTCCCAGAAAAGATCGTTTTTTTAATATTTAGCTTTTCTGTGAGTATTTTCATTTTAGGCAATAATAAAGCTAAATATTTTTAAAAAAAACCTACCACTTCTGTATTTTCATTTTAACCAAAAATAGGTAGTTAAATAATTCAAACTGAATATTGAATTAATGTGTAACTACAAATGGATTACTGCCGCTGCAAGTCTGAAAAACGTTTTTAAAGAATGATTTTATGACAAAATAGGTGGTATTAAAAAATGCTATGTATTTTAGTGACTTTATTATTAATTATCTAGCACATTTATATGTATAATTTCCACCCTTATGGACCTTTAACCATTCATTTTATATAGATTTCAAAAACTATTTATTTAGTTGTAATTATTTTTTTCATATGTCATAGCATCGGCAGGGAAAATAAGTTTTTAGGTGATGATGTATGTCTTTAGTTAATGTTTTCTTGGAAATTTGGTTTGGATAAAATTTGGGTAATTTTGAAGGTTTTAGTTCATGTAGTTTAAGTTTCTGCACATTTTTTTCTGCTAGGGGCAGTGGCCATCTTTAAACCCTTTGAAAAATGAAAAGTAATATGTAGAAAAACAATTTTGAAATGGAAAAATTAAATAAATTGATGAAAAAGCAAAAAAAAAAAAAAACACTGGAATACTTGTTATTAATAATTTTAGTTGAGTAATGAGAAAATTTAAGTGGAACTTTAGGCAGTTGGTAACCCAGAGGAGGGGGTATCTGAAAAAAAAGTTTGGTAAAATGGCCTAAATAACTGGAACAACACAAAAAACTTTATAAACAAGTTCTGAGTGAGGGAAAATTGGAGTATGGTTCATGAAATAGTTGAACCACCCACCAAACAGGGGGATAAAAGAGGTAGTTAAATGCTGATAAGCACAAGATAGACATAGGAAAATTTATGCTAAAAATGCACTAAAAAGTGAGATTTGGTGAATTAAAGAGCACATTAACAGTAAAATAAGACTTTTAAAGGGCCAAATAAATATAAAAGGTACCTTTCACTGCTGCAAAACCAACTTTTCATAGCCATTCTGTGAGAACTGTGAGGAGGAGGAATTTCCAGTAAGAACTCCACCTTCTGACTACGAAGAATGTTTAATTGTGTCTAAATTTCAGATAATTATCAAATCCTCAGTGATGTATTTATTGATATATTACTTATATATATATATATACTGGATTTGAAAACAGACTTTCAAGCATCCTTCAACTATCCACATTATCTTGTACCACTGATATACATGATCACACACATGTAGAAAATATAATCTCCAATATACATATTTCATACTGAACCAGCACTCATCTGTTGTTCCAGATCATCATCTCCCATATATATATATATATATATATAATACATATTTAACCAGTGCAAATCTTCGTTTTAACATATATATATAGTCAGTGCTCAGTTTATATTAAGATAGCAAATCTTCATGCTTTAATGGGCAGGTCTCAATCTACTCCAATCTCCAACTTTTTAGCCATCCATACCATTGAAAATCTGGTGATAGAATGCCCAAATCCCATGCTGATGCCATTATTATTGTTATGCCCATGTTGATCTCAAGTCACTCTGATACCTCATATATAGGACCTTATCCATTTAAATATATAAAAGAGTGATGCAGGATGCAGGCTTAATGGGTAATATACCTGGAGCTTAATTGTTAATATACAGGATTTGAACACAGACTTTCAAGCACCCTTCAACTATCCACACTATATTGTAATAATAAAATACACATGACCACACACATGTAGAAAATATAACTATTCACCAATACTGTACCGGACGTCATAAAGCGGTACAGAGACACGAGATTCGAATCAGGGTTATCCAGGATGAATCTCTGAATAAGTTTAAGAGAGTTAGAATAATACATAACTATATAAAACCTTTTTATATTTAAAAACTAACCAAAATAAAGATTCGAACTCTGGATAGGATTAAAAAATACTTTAATTTAATCTTATAAAACAATTTAATAGTTTCATTATTATGGATGTCACACTTTTACATATTTAGTGCAGTTTATTTATATGCTATTGTTTAAAGAGAAAAAGTTACATAATTAGGAAGAGAAACTATATTTTGGTTAAATAATGACCTAGACAAAAGAATTCACAAGAGAGGAACTTTAGTGTTTGAATAAATTAACAATGCATTTAACAAACTGATCGATGCCACTCCGATCACACAAGAAAACTACATGTATATAACTGCGATCCCAGGTAAATTGGTCTCTGACATCCGTTATATTTATTAATTATTGAACAATAAAGTTATCAAACAAACGGCAATATAACATTCGTTATATTTTAATTCTTCAATTAAAATATAATAAGGAAAATTCATTTACGCATGTGGGAATCGCTTATCGTAACGCAAGCTTTCCATGATATTCTAAATTTAAATATATTAATAAATAACAAAACGGTTTAGTTATATCACAGCATTATGGCTTATAGATTAGTTTTAAGCATGAATCTAAAATACTATAATGAATGGCAGTGCGAGCATGAGGCAGCAAGATATAAGATTCGGTCCATTTTGGGAGAGAGATGCTTCAGCATTTAAATGGGAAAAGGAGAAATGGTACACCCATTCTTCTGATGAGCCATACCTGGAGAGAAACAAAGGAAGGTAGGCATATGCAATTGTCCGCGTAGGGTATCAATGCAGAGCTTCTGCTACTCTTTCCGAAGGTGTCCTAGGGCACTTCCAATGCCAGCTAAAACGTATACAAAAGAGAAATGAGGGATTCAGAGTTTTCCTGATGATCCTCGAGTTATGATAAAGCAATTAATGACGCTGGCTGACCTATGCTGGCAACACTGTTAAAGTATGATACGTCTTTTAATGACATAAAAAACTAATGGCCTAAATATAAAATTTTAATCAGGCATAACGGCATGACTTGTATGCTAAAACAAATTATATAACTGAAATTTAAAACTAGATGATTGTCTTAATGACATACGATTACATTTTCCTTCATCAAACGGGTCCCACATGCATTTACAATCAATAAGCTTTATTTAATACTATAATGCTAAAAGCGCTACATATAAATGGTCATTATTATTTAAAATAGGACTTAACTGGAATTTAAGCAATAGCGTTCTTGGATAACATTAAATTTACACTCAATAAATATATACATATGACAGTATTAAAATAATAATAATCTGCTTATAAACAGAAGTATTATTATTTAACTAGTTCCCAACCCAGCAAGCAATGGCTTTAAAACAAATAATTTAAAGTAATTAAAATATTCCTGAAGCACTGGGATTTAAAAGGTTAATCTAAAATAGAGGCTCACGGAGTGGAGTTGATTTGGCATATAAATTACATATAAAAATAAAAATCAAATAATTGTAATAATAAAAATTTCCGCACTAAATAAAATGTAAGATTTAAACTTAAATAGATGTAAGCATTTACATATATATGTTTGATAGGATTATAGAGAGGGCTTTTACAGATAGAGATTAGATATAATTATAAAAGAAAACATTAATTAGTATTTACAGGCGAGCATAGACAACTTTAAATAGCTATTGGACTTTTACCTCGGCATACTTGGGGTGAATGGTTAAATGGTTCATTCTCTGAACTTCAGTTGCAAGGATCAGCTTGGTGGTTAGCAATCTCGGTCACTACTGGTTCTTCATCGGCGGCAGCCTTCTTCCATGGCAGGAGTTTCATGGCAGCATCCTAGAGGCAGCCCCGAGAGGCACAGGGAAAGACAGTTCGGTTACCTGCTCAATAGACATTCTAAAAACTAAGAGCAAACAAATACTGTCAGACTGTAAGATTAATATTTTAAGTCAAGCATTGTTAGCCGAGAGGTCATCGCACTAGCCTTGCAAGCAAGTAGTTGGTTGCAGACGGGTATGGGTTCGCGTCCCGGCCGATGCTATGACATATGGGGGGGGGACTAAGACCTCCCTTATCTCTAATCTATTCTATTTATATCACCCAACCTGTTATAGGAATGCTTTGGTTTATTTGCCCAGAGGCAGATGAGACAATTACTAAATTCCTGAGCAAATTATAGACCATTTTAAGTAAAAGTAAGATATAAGAAGATAAGGTTCAAATCACTTTCATTAGAAAAACTTTACTATATAATAAATATTTTATAATTTTTATTTTTGATATTTTAATACTTTTGAATATTTTAAGCGTGTGGGGTTTTTTTTTTTAATTTAAAAGCGAATTTATTTAATCACATGAAGTTTATCATATTTTAAAATATATATATACGTTGCCACATAGTAGGTGATGGCAAGGTTAGTACATTAAATATAATTGCTGGGTTTGAACCCTTGTAAATGGTTAGTTTTTAGGAAGGAAAGCATGAAGCTCATTCTGACTACAGAGTGATTGCTTCAATACATATATTTTATGCTGAACCAGTATTTATCAGTTAGTCCAGATTATCATCTCCCACACGTATATATAATCAGTGCTCAGTTTATATTAAGATAGTAAATCTTTATACTTTAATGAAGAGGCCTCATTCTACTTCAACTCCCAACTCTTCAGACATCCCCCAATGCTGATGCCAATATTATTGTTATACCCATATTGACCTCAAGTCAGCTCCAGGTATATGAAGAATGCCTGTATTTCAAATATTACACATTCAGCCTGCATCCTGACCATCCTCCCTCTTCTATGTATTTAAATGGATACGGCCCTATACATGAAGGGTCGGTCAAAATGACTTGAGGTCAACATGGGCATAACATTAATATTGGCAACAGCATGGGATTTGGGTATTGCATCATCAGATTTTCAATGGTATAGATGGCTGAAGAGTTGGAGGTTAGAGTAGATTGACGCCTATCCATTAAAGTATGAAGATTTACTATCTTAATGTAAACTGAGCACTGATTATACATAAGTGTGGGAGATGATGATCTAGACCAACTGATGAGTGCTGGTTCAACACAAAATACATATATTGGGATGATTTTTTTTCTACATGTGTGTAGTCATGTGTGGTATAAGATAGTGTAGATAATTGAAGAGTGCTTGAAAGTCTGTGTTCAAATCTCGTGTATTTACAATTAAGTTCCAGGTATATGAAGAATGCCTGTATTTCAAATATTATATATATATATATCATTAAAAGCCAGTCAACACTTAGACAATATCAATAATAATCAACAATTTTAAATTGTTATTAAGGAATCCTCTTTTTAACAATAAACCCCTTTAGTATTAAAAGAAGGTTGCCTTGACAACAGTTTGAAATTGTTGATTGTTATTGATATCGGGATTGTCTAAGCCTTGATTGGCTTTTAATGATTACTTATAAACCCATTTAGCCTCGAGTATTATTATACTTATTATATATATTTATATGTATTGGGTATGGGTGATATCCATCATCAGATTGCCATTAGACCTCTAGTCTAGAAAATTTATAATTTACTGATGAGGATAACCAGTGCAAATACTTATCACAAACTATATCATCACTCATATATCTAAAATCACCACTAGATCATGGAAAGTGGATATTTTTGGCAAAAACAATTGGCAGAGCACACAACTGTAAATAAAATATTGAATAAATCTAACAGCCAATTGTATACTTCTCCTAAATTTTACTTTAGTACTGATAATAATCTCTGAAGTTTACAAAGAATTCACAATTTATTCTGATATATATATATCATATTGACATTAACAAACCATAATTAATCAGTCTTCCTAATTATATATGCCACCCATTCAGGCAGTTACAAAAGTGCAACAATAAATAGGCCCATTAACAAACCACGTTAGAAGCAGAAATATATATAAAAGCATGGAAAGGAAGATTACTGAATGCAAAACAAATATGCCTGCAAACATCTCTAGCAGGAATTCATAGGAAGGAAGGTCACTTCATCCAAGGAAATAAAATATTAGTAAATATGAATATATAAAGCGATCATCAGAAAAATAAATCATGGGGGCTGAACGCTTAACAATATCTATGATCTCTATATACAATGCATACATGCATGCATATCTATTTCTTTACTTTCAGATACATATGACATAGAATAAACATGAATCTGCTAACAAAAAATTTATAAAGATATATATGGACAGATTGTGTCAAATGCACATATATAAAGGATTTTTTAAAAAATCTTCAGACGATTATTGATGGTAACATATAAATGGTTATATAAAGTTATAATATATGAGAAGAAAAAAATTTTTTTAACTTTTCTTTTTTAGTAAAACTTAAGTGGAGCATTGATGATGATCAGCATGTTTTAAATGTCCCATCATTATTGATGATTTGCCAACACTCCAGACTCTTTTATCTATCCCACCCCATTCTGTTACAATATATTAGAAAATTTAGAATTCTTATATGTTTTAAAATAAGTGTTTTTTGTAGTTTTATTTAGTACAATTATTTTGACTTGCACTACTTCAAATTTACTGAATAGAAATCTCTAAAATAAACATCCGAATCACTGAATCAGCCATTGACTTGATATTTTAAATCTTTTTTTCAAGAAATAAACTTTGAACACATAGTGTATAAAGTTGTCCTGTAGGTAAGCTTATCACGATTTTTTCTCAAATAAAAGAAACAAATAAACGAAAAGCAAGATTATAAAAAAATGTTTTTAAGTGCTGCACTAAGAAAAATTTATTATTTGGATTTGACATTATATTTACATTTCAGTTGTTAATCAAAACTAAATAAATATGTAGTATTCCTATTTCCAATCTAAAAAGAGAGTGGGTGTAATGCTTAATATTGTAGTGGCAATTCAAAAATTGAGAGTATTTAAGACTTAATCTTTGAAATCATTTGCATGAATAAAATAACAAATGAAGCAGTTTTGAAAAGAATACATGAAAAAAGAAGATTGATTGAGGAAATCAGAAGGAAAAAGAGAAACTGGATTAGTCATATATTAAAAAGAAATTTTAAGTTTAATTAAAGATGTTTTGAAGGGAATGGTGAGTGAAAGTAAGAAGTAAGAATGAAAGAGATTGACATTGTTGGATGATATAAGAGATGGGAATAGTTATGTGGAATTGAACATCTGGGCTATAAAGAGTATGGAATGGAAAAATTGGATGAATTTATGGTGTTACTACTCTTTCGACCTATCCATTTGACAGAATACTGTTAATGATGAGTCTATCAAATATATTGTACAGAAATAAAGAATGGGATTCATTAAATAAAAATACTAAAAATATTTAAAATTAAGGATATTTAATAACATTCTGAAAATATGATGGTGAGATCAAAAGATTATTTTGTATATTCTTCATCTTACTGGATGTAATGATTGTCATTATATTGGATTCATTTATCAATTACGAATAACAGACATCCCAAAAAGTATTTTGTGGTGAACCTGTACATCATTTTTATGGAAGAGACAGATCTCTTTAATATATTGCTTTAAAGACTAATAGTTTCCTTAGAGAACAATAGAGTCAAGCCTTAGTTATTAGCTGCTATTCATAAGATGCTGACCTCTTCAGAATTTCATTTCAATTAAAAAATCTATAGTAGGTATTATGAAACAATCTATATTATAAAAACTCTTGTTATTATCATTTACAATAATATTAAAAATAAGTTCTAAAGTTTTAGAATAATAATTTTTAATAAAAATGACAGTTGTCAAAGTAAGCAATGATGCATTAACTTGAGATAATAATCATAAATTTATACAAAGTTTTTTAGCTGAGTGTCTATGATCTGAATCACTGAACTGCAATGCATCTAGTTACTACCTTTTATTATGCCACATAACGTCTGTGCTGGATTTCCAAATCAACATTACAGAAAATATTCATAGGTCATGCAGTCACTTAAATCCTAATGCAATTTGCCTGACAGACGGATTTTGCTCCATACATTCCTAAAGCTATCTTCTCTGAAACTGATATACCTACAGATGATCATCCAATTTACAAATTCTAAAATAATTCAAATGAGCTTCATTTTACACATAATAATATTAGAGTAATCTTTATTGTATTGTATAATTTATTTTCTTAACTGGGAAATATAATGCATCGATGGTCAATTATATTGACCATTAATTATGTAAACTCTCATTCACATTACTGGGGAAGCTTTTTGTCAGAGGAATCTAAGAAAAAGAAAACACCAATCATATTTTGTACCGCCATCTGTTGAGTTATTTTTTTTCTTTTTAAATTTGCAAAGTTGCTTATTTTTAAAATACTGATTTTTTAATTTAAAAAAAATCAAAGTAGGCCAATATAATTGAATAGTGGCAAAGTCAAAGAGTATCTTAGTACTGCCATTCTCTTTGATGGATTTATTCCTTTGTAACCGGTTTGAAAATCATTTGCAAGATTACTTTGAGGTACATTTCAGGATAATTAAGAACTGGGGGGTGGGGGATATTATTAAGATTTGTGATTATTTTTACACAATAATTGTTTAATAAGTATTAAAAATCAAAAAATATTCATTATTACATAGAAGATAACTTATCATTAAGCAAAAAACATTGCTTTCTCATCATCCTACGTTATGATAATGATAACTGCTATGCAAGCACTGTATGAAGAAACTTTGAGATATTCTAATAATTTGAAATTGATTTTATTATTTTAAAGCAGAATTTGATAGATTTATCAGGGATGAATGGTGATTCCTTAACATGTTAAATACAAATTTTAATTTAAAAAGATTTTGCTCATTTTCTGAAGTTATTCTGCTCTATCGACCATTCAAGGATGAAAGCATCCTTTGTTGTGATTTATGAACTTATTTCTTTCAATATTTGCAAAGTTCAGATACAAATATTTATATCTGTCAAATGTATATTACTGCCAAATCAAGTTCAATTTATCGAACTCTGATATAGCATAATGGTTTAATACTAAAAGCAAAAGTTGAAAGCTTGCAAAAAGTTTCAGCAGGGGGCACAATTAAATCTGTCACAGTGCTGGAGGGTTGATAAATATGGTAATGAAGGGATGGAATTGGGTTTGAATTGGGATTCACAAATGACATTTTCAAAAGAGTGATTGGATATGCCAAAATCAAGCAATATTTGGCAGTTAATGTGTAACTTCTGGAGGAATCAGTTTGGTACCTCAAAGATTTTCCTTTTTACAGTCAGTCTTGCAATTCATTTTAAAAATGATCAATCTTTTTTATTATGAGGAAAATCAAGCTAAAAGCGCATTGTGACATGACTCAAGTATGTGCACACTTTATTTCAGTATATTTTTGATTTAAATACTCAAATCCAACTACATATCAATTATTCTATCATGACATGCCTAAGTATTATATATTTTTTCTCATATGTCATAGTATTAGCCGAGAAACGAACCCGGTAACCCAGGACAACTGCTTGTAAAGCAGCTGTCACTGACCTCTCGACCACCAATGCTTGAATAAGTATTATAAATTTGAAGATAAAAAATGGATTAGACACATACCGCATTATAGAGAATAAGCAATACATAAAATTATTTTTATCACTAAGAAATATGGGCTTACAATATTTATGATTTAATATTGTTCTCAGTCATCAATGTTCCAGAGCCTAATATCTTTTGAAAAATTATGGAGAATAAACAGTACATAGAATTTTTTTTATTATTACTAACAAATATGGACTTACAATATTCATGATTTAATATTGTTTTCAGTCAAAGTTCCAGAGCTTATATCTTTTGGGAAAAAAACTTAAGGGATAAAGCTATTTTACTTATGAAGAAATAGCAGATGTTAGAGGCTTAATCACTGATTCTTGAGAATGGCACAATTTTATGAATGGAACATTGAACTCTATAACTAAAACATTACGATTACATTTTGTCATATTTTTGCCATTGTAATCCAACCAACGTATTGCAACTTTTTGAAAATTTTAAAGAACGTATGATAGAAGATTTTGTTCCAACAAGAAAACAATAATGAAAAAGGTATTTATGGAATTATATATTTATGATATGTAAAAGCAAACTGAACATGCCAAATTTGGCTTTCATGAATTGCTACCTGACCTTGAAGATAATTTGCATATTTTATATCTTGACAAATGTTATTAACAATATGCTATAGGATAATTTTAATAATGATCAATTTTCAGGTATGAATGACACTTTATAATTATGCTGACTAAAAGTTCACAAAAATCATTTTATTTAGGTATATGTGGACATAGAAAAACATTTTTGTCTTATGTGTTGATTTAAAAAGTAACTGTTACATGAAGTAGAATAGAATTATTTTTATTGTCAGGTGAAATGACATGTCAATTAGCATTTAGTTTATCATTAGACTTCTTTTCAGTTAAATATTCTATATTTACTTGACCTAAAAGTAGTATATACGAGCACTTTAATACGCTGGGTGAAGAAGCTATTAGTGGTAACAAAAACAAAGTAAATTAATCAGGCCTAGTACTTTTGAGGTTTTCCCCTTCATATTTGTGGCAAAAGACACTTTTTTAAATCTCATTTGGGGATGAAGTGTTTATGGCGTCTACGAGCATTAGAAATTCTTGATTCATGGAGAAATTGTTCTATTAGAAGATTTTCAGTAAATTACTCTGGCAATAAGAAAAGGTTCTAGAGATGCTGTTATTATGGCTACAAGAAATAGCTTCTTCAAATTTTTAATTTGTGACAGAATATGCAAGCCATTATTGAATCTAAATTTTGCTAATAACATTTTAATGTAAGGTTTATTCCTCCAATGTCATCTTCCTAAAACTCAATTTTCAATTAAAAATTTAAATTCCCTTTTATTCACTGACATAATTGGTATTTTTGGCAAGAGTTACACCTGTTCTGGTGAAAGTATTGCACCTGATGTGCAATGCTTTGTCCAAGAAACTAAGATGTATAATTAATTAATGAAAGCATTTTGCTAAATATACAGAACTGAAAAAATTTCTATGTGATTGATCAAAAATTACAATGGTGGAGAAAATGATTCATGAATCAATAATATACCAGTAGAATTTTTTAAAAACCCTTTGGGTTACCACTAATCAAATTATATCTAAAAATTGGTTATACAGTGATCCTTTTAAGAAATTTGTCTATGAAGAATGGTTATGCAATGTCAATAGAATGATCATTAGAGGGTTTCACAAAAATGATCTTCAATTAGAAATTACTACAGGTGCATTTACTGACATAATTTAGTTTATAGCTCAGAATTTTTTTAAACACGTTGAATAATCCAATATCATTATTTAATTTTTATTTGTCTTCAATTTTTTATATGTCTAGCATTTTCTATGTTTATAAAAAAAAATTTCATAGTAAAATTTTTGATGAAGTTTATCATTATCTAGCACAACCATGCCTTTCACATGGGCAGTTTTATGCTGGTCTTCAAAGGTATTAATGCAGTATTTTTAAGTGATACACAGAAAAAGGTTCATAATGAAGAAACTATCACAAAGAATATCATACATTATGAACATTTTTTGAGTTTTACATTGATAACTTTTTATAATTTTAAGTTAAATTTAAAACATTATTTTTTCTCATAAATAGTGAATAATTTTTTTTAATGTTAAAAACATTACCATTATTTACCTTAAAATCAATACTCAATTTAACATTTTTGTATTGTCTATTAATTCAAAAAGCTTGTTTATTTATTTATTTATTTATTTTTAAAAAAAATATACTAATTGTGCATGGATTGGAATAACAGCTACTTCATATCCCAGGCTTTTACCTAGCAAAACTGCTTTTCACATAAACAGTTTTTGGTAGGAGCTTCAAATTTTTAAAAAATTGAAATAAAAAACTACCACACACAGGATGACCTTAATAATGAAAAAACTGTCACTGATAATATATTGTACAATGAAATTTTATGAATACTTCATCATTAAATATAATTTGGATGAATAGCTCATCTTTTCTTCCAAAACGTAAGCTTGTGGTTAAGACCTGTAGAGGTCCCTACTATCACATTACGTGCATATTCTTGAGATTACAGCCTTAGTAAATATTGTTTATTAATTAAATAAAGTTTTGAATTAATGTGTAGTACAATCTCATAGTCTATATCTTGCAAATTAGAAAGTGGTATTGCTTGAATTTTTCCATTTGAAGCATTTTCATATTTAGTTGAGTGCATAAAAATTTAATTTGAGTAACCACATTGCATTTGCAGTAAATAAATAATGTTACCATCTTTCATTAGCATCTATATTCTTTTTTTAAAATGTATTTATTAAATAAAGTTTTTAATTAATGCAAATACAATATACTTCAAATTATCTGAGCTCATAAAAAATTTGAATTTGAGTATACATCTGGCATATGCAGTAGGTAAATAACATTAAAATCTTCCATTAAGCAGCTACATTCCAGTTTTTTTATTAATTAATTGAAGTTTGGTTTATCATTTGAGACAATCCCCTTCAAATTTCATGGTATGTAGCTTGAAAAGGAGAAAGCAGTAACGCGACTCATAAAAGTCAAAGTGTGCTGTTTTGTTTTTTTTTTTAATTTTTTCAGTTTTAAATATTTTTTTGAGAAGGAATATAAAATTTAATATTCTTTTTTTTTTTTTTCAGACCATTAAATAACATTATTTTTTTTATTGCTTTTTTTAAAAACTTCAGAATTTTAAATGTAATTTATCATTTATTTCATCGTCACCAGTAAACACAACTGAATGTAGCAATTTTAAAACCACAAGAATGAAGTTGGCACAAAGAGAGAAAGAAGAAAAAAAAATCAAAAAGTAAAGAATCAAAATAGTAAAGATTGAATTCAGAATATTGCTTGTAATTAAGGGATGGAGATATGTTTATGCAAATACATAATAATTTCATTAGTACAGCTGGTGCAGAGATCCATTGTGGCAGGACTATCTCATTATAATAGTGATTCAAAAAGAAAAATGAAAAGAAATTTAATGAAGGAAAGCAAAAAGAAGAGAGAAAAGATAAATGAAAAAAAAAAAAAAAACTCCACAATATTAATTCTTCTGATTAGATCTACTGTCATTCTCCTCTGTTTGCAGCTGACATCTAAACTAAAATATATATTCAGTCATGAAAATATAGAAAACCATGAAAATCATTAGACAGAGAATTAAGTATTTCGTGTCAAACAGCTGTGAAAATCAAAGAAGTATATGAAGTAGCAATTGGTGTATGCCTGTAGGTATTATTTTAAGAATTAATTTACACATCTTGCTTTGTTTTATCCATCATCATCAACCATTATCAATCCACTGCAGGATGAAGGTCTCTCCAAGTTTAATCCATCTTCTCCGATCTTTAGCTTCTCTTCTCCACATCACCCCTGCACACTTTCTTATTTCATCCATCCATCTTACATGTGGTCTCTCTCTGGGTCTTTTACAGTCTCTTGGAATTCGGTTTAAGATTTCAATTGTCCATCTATTATCATGTCTTCTGGCAATATGTCCAGCCCAACTCCACTTCAATGTTTTAATTTTTTCAATGCGGTTCTCTTATCCATACATTGCGTTTTCAATCTCTTCTTATTACTCCCAAAATGCATCTCTGTACTTCTTTGAGTGGTCTGGAGTCTCTGTATAGCTCTTCTATTAAGTGTCCAAGTCTCAGATCCATAAGTTATCCATGATTATGAAAAACATAAATGGCAGACTAAATAATAAATCATTCCATTTGATGTGAAGACCCAAATAAAAATATCATTCCTTTAAAATTAATGTTCTAATTAATTATGTGGAACTGAAGTAAAAAAAAAGGTCATGGCTATTCAATAAATAGAATGATTTTTTTTTAATATTATGAAACTGGAATTAATTGCAAAGAATCCATGACGTTTTTAAAAAATTATTTGATTTACCAAAAAAAAAAAAAAAACATAAAATACCAATTGTGTTTTTCTGAAGGTTTGTGATGAAAATAGTCCAATATAAAAATACAGATAAAATACCAATGTGTGTAAAATAAATACAAAAGGTGATAATTTTATTTGATGTGATTAATTTCTTGTATTATTTTCAATAAAAATTTGAAATACGTTATAAAATTCAGGAAATAAATATTGTGAATATTTTCTTTTCGTGATGTTTAATTATTACTTAATTCCTAACTGTGTTTATGTTCATAAATTTTATTTCATCAGGGATGAGTCAAATAAAGTATTCTTAATAACTAGGTATGCCCATTAGACGTTGTTTGGGGGCCTCTGAGCTAAAACTTGAAACAAATAAAATATATATATATATATATAATCTTAGTTTCTATCAATTGGCTACTTTAATGAATAATGCCATCTTCACTTATTTTTATAATACTGTTCGTAAGTAGGCTTTGGGGTGGGCTATTTATATTTAATATATACAAAAATAAAACTAAGCGAATTGTCTTTCTAACAGTCTTTCATTGAGCAGGAATGAAGAATTAGATATTACAGGATAATTTGCTGCTAATGGCTTAGCTATTTTTTGAATTTATCTTTTTATTTTACTTTTTTATTTAAGAAATACTAGATTTCTGTTTACCAACCAATTACTATATAACTAACTGGATTCGCCATTGGTCTGATACCAGGAGAAAAAAAATTAAAGTCGCTTGGAAAATTTCAGTTACTTAAAACAAATTCACAAGTTTTTCTATGGATTTAAACTCAATTGTGTGCATTGTAAGAAGGCACTTCAAATATATATATTAAATGTAATTATTTTGTTGTCCTAGGTAATCTGAAATATATATTTTTAAAGTTTTAATTGAACATGTAGAGGTTGCAACAGTGTGTTTATATAATAGATAAACAAAACAAGTTAAAAATGGTGATAGAATTAACATTTGAGAATAACAAATTAACAATGAAAAGGAGTACTAATGATTATTCTTTGAATTTGAAAACATACAGTTAATTGTTGTTATTATTGATTTCTTTTTCTGTTGAAGAATCTAATTTTATCTCAGGTTGATTAAGCAGCTAGTTATTTACTTGGAAGAATAACTTTTATTTCACGAATAGACTTTCACCAAGAACTTTCAAAATAATTACACGTTCCTGTTTTTTAAGGTCAGAAAACCTAAAGAAAAGACAACTTAGTAGCAATAACTTACAATTTTCTTGAAGAAAAGTCAATTTATTATTCTTCAGTTGTTTAGTTCTCCACCTAATTGTCAGAATGATTATTGAAACAATCACAGATTCCATTTTTCACTTGAAATAAAAAGTTTACTGTCCTTTAAGGTGGGGGGGGGGGGGAGTGGTCTTAAATCGCTTGAGAACTTTCTAACGTATCTTTTAAAAGAATTACTTAGAATTTGTTTGTTTGTTTTAATAATAATACTATGTCAAAAAATAATGATTTTTTTTTATTGTTAAAAAAAAAGAATTATAATAATTTTTGACGCAAATATCTTCATTATAAATTATGCAATTAAACCTAATTTTATTTACGTCACTATATGTAATAAAATATAATGGAACTAGTTAAGATCTAGCGAGAGTATCTTTATCTGCTATACAGTGGTACTTCGTTCACTACTGATAAAGATCACATTTCATTTGTTTTTTTTACGAACATTGTGTTGATGTCTGTATAATCTATCTAGATTTTGGGAGGAATTTCTTCATTATCCAATTAAAAATATGGCAGTTTCTTATAGAATTCGATTTTTAACTTGCAGAATTATAAGATCTTTTGATTAATATTCTTTAACTTTTAAATTGCCAGGGGATATTTGAATAAACCTTCTCAGAAACCCATCTTTAACTGTATGTGAAAGTATTTATAACTTACAGTAGTTCCAACCATATCCACGATTATAAACTATCAGGTTTAACCTGTAAACTAGATTATTTTATTTAACTTTTTAGCCCATTTTATGTATGCTAATTTATGAACCGGAATAAAGTAGTTTCCCTGACCGAAGTGTTGCAAATGTATCTTTATAAAGCATGTAGAGTGCCTCATGCTTTGCTATACCTCTGTTTGGTCCGCATTTAAATCCATCTCTTTTCAGGTTTAGAGCACCAAGCAAGTTACTGAGTTTAAGGCCAGAACCCTTGAATCATTGATTTGAGCTCCTGAAGTTATTGTTCTTATTCATGTAGCAAGCCGTTCGGTTTTAGGGCAACAAGTACTTGGTACTGAAGCCCATGAGTAATGATGATACATTGGCACCACAATCTTTAATTTAGTCTTAGTGTTATGGTTACAGACATCATGCTACAATCACCAGTTTGTCTCTCCATAATGTTATTCAGTTCAGCATTGATCTGAGCCCCAGATCTAGTTTATACAAAACAATTTACATAGGGAACACATTATTGCTCATTATGTAGTTTTAATAAATAAATTATACTTAATATTGTCATTCGTGTAAACTTAACCCTTAGCAAACCTCATAGGAAAGGCATAGCATAATTCAGACATGAGTATAAATCGTAAATAAAATATTAATTTGTAAGAACTTAAAATTAAATGATTTAAAGTGCATAAAAGATTAGACCTTGTATTTAATTCCGCTCATCATTGTAAGAACACCTGCGAGTGTAAATCCCAATGCACTTCTATTTTGTATTAATTAACTTATAATTTAATAATAATTAAATATCTTAAAATTTATAATAAATGTTTAGTGTGTTATTCACAACCCATCCTAAATCTTATCCAAATCTATTTTAATTTAGTATTAATTACTAGAATATGCATTATCTCATCAGCCATATGTATGTGTGATTAGTTAATTAGTCATTGTTCTTTGAGTCTCATACTCCACCCTTTGCTCCTGCTGGCACATGAACTAAAAGAGGCCAAGTGTAACCTCATATATGTCATCCATAGCGTAGTAAATCACAGAACGTTGGTAAAGGAACCAAGGTGTGATCTGATTCGAGGTCTAGATCAGCTTTGGTATAATTTGCCAAAACTCTTGGTTTTGTTGTGTTAATGTACAAATATGACTGTTACAATATATATGAAAGGTTTCTATGATTAAGCTTCTATTTTCCATTAAAAGAAAGCATTTGCTTCATTCTAACACTATTTTGGTTTGGTACTTATTAAAACAAACTTCAAGTGTGTATGTATTTATATGTATGTTTGTGTATAGAAAAATGATATGTATCTAACCTATTATCTCAATTTATGTTTTTCATAGATGTAATTTAATGTTTTGGACACATAAGGGTTGGTTTGAACTGGATTGTCAGCTACCCTTACAATATTTTACTTTCTAGCATAGTTTTCCCATCTATACTTCATATGTTTGTGAAATAGATCTCATACTTGAATAATATATTTATGATTGACAAAAAAAAATTTTTTTTTTATTTGTGTTTCTATGTACATATAAAATAGCATGTATGAATAAAATATAGCACTGGAGTCTTAAGTTTAGTAGGCTGGCTTTTATATAGATTACCAGTGGTATGGCTTGGTCAATACATTATATAAATGCTAATGGTGCTCTACTCAGTTCAGATTGTATAGTTTCATGAACAGTAACTATGGAAGTGGTTTACTTTCCATTATTGGGCTATGAAATCATAGAGAAATTATTCTGTTCTATTTCTTCAATAATTCAGATTTGACTAATATAAAGATTAGCAAGTTCTGACTTTCTCAATTTTCAACAATTTCTCTACAACTATAAATTAATCTGAACTTACTATTTATAGAAATTAATACATCGCACAGGCTTAACCCTGCATTTATATATGTAATATAGGCGGGATTCGAACTCAGACTTTCACATGGCCCACTACTCTCAGTGTCATCTCATATTGCTGACCCACCTGATCACACACATGTTGAAAAGATAAATAATCACTAATATCCGTATTTCATGCTAAACCAGAAATCATCAGTTGGTCTGATTATATATATGTGTGAGGATAGTAATCTAGACCAACTGATGATTGCTGGTTTAGCATGAAATACGTATATTGGTGATTATTTATCTTTTCAACATGTGTGTGATCAGGTGGGTTAGCAATATGAGATGGCACTGAGAGTAGTGGGTCGTGTGAAAGTCTGAGTTCGAAACCCGCCTATATTATTTATAGAAATACACACAAAAGATTTTAAAAATATGAAGATTAATACTAAGTCTTTTTCTTTTTGATTAAGTAAAAAAATAATAACTAAATTATCATTGTTGGGTTTTTTTAATTAACGTTCATCAAAACTAAAAAAGTCTAATTAAATAATTTATTCTTAGTCTTTTAAATAAAAGAAGGTTATAAAATTAAGTTTATATTAAGGTGTATTGCAAAAAAATATCCTTGCTTTAAATAAAAACAATTTTTTTGTTGTTATATTAAAAATTTAGATTTTTGTCAAAATTAAAAAGAGCTGTTTTTTTATATTTCCATTTTAAATACTTTATAGAACTTTAAAAATATCAAATATTATTAGTTTATCAATACTCCAGTTATTACTAACTTTATTTTAAATAAATGTATACGTAAATTTTGTCTATTTTCATTTCTATTTTTTCATTTTAACACTTTATGCTGTGTGCCATGAGATCTATCTATCTCAATATGAATATATCTTAAATTAATTTTTACTGTCATGATTATATTTAAGCTTTTAAATTATAATCTTGAAAAGAAAAAAAAAATTATATTTGTATATATTTAGTTATTATTTTTGGTTATGCTTATAAATTAACTTTTAAAGATATTTGTCTAACTTGACATCAGTTTTCTATTATCTTCATCGACTTATTTTATATCAAGTAGGATATATCTTCTAAAGCTTTTTATGACCTTATTTTTGAGATTCTTTTGATTTTATTTCTGTTATTCCAACTTGATTCTATTCTAGATAGAGGTGGCATAACGTTTTCCAAATATTGGTGTAGAAAGGCAAATGTTTTTACAAGTCTTTAGTAGCAGATGTTATATAAATTTTTCTATTCTCCACATTCTTTCTATATTTTTGTTTTGCTTTTGCTTTGTGTTTCATTTTTTACACTGTCAAAATAATTTAAGTTCTTGATTCCAAGATTCTTGGAGATTTTATATCCCTTTTATCTGGAAATTTTTTTTAAAAAAATAATTTTGAAATATTTTATTTAAAAAATGTATTAAATCCCCTTTGAGATTCTTTGTATTTTTTTGTTTTGTTGGTAGATATTTATCATGTTTTTTATTCTAATATTCATTGGATTGTTGATCAGTAGTTTTATAATCATCCCATTGTTGTTTTTTAAGTTGATGTCATAATATTTTTTTTTTACAAAAATGATATCCATATGAAGAGTCCTTTGTAATTGTAATTATATTTAGGACTATTTCCATTATCTTGTTTAATTGTGAAATGTTATTATAAAAATTCAGACTATATTTATACTTCTATTCCTGCATTCATCTGTTAGTAAAAAGTCATAGTTTAGTATACAACATAATTGGCCTTTAAATTCATAAAAACTGAATTTAAAGTGGTAGTCTGTTTAACTAGTCATATTTATCTTCATATAAATGAAAATAAATGAAAGCTGTTTTTTTATAAAATGTTTATATATACATATATGATAACAGATGGCGTTCTACCAAAACACCGTCAAGCGTAGTTTTCTGTTTACATAAACGTCAGAACGAGTATTCACTATCTCTAACTTTAATTCTACTTTCAGATCATGATTTCAAGCTATTTGCTATCATCAGTGAAAGACAGTTTCTTATTTCTGTCTTTCACTGATGATAGCAAATAGCTTGAAATCATGATCTGAAAGTGGAATTAAAGTTAGAGATAGTGAATCCTCACTCTGACGTTTATGTAAACAGAAAACTACGCTTGACGGTGTTTTTGGTAGAACGCCATCTGTTATCATAAATACAAGCATTAGCAAGTTTTTTAACTTGTTTTTTTTGTTTTTCATATATATATATATTGTAACCTTATATTTTAGTGTAAAATATCTTTACCAAAATAACTACAATGTATCTTTAGAGAATATTACATTCGGATTTACTAAAAGAGCATACTGGATTTAAACATGGTTTCAGCATAGTATATTATTATCCAAACTTTGGGAAAAGGTGTTGAATGGACGAATGACTATGACTTGCCAATTTGCTTTGAATTTGGATTATGAAAAGCCTTTTGATTCTCTAAGTATCTCCACAGTCCTTAAAGAGAGCCAAAATATTATCATGTTCTGAAATGTATTTATTAAAATTGGACAGTGGTAATTAGATTAGGATTATGGTATTAAAAAGATCAACCTTGATAAAAGAATATGATCAGGGTGATTCCACATCTCTAAAACTTTATACAGCAGTTTTTCAAGGAGTGTTTTGTGAATTTTAATTAACTAGATCTTTGAAAATTATATATTTATTTTAAGCAAATAATTTTTCAGAACTTTAAGAAATGCTGCAACATTTAGTGGAATTTTTTGGAAGATTATAAACATTTATAATGATGAATACATTTAGGTTACATTATATATTAATACAGGTGGAAGCATAATTAATGAAATTAATTATAGAATTAAACTTGGATATTAGTTCTTTTGGTAGAAATAATTTAATATTAAAAGAAAAAATGTTTTTCTATTTGAAAAGAAAGATTTTTGATAGATGTATTTATTGATTACTTACTTTTAGTTTTGAGACTTGGTTACTTAACAGAAGAGCAATGATATATGGAAAGATGATGTTGGGAGCAATAAGAAGGGATTGATAATGAAATACATGAGTGAGAGAACAAATAAGTATCATTGACAGTATTAATAGATCTAATATAGAACTGAGCTGGGCATATTTCTAGGAGTAATAATAATATGTGACTTTTAAATTGGATTTCAAGTGATTGTAAAAGAAAGATGAATTTGTTTTTATTTCATAATCATAAATAAAAGAAAAAGAAAATTACCTGATATTAAAATTAGTAATTATTTAGTATTTATGTCTAAAGTTTAAATTTTTAGCAAAACAGAAGTGCTTTTATGATGAAGAAGGTTTGTAATGAAATAAGGGATGTGTAGTTGAATTATTACAAACCTATCCATGTAATTTAGAAAAAAAATCATTAATCTAGGACAGTTAGGAAACCAAGAGTACTAGATTAATGCTACCATGTTTCCACAAAAATAAGACTGGGTCTTATATTAATTTTTGCCCCAAAAGACACTGTAGGGCTTATTTTCAGCTGTCCTTTTTTGTGTACAAAAATCTACATTTATTCAAGTACTTCTCTTTATAGAAAGCTGAAAGATTCTTACTCTAGAAACCCCCACAATTCCTTTCTTATACTCTTCAGAAATGCATTTTCTTTTTGTACTCATCTGATAATCAGAATATTATTCCATTTAACTTTACCATTAAATCAAGTGTTAATTGAAGACTTGCGAGATAGGAGTGATAACAAAAATGATTTTAAATATTTGAAATACAGACATTCTTCATATACCTGGAGCTTAATTGTAAATATAGGGGATTTGAACTCAGACTTTCAAGCACCCTTCAGCTATCCACACTATCTCAAACCAGATACACATGACCACACACATGTAGAAAAGATAAATAATCACCAACATACATATTTCATGCTGAATCAGCACCCATCAGTTGGTCCAGATTATCTCCCACACATATATATATAATCAATGCTGAGTTTATATTAAGATAGCAAATCTTCATACTTTAATGGACATGCTTCAATCTAACCCAACCTCCAACTCTTCAGTCATCCATACCATTGAAAATCTGATAATGGAAAGCCCAAATCCCATGTTTATGCCAATATTATTGCCATGCACATGGTGACCTCAAGTCATTCTGACCCTCATGTATAGGACTTTAACCATTTAAATACATAGAAGAGGGATTGGAAAATCCCCTATATTTAAAAATAAAAGCACAAAAATTCAGAAAATGTTTCTATATTTTACATTTGCATATTAAGTGCTTTCATTATTCATTATAACATATGGCATATTGAATTACTATGATTCATATATGATATAACTATATCCATCCATTATCAAGTACGTAAACATTTTCTACATTATTTGTAATGGCCTTGCTTGGGTATTCTTTTTAAAAACTTTTCTTTAGGAAGAAAATTGATGATTTAACTTAAGGTAAACTTTGATGATCACTTTTGTTATTTTAATAAAATCATTTAGGTGGGGGGAAATATGTTTAAGCAGTCAAACTATTTTTTCTTTTATTTTGAATATTTAAAAGTTACCATGATGAAACTCTAAAATTAAATCAAGCATTCTAAATCTAAGTCTTAAATAAAATACTACCTAAAGATATATAAGTGAAATTATAACTTGTCTGATATACTGATTTATGGTAGATAAAACGTTGCTATACAGGTAGAATTATATTTGTTGAAAATTGCTAATGGAAAGGTACAAAGAATCATAATTTATATTACCTTTTATTTAGAGCATTAATGTCAATAGTATTGTTTATTTATACATGCATTACTTTATAATTCAATATGTCCATTGACCGTCTATGTTGCTGACGATCTTGTCTAGGGCTTGCATTTAGGGTAGGACTGGCTTATATTATAAGCATCCTGAAAGTTCATGCTAGGTCTTATTTTCTGGTTAGGTCGTATTTTTAGAAAAACATGGTTTTATATTTACAGTGGTCAAGAGGTCAGCACAGCTGCCTTACAAGAAGTTGTCCCGGGTCAGCGGGTTCGCTTCCCAGCCGATGCTATGACATATGAAAAAAAAATTATGATGAAAAATTTAAATTATAATAGTACATATATATTTGTAACAGTTCGTAATGTAATGCAATTAACTTTATTGTTTTAAAAAATAGTGGGTGAGTTCAGGGTAGCTAAAATGAATCATCTATAAAAATTACTTCAATTGCTGACCTATGAAGATATATTTTATGAATTATTAAAAAAAGAAAATTTTAATAACATCAAAAATTAATTCTAAAAGCCTTTTTTGTTCTGATTAGGTTTTCAATTAATAATAGGATATATAAGTTTGATTCAACATTAAAAGAAAACGAAAGTATTAATATCTTACTTATAATCTCCAATTTTAATTTTTACTTTGGAATAAATCATCAAATATTATTAGGAAAAAATTTTTGTTATTGTTATATAAAGAATGATTCGATAGAAAATAAGAAATAATGTAGTATTGTGATATTTATTGTTTTTTTAAATATGAACTAATGAAAAAAAAGCGTAGATATTTTAAAATAGTAGTATATATAAACAGTGAGGATTGCCAATTCCTCAACAAGCTTTGTGATAAATGCTTAGCCAGAGAAAGCATTTATAATATCTCTGTCAGGAACCCCTCCCCCCCAAACCCCTGACCATGATTTCGTGCTTTGGTACTCCTTAGAGTGGTGCCAGGGTAGGTTCAGACACTAGATCTAAAAATACCAACCCAAAGCCAGCATTTATCTAAAAGTTATCCATTGAGTGGAAAATTTGAAATTTTCAGACACCTACATGTCTTCAAACCCAGCTATCCAACTCAAATATCTATATGGGACTGATATTATATATAAACTGGATGCTTTTTTTTTTTTTTACTTTGAGATATGTCTGTATTAACCAAAGCCATTGATGAAAATTTTATACTTCTTTGTCACTTAAGGTTCTGATCATATTATATTTTCTGTTGTCAATAATAAATATACACCTGATAAACATGGTGATAACCAAATAAATCTCAGAGTGTATTAAATTTTGAAGCATGTGTTTTATTAGATTTAATAAGGACTTATCAATAATGGTGATCTATATTCTTAAACGTTTTACACTTTTCAAGCAGCTGGAACATATTATCAAAACTACTAAAGTCACAGATGATGTCTAGGTTAAGATTGAAAGAATAAATTAGATGTAATTTTGTCATAACAAATATGTGTAACAGATTTTAATAAAGATAGAAACATCCTTGTTGTATTTAAGGGATAAAATTATTGTATACATCATTGCACTAAATGGCAAATTATTCATATAAAAATTCATTGGTTTTGGAATTAAAGAAATAATAATCTTCTAAAATGAATTTATCCTCACTACTTTGAACACTTATTAGAAAAACCCTTTATTGTATATACATATACAATCTTACATTGTCCAGCAATCTTCTTCAGAGCTATGAAAAATATACATAACTATATAAATATTATCATAAAAATGCAAATAATAAAATGAATAAAATAAAAAAAAACATAGAATACATTTTGATGGTATTATTTATATTGTTGTGTATTTTCTTTTATTTTGTTCATTATATCATAGCTCTGAAGAAGATTGCAGGACAATCGAAATGTAAGATTGTATATGTATATATGTACAATAAAGAGTTTTGCTATAAAAAGTGTTCAAAGTAGAATGGATAAATTATATTTATATAAAATATTACAGCAAAATAAAAGTGATGAATTTGCAAATATTGTAGAAATATATGCGTAGGTTTTATTTTTAATAATGAATTGCTATTTACTAATAATTCCACAATTGATCAGGAGTGCATAATCTGTCATTTAAATATATTATGCCCTAATAATGTTTTTATATAATTTTCAATCACTCATAATACTTTTAAAGAATCTCAACATTTTTTAGCACTTCACAATTTTAATAATTTTCCATTTATAACAGGAATACATTTCTATATTTTTATGAAGCAATATTTGCAAAAATATCAATTTATCCCCAATTATTTTAGTCATGAAATAATAAAAAGTACATAATTTTGTTGTCAAATACATTTTTTTTTATCTACTGTACATTATAAATGAATTGTTTCTTTTTTGAGTGTCTCCTTTTGAGAGATTGGTGACTAACCAATACACATGTTCTCAATCTTTGAACCATGTATTATATAATCTATTTTTATTCCATACCTGTATTTCTGTCCTCCCCTCATTTCCTCACTCTTTCTTTTTCTTTCTCCATTCTGATTTCTTTCCTCTCCACTCTTTCTGTGTTTTTTATGCATAAATTTTCTTTATAGTTATACTAACTTTTGACCTATGCATTTTTTATGTAATCCACTTTATTGTCAGTATTTTTCTCAGATGCCAGTTTGAAATCCATCTCGTTTTTATATGTTATTATAAAATAAATTAGATGTAACACTTCCAATATTCTGAATTTTAAATAAACTTAAAGCTATTTTTCTTAAATGCTCACATTGTCAGATTAGTTTTATAATATAATTTCTCTAATACTACTATTAATATTTTTTAATAATTATTTGTTAAAGTCTAATGATATATAGTCTTTAACAGCTCAGGTAAATTTTTTTAAGTCTTGTAAGCTTTGTAATGTTTTTTTCTAATTCATATAATATTAGGTTGGATGGGAAATTGGTATTATTTTCTAATTGTGATTTTATTTTAAAAGATTCATTCTTAAACAATTTTTTATGCAGATTATGGGTAGTTTATCTAATTTAATTGATAGGTTTAAAATTATTAAAAGAGGGTTGAATTTAGAAGTAATTTTAATTATTCAGTTTTGAATTCTTTTTTAAAGTGATTTAGAAATAAATGTAATAAGTATTTTAAAAAATTTAATTGGTTGGTTAGAAATTCTGGAAATATAAGTATTGTGAAACAAAAGAGTTTAGATTTGGGTGTTATTAAAAATAGGCCTGATGCTTCATCTGTTTTAAATTTGTCAAATTATGTTTTGAATTTATCTGATTTGGCTATTTTAGCTAAGGGTCCTGGTTTTGTTCCTTTTGGTAATAAAAATTTAGTTTTTGATTCCATTTCTGCTATTGAATGTAGTAGTAATATTTCTGATGAAAATAATGTGTCTTTACAGGTTATTTTGAATAGTCAATTACTTAACTGCTTGGGTCTAAACGGTCATATTGAATTTTTTAAAATACTGGCCTGAGACACAATTTTCCCAATAACTTCAGTTTTAATTATGTTAGAGCAAAAACAATTACATTGCTAGAAACTAGAAACATTAGGAAAACAATAAACATAAAATAAATAGTGATAACTATATAAAAAGTAAGGGAAAAAAAGAAATTTTCACATCTGAAATAATTATTATTTTATTGTTTGTTCATAATTTAAAAATTAACATTAACTAAAATTCAAATTACATCTTCAGTGATAATTTCTTTGTATTCCTCACAAAATTATCTTTCTAAACATGTATAACATGTCTTACCTGAGATAATTCACAGCTTTCTAATCTCCAAAAGAAATCGGATATGACTTCTTTATTTTTATCTTGTACCCCAAATGTTCTAAATGTCAAAGGCATCTATAAAGAAAAAGATTCATCCTAATAAAAGATACAAAAGAAATTATCATAGCAATTGGCTTCTTGTCTATCTAAAACTAGAAATTGTAGTCTACTGTCTATATCACTGATAAAATGAGTTTCATCTTTTCATTTTATATTTTTTTTGTGTACATCAGTGATGTTTCTATTCTTTATGGACACCAGTGATTCTTTATGCACAGAAGTGATACTATCTTTTTACATTTATTGTATCACATAGATATAATTTATTTGTATATAGTCCATTTGTTAGCTATAGACTTGAAAATAATGTTATGAAACACATAGCAAAACCGGAGACTCCTAAGCATGAACAAGAATAAACAAACAAGAATCAGGATTTGATTATATGCTTGGGTATGCGATCTTTGTAACATTTGATTATTAGTTTTATAACTCATTACATGTAAACACAATCATATTATATAAACATAATTATAATAATAATAAATTATTATACTTTTTGAAAATCATTATTTTTATAAAAATAAGTGAATTAGTGTAGGTAGAACTTTAGAAAATTACGATAGATATGAATTCTATATGAGCATAAATAAATATATAACTACAAACTAACACACAATAACTTTAGAAAATTACGATAGATATGAATTCTATATGAACATAAATAAATATATAACTACAAACTAACACACACTAATTACAAACTAAAATTAATAAAAAAGATAATTTTTTCAAAAAATTAAAAAAAAAAATTTAAAAATTTTACTTACGAGTATTACATTGAAGCTCTATTGTAGGCCTTGTTTGTGAAAACACCGGAGAAATTTTCACTTGCAAACCATAAACCATTTTTTTTCTTTTATTGCTTCATGGTAATTACAAAATTTATCAAAAAAGAAAAAAAAATTAAATACTGTGGTCAATTAAAACGGTTGCCAAAAATCCAAATTTCAACCAATTTTTTTGAGGTAAACATTTTCTGAAAGCTATGTCATTGAGCTATTAAATGCCAGTATTTTGATTGACGTCATCCTTATACTTTTTATGTCAGTAAAGAAAGAAAATAACACGTTATCCGACAAGCACTCAAAGAGCGCACGCAGCGCCAATGGAGCTCAAGAAGTTAAAAAAGACAAATGTGTTTTTGCCCCTAAGGAAATTAGTCCTGTTAAAAAGGTTGAAAGTCAATGATTTTATCTTGTTGAAAGAAGATAAAGGTGGCTGGTTTGTATTGTTAAATAATTTTGATTTTAAAAGTAAAGTTTCTTTAGAATTAAATAATGGAAAGTATGCTATTTTAGTTTCTGATCCTGGTAAAAAAATAAAATGTAAATTGATTAAAATTATGAAAGTTATGGAAAATAAAAAGTTATTTGATAGAGCTATTTATTTAAGTTGTTATCCTAGTGATTATGTGTCTCCAAAGGTTTTCTTTAACTTGAAGTCTCATAAAAATAATTTTCCTTTGAGATGTATTTTTGATTTTACAGGAGGAATTGTTGATAAAGTATAAAAAAATTTATAAGATCTTTTAAGGACTATATGGAATTGAGTCAATTTTGTATTTCTTTTTCTTTTGAAGCTTTTAGGAAAATAAATATTTTTGTTTTGAATGATGAGTGTTTTTGATAGTTTAGATATTAAAAAAATAGGGTATATGAGCACAGACTTATGTATCAGTCGGTTGATAGATTAAAAAGTATTGATGCTTTTCTTTCAATTTTAAAAATTGGAATGTTTTTCTGCAGATAAGATTAAGGTTTTTTATGATTTACTTTTGCTGTTAGAGGATTCAGCGTATTTTATGTGTAATATATGTTTTATAAGATTAGAGAGGGTTGGATTATTGGTTGTGTTATTTCTTCATTGATGTGTTCTGTTTATATTGATTATTTGGAGTGTAGTGTTATTAATCAGTTTTCATGTTCTTTAAAATTATTTGTTAGATATGTTGATGATTGTTTGTTTGTTATTCGAAAGAAAAATTAGTGGAGTTTTTATGTGGAATGAATGCTTTGATTTTAGTATTAAGTTTACTATTGAGGGTGATAGTTTTTATTTTGTAAAATTAAAGTTTTTAGATTTAAGTGTTGAGAAGGTTAATGATGTTTTGTTTTATAATCATTTTATAAAACCTAAGAATTTGAGAAATATGGTTAGTCCTGATAGTTACCAGCCCTTTATGTATAAAAAAATGACTGTTGAATTTTTGTTGTATGAATAGAATGCTTAATAATTTTAATGATAATGCTGATCTTCAAAGAGGTAAATTTGCTGCTGATTATGTAGAATTGGGTTATAATCATGATTTTATTAGAAATCTTGTCTTTAATAATAATGTTTATAGTTGTGATTTTAATGGTAAGAATTTTGTTGGTAAGGATAATGAGTATATGTCTTTACCATTTAAATCTTCAATATATAATTTGGTTTATGAGAATAGTCATTTGTTAGGAGAAATGAAGGTTTCATGGAAGAAAGGTTCTGATTTGAATTTGTTACTTAATGGTTCAAAGCAGTCTATTGATAGTAGGTCTATTCCTGGTATTGTTTATAAGATTCCGTGTAGTTGTGGTAAATTTTATGTAGGTCAGAATAAGTTTAGCCTTAATGAAAGGATTAAGGTTCTTGTAAGTAGAGCTAAACGTAGGTATCTTAACTCAGCTTCATATATTCATGAATTGAATACAGGCCATAGAATATTGTTTGACAATGCAGTGGTTATTTTTTATGAAAAGAATGAATTAAAAAGAAGAATAAAGATTTTTGATAATAAAACTTCTTGAATCTGACACTATCAATCTTATTAAGACATCTTTTGATATTAAGGGAAGGTAGTGTTGAAATGAATTAGGGGAAGTTTTGTTTGTTTGTATATATATATATATATATATGTTTGTTCCTTTAGTTTGATTTTCACTTGAGAAGGTCTATTTGTAGTAGATGAAACCATGGTCATGTAAGGATTTCGGTAAAAATTTTGGATTTTGTCTAGTATTGTATTATTTTATGGTTTTGCATTTTATTTATTTCTAATATGGTGTTAAGCAGTTTTGGTTATATATATATATGTTCATACATTACTATGTTGTTGTATTAAACAATTCAAAATACAGCAAAACTCTCCATATAGTATGTTGTTGTATGTCATGAAACCCATAATGGTTTTAATATATAACATTACATCATTAAATTTTAATCACAATCTTAAATTATATTAAAGCATATTTCGGATAAAATATCTTTTCTTTAAAAATAATAATGGAATAATTATATTACTAACCCCAAGATATTAATGATATTGTGAAGTATGAAGTGTAAATAACAAGATGATTTAGAAAGCAAAATGACTGAATTTAAACCTAAATTTTATGAATAATAAAAGATAAGGAATATATTGAAAAAAAAAAATTTAATTTGGGTACAAATTGTTGAGGTAAAAGAAATATGATATAATTTTGTGGGAAGTATTGCCGGTATTAGTGATTGGTGATAATATTTATTATATAGTAATATTTATTATAATAATAGTGATATGTTATTAGTGATAATAAGTCTGCATTAAAGTTATATTTTTTTGTATAGAAATTGCATTTTATCTGTTTCAATTACTGTGTAGATGGTATTTTTTATTTTGTAATTGTGAGTTTAATGTTTATTTTAGTCATTCATGAGTTTTATTTATTTTACTGATAACTATCTTTGTCTTGCATATCATTTCCTATGTTATAGTTTTCATTCATGGTTTATTTATTTCCAATATTAGTGATTCTTTATTTTGTTTTTTAAATAATTTATGCTTCCATTCTGCAGTTAATGAATAAAGTTTATTTTGACTAGTTTAACTATATATTTATCTTCTGTAAAGAATTTCTTGACAAAGAAAATTGTGATCAAATCATAAACTTTTAATTATTATCAGAGGTAATTAGTCATTATTTTCTAACAGTCCTATTGAAAATTATTATCATTATTTTCTATCAGTCCTATTGAAAATTATTAGAATATCTTATGAAGATGATTATTTTCAATGATTTTCATAATATAATCATAAATATTAAAAAAAATTACATCTAATAAAGTAAATTCACAAATAATTTTAAATCTCTTTTTTTATATATTCTTTTGCTTACATTTTTTTACTATCTGTAAAATTTATTTCTACATTTATTTCTCTAATTGATAACTAATTAGACTGAATTTTTAATAGTTTTTGGAGAAATTGATCCTTTGACAAGATTTAAGCATAATTTACCGTCATATAGTTAAAATATGCAGTATTTATTACATCTTTTTTAAAAGTTGAAAATTACTGTTAAAAGGAAATTACATTAGAAAGAAAACTAATAAATGAATTTAGAAAATAAAAGTAGAAACGTGTAACCTTCTGTTTTCTGACGTTTTAATGAGTTAATTTTATTATGAAGAACATATTTTAAGAAGGAGGAAAAAGAATCTAGTTAATTTCATATTCAAAATAAAAATTTGAACTAATAGTGTATTTTTTTTTTTTTTTAGTGAAAACTAAACCTCCCACAGTCAAATTCTTTTTAATAGAAAAAATTAAGTTTGCTATTGGCAATTTTTATATATTTTTCAAATTTTAAAAGGGAGAAAACAACGTTTTTTTTTTATTATTTTTAAGGCAATCATAATATATGTATATGTGGGTGCGCGCGGGCGCTACTTGTGTGTGTATTAGATAATCTTCTGGAAAAGTCATTATGGCCAAAGAATTTTTCAATAATTTGAAGCTGTAACTAAGCAACAAGAAAATAAATTGGTTATTAAAAATGCTTCCTGCCTTGCGTTGCATATATTGTTAACAAAACAATTATTACTGCATCTCACCTTTTAAATTGATTACATAAAATTGAGTTCATATATACAGTTTCTGTATTTGATTAAAAATCCAAGTGATAAAAAAAGAAAAAGAATAGCTAAACAGTATTGATACATTTTTTTTTTTAAAAAAATTATTTTAAACAAAAAAATTATATTATTATAATATATAGAAAATAAGATAAAATTTTGAAAAAAAGTTAAAAGTTTCAATGATGTATTATTTTGTGGAAAGTGTTTTTGTTGTATTATTTTTTTTGATAGTGGTTGCAGTATTTCAATTGAACGACATTGTGTTCCTGCAACAGGTTGATGCTTAGAGTGACCATAGAGTATTTATAGGGATGATAAATATATTGCTTTTTGATGGTGGGTTTGATGTGAGTTTAGTATTGTGAAGACAATAAAAAGCAAGAAAATGGAACATTGATTCATCTTTCACTTCAAATATGGTCGAGAGGTCAGCGACAGCTGCTTTACAAGCAGTTGTCGCGGGTTCGCTTCCCGGCTGATGCTATGACACATGAGAAAAATATATATATATACTAATAAACAGATTGAAATTACTTTATTTAGGACTTATTGTGATATAATAATGCCTAGGGAAAACTTTTTTTTTTTGAAAGAAGAGATGTTAAAATAAGTTAGATTGTACTCTAATGATAATATTCAAGTGCCAGCCGTTAAGAGATCTGAGAATTAATAAAAAGGTGTCTTTGACGGAAACCACACAGGCTTATTATATACCTGAGTCTATATATGTAATATATAGGGTATATGAGCACAGACTTTCACATGACCCACCACTCTCCACACTATCTCATAACACTGATACACTTGAACACATATGTTGAAAAGATAAATAATCATCAATATACGTATTTCATGCTAAACCAGCAATCATCAGTTGGTCCAGATTACCATCTCTACACATATATGCTATACGTGCTCAGATATATATTAAGATAGCCAAACCTCATACTTTAATGGACAGGCTTCAATCTACTCCACACTCCAACTCTACAACCGTCCATCCAATTGAAAATCTGATGATGGAATGCTCAAAGGCCACCCTAAGGCTGAGATTCTTGTCACACCCATGTTGACCTAAGGTCAATCTGACCCCTCATGTACAGGGAATAATCCATTTAACATATATGTGTTCAAGGGTATCAGTGTTCTGAGATAGTGTGGAGAGTGGTGGGTCGTGTGAAAGTCTGTGCTCATACACCCTATATATTTCATATATAGACACAGGTATATAATAAGCCTGTGTGTTTCCGTTATTACATAGTAGAGAGGTCTGCCCATCCTTTGTATATGTGTTAAATGGATTATGTCCTGTACGTGAAAAGGTCAACATGGGTGTGACAAGAATCTCGGCCTCAGGGTGGCCTTTGAGCATTCCATCATCAGATTTTCAATTGGATGGACGGTTGGAGTGTGGAGTAGATTGAACCCTGTCCATTAAAGTATGAGGATTTTCTTTAAAATGAAAGAAAAAGGATTGATTTGTAAGAAGTCAAAATCTACATAAATTTATTTTATAACATTAATTGATTTGAATAAAAGATTATCGAACTGTAAATGGATACTTATACCATGTTGTAGAGCAGAGATGGACAACTTTTTTTGTCAATAGGTCAAATGAAATTTTCTTATCATGACACGAACTGGAATAGATTTTAATATATATCTGAGCACCTATAGCATATATGTGTAAAGATGGTAATCTGGACCAACTGATGATTGCTGGTTTAGCATGAAATATGTATATTGGTGATTATTTATCTTTTCAACATATATGTGTTCAAGTATATCAGTGTTATGAGATAGTGTGGAAAGTGGTGGGTCGTGTGAAAGGCTGTGCTCATATACCCTACATATTACATAAAAAGGTGTCTTTTTAAAATTAACTTGAAGATAATTTATTATACATATTTGCTTATATTCTTGGCACACTTACTTAAATATAGAACTCCAAGTAAGTTTTAAAATCTTACCTACATTTTTAAACATATTTTGTATTAGCTTCATTTATATAATAAAATATGCTACATTGCATAGTGTTCTTAATTTACTTGTAATCCCCAACTACTGATATTAACACACACACACACACACACAAACTATTAATATATATATTGTAACGGTAAAAAAAGTAGAGCTGCTTTAACCTAACCTAGAGATGCAGATAGAGGGGGTTCGAACCTCACCTACTCCTCTAGATTGCTACTAAGCGACTTACTCCCCAAACCTCACTAGAATTTAATCTTAATGTATGCCCGGTGGTCAGGGAGAGAAGAGACCACGAAAAGGAATTTTTACATATATAATGATCAGATGTACATACGTATGTCATAAAAGATAACAATACTAAGTGGTTTTATTTATAGTGAATGAAAGATAACAGAAACATTTATTATTTACATTAAAAGAATTCATACAATGTTTTATTAATAGAGTAGACCAGATAGACATATATGAAAGATCCATTGATCGTAATGATAAGAACGGACAAAATTTTACATTACAATTTCTTCTTTAAAATATTCCAGCCAATGAAAGTGTTACATAAAAGAAATCAAGAGAGAGAGATGATTCATTAACTTTATGGATGGCAAACATGGAATTAAATAAGTGGTCAAACTCAACTAAACACTTTGGACCGGTTCTAATCATAGCCCTGCTGATGATTAAAGAAAATGAGAAAGTAACCCCCAGCAGGAATTTCCAGCCATAATTGAGACATTTCAATGAGATTTTGAGAAAAATTTCCTAATAAATATAAATATACAAGACCATGCACAAAGGCGATAGCATATAGTGGGCTGTGAGGCTCGAGACATAACAGTTACCAAGAGGTTAACACAAGACCGGATAGCTCTCCATCTCTAAACTAGGTTAGAGAGAAAAATGGAACCCGTTCGCTAAACGCGTGACCCGGATTCAGGATCGGAGTTTTTGTTGCTTATGTCCAGTTATGTACATTGAAAGGACTGAGATCGACATGAGATCCAGAACAATTTATTTGTTTTTCAGAAGGTACGAATATAGATATGTTAACCTAAGTGAACTTGGCAAAAAGAAGCACTGTAATATATGCTGAGCGGCCCAGTAAATCACCCGAGGCATGATATCATATAAATATGGTCAACGACCTTTAAATTTAAAAAAGAAACCCTCTGCAAAAACATATATATATTACGAACGCTCAATTATCACTGAAAATCTGCAGAAAGTAGTAACTTCCCCTTTATAAAATTCAGATCACTAAAACAAGAGGGCGGATATTTTATTGATTTAGTTGAAGTTTAACCAACACACCCCAGAGTCAATGCTATTTAATAATTTTTAATACATATTGTCAAAATGTACTCTCTCTTATTACTCAAATATAAATGCGAACGTTTTATTTCATGCTCTTTAAAATATAATGTTAAATTTGTAACCCTTCATTGACTAAAATATACAGGCATTTGATAAGGATCTTTCTTTTATATATATATAAAAAAACTAAGTTAAAGTTTGGAAAGTTTTATAATAGAATATTTAGCAATTTAAATCTTGATTTTAAAATAGAGTTTTTTTGCACCTTCTATGATTTGCTTCCTTTTCTTTCCAAAATATCTATATAAAATAAATAACTGAATTACTGGAGTATAATGGCGGAAAGTTAAACGAAGTAATTTTCAATTAAATTTATAAGAGCTATCGCCGCCATTATATATATAATAATCCCACCCATTACGATATAAAAAAAAGAAAAGAAAGCAATTAATGAAATACCATTTTACAAGATATGAATACGTAGATTTAAAAAAAAAACATATATAAAAAAAATAACTCTAGAGTGTATTTGTAAATTACAAAGAGATTTTTATGTGAATTTATGGTAACATTACCGGTAACTCAATGGGGTGGGTCAAGATGAGTTCATTAGATGTTTACCGCAAGTCTTCTCGGTTCTTCAACTTTGTTTTTCCATGTTTGAGGGCAGATATTCATGGATACAGAGCAGACACTTTTGTTCTCTGGCTGGCTTACATGGTTATGACTCCGTCCTCAGGAACAGCTCAGGAGAGCGAAGGCAAAAAGGTTACCCCCGCATTTTTGCAGAGCAACACATTTCTGGATTTTTATTTATATGCCGAAAGAATAGAGTGTAGCTTGAAGTAAGTACAGCAAGCAAGAGTTCGCTATATTGTCTAATTTTTCAGCAAAATTTCTTCCAACAAAATTCTTAATATTTCTCTCTGACCTTCAGCACAGGTTACCCGCAAGCATAAGACCCAGAACAAAAGAAAAGTTCTTTATTTATACCCTGTTTTCCTTTATGTTTTTAATCTGCTAATTAGTAGCAAATCATGCCCGTTGTTTCAAATTTTTCCTGTTATCTATTCTTTTATCTAATTCAGAAAAAATGATTTATTAATTAATTCCTTTTCTTAATGGATTCTATTTAATTAAGAAATTTATCTTATCGAATTCTACCAAATATATATTAAAAATAATTGCAATTATAATTTTAGCTTTCTATATTTTATTTTATTAAATCTTTTCTCTTTAACACAATTCCTTCTTTAATTTAGGCAACTATTTGAGAAAACGATAAATTTAGTTTGAAAAAGAAACATACATTCACTGTTGTTGGACTTAGGGTCTTAGTTAGTCCACAGTGAATGGTGAAGCCAACATATATATATATCACTGAAGAGACCCATAGGTCGAAACTGGTCTGGGGATGGGGACAATCCAAGATAAAAATGATTTGAATGCCTTCTCTTGTAGTAGCATTTATCATAAATAAAAAAAAAAAAGAAGCTTGTTTAGAGCTATTAGCACGCTCTTAATTTTATATATATATATATATATATATATATATATATATGCACAGCTTCAATATATATATATTTAATATTTATGAAATGCATTAGTGACCATTTATCTTCAGGGATTGGGTATTTACTGATACAATGATTTCAAATCAGTATGCGCATGATGCACATGTGAATATATTGTGACCTAAGGAAGAATTGACAGATAATAAAAAAAACTCTCCATTCTATAACTTATAAAGAGATGAAAACGTGTTTAATTTGTAGCAGCAGTATCAACAACATTGCATGTTGTGTGAGCTAAAATTGCAAATGTAAAACTATAAATGGTAAATGCTGTTGGCTACAGCTCCACTCAGTGGGTTCAAATAATAATGTATGTCACAATACCAAGATATACAGGGGGAGCTTTAAAATAAAATATAATGAAATGCAAAGTATCATTACTAAAAATTAAGAGGAGGATAAACCTCAACTCACTCTATTATACACAAAAAGAATTTTAGTATTGTAAACCTATGCCATTAAGGTTACATATAAAGTTCTTTCTTTAAGATCTAATACAACTATCATTGTTTTATTCACCTTGTAAAGAGTGTAAAGATAGAATAATCCTCTTACACGTATCTTCTATGCATCTCATTGCTTTGATTAGATGAAATAATATTTAATTCTTAAAATATTTGTAATGTTCTTTTAAATTTATGCTACTCAGAATTTATCTTTTGAATATAAAATTTCAATGTTAAAATAAATTTTGATAATACGGTTCTTGAAATCTTATAAGGGTATCTCAGAGTAATATATTTTCATAAATACTTTTGACTCTCTAGATTTATTCAATATCGAATGAAATCCTAATTTAAAATATAATAAATAAGACATATGTTTTCCCCAAGCTAAAGTCTTATCATAATTATAACAATACTATTATTTACTTAATAAAATACAACATGATCTTTTAAATTTAGAATAAAATAAAGAATAATGTAGGATTACATTCAGATATTAAGAATCTGTATGGGATTTTGGTAGCAATCCTAAACATCTTAGAATAAATCTACTTCACATCTTTTAAATATAAATTAGGTCCTTGTATTAATTGAATCTTATCAAATAACAAGAATTATGATCTAATATGAAAATGATTTAAAATAAATATGTACAGTGTTTTGGTATAAGCAAATTGAATTAGTTAAAATGATACAAATTGACATACAAATTGTAACTTTTTACTAAACAAGTACATCTTTCTTAGATGTTCTATTAATGCTTAAGTAATATTTACTAAGACAATAAACCTTTAAGCATGTGCGCTTGAAAATACAAAGGTAGGGACCTCTACAGGTTTCAATCACAAGCTTACTCTTTGGAAGAAAAGAGGGGAACCTTCTTTACTTCAACCTACTTTCTATATAAATAGGTGAAGCTGAAGTGGTCAGAACTGAGAGTATGAAGCTATTCAATACTTCACTGATTAAGTCCAGAATTCCTATTACCCACTACTGCTCATGAAATCTTTCGATTTACAGCGAGTCAATGGAAAGATCTTATAGTTAGAAATCTATTATGATAATTTAAAGTTGTAATTATAATTTAATAAATAGTGACTCTTATAAATTCAAATGTCATGTACTCTTATACTAAATACACTAAAAATAATTATATATTATTTTATAAGCATTTAAAATTTTAATTAATATTTAAAATAATTTATATTTGATAATTGGGATGATATGAATAAATGAATATGAAAAATTACTTACATAACAATAACATAGATTTATTTACAGCAAAATAACAAATTTATAATTAGTCCATTTTAAGTCCACATAGATCAAAAGTTTCACAAACTTGCTTCTGCAAAATTTATCAGAAGAATCAAAATTAAAAATTGGCATAATGCTTTATTAAGATACATTCCATTGGATTAGCATAAATAATCCATCATATTAAAAATAGTCTATTATATTAAAATAACATTTTGTATTATTTCATTATCAAGAGTTCTCATTTATTATCTCATCCACACTATGATAATAGCTATCATATAGTAATGTCTCTTATATGAATATTTTGCATACTAAATAATGTTAATAATAATAATAATAATAGCTTACCAATCCATCAGTGAAGGAGTTATAAGGTAGATGTATATTATCTATTTATGGCCAAAATAAACTTTAAAAATTGTAAAACCAATCGTTTATCATATTTACTTCTTACAACTACAGAAGCTTATAGGACTGACACATTTACAATGTATTTTTCACATTTAAATTGATCAAGAATACTCTTAGAGGTAAGGTAGAATTTTTCAATACCTTTGATAATACCACTAATAATGCCATATAAAGCCATGGTAAAAGTCTTACATACACTTTATTAACATACTAACACTATAAGCAAAATCAATCTTCAATAATAAAGAAAGTCACAGTAAAAGTATGATGCTCACAGGATACCCCTACATTTCAGGGCTAGTAAAAGATCTAAGATTCTGTCATTAATCCAGAAAATTAATGAGAATGCTCATCAGGGACAAAATATTAAATAGACACGTTGTCTTAGAACAGAAAGAGTCATAGCTACAATTTCTAAAATATATGCTATAAGCATACAAAAGCTAGCAGAACAAATAATAAGAGAAGGCCCAGTGCTTTTATCTTTTCTGAAAACTAAACTAGCAAAATTAATAATGGAGTCTAACTACCATCCATAAAATATGCTGTCATATAAAAGCATTCCTAAATGTAGAGAAAATAATTCTATTATCTATAACAAAATACTATAACAGCTAACCAATGTGAAATATAACAAACAAAAATTAATTAATGTCAAATATGCTTTTATTAACATTAGGTAATAGTAATAAATAAATCATAGGAATATACATCAGCTTACCACAATATAATATAGCTTCATAAATAAATTATTCATATTTTAAAGAGAGGGACATACTATTTCAAAATATGTTCATATAATGAAGTACTATTTTGAAAAGTCTAGCCTTTAATATTTTAAAATATATAGCATAAAACATGACCAATAATATATGCATATTATAACATATTATAAAATTGTAATATAATTAATTCAACATTTTTTTTATCATCAATAAATTATATTAAATAATAATGTTCTTTTGTTTTATTCTTGACGAATTCTCCATTACTTGAATATGAAGGAGAATTTTGGCAATAGTATCTTGTGGACAGCACACATCCATTATATAAGATATCATCAAAATACTATAATATATAACAGGGGTGACCAAACTTTTAGATTTGGGGGCAAATTAAATGGATAATATTTAACACTAATCTAATATATGGTTGTGCCATCTAACATGCACTCCAAAGTAAAAGTATCTTTCAGCCAAATGAAGAAGTCTAAGTAAAAAAAACAGCTTTTTTCAAGGTTCCATATGGATTTCTTTTCCCTACAATAAAGACATCTGGGACTGATTTTCCTAGATATTACCAGTTTGCTATCTTACAAGGATGCTGTATTAATCTGCTGCAGATGCAAAAGTTAACAGCTTCTAACTTATATTGTTGCAGTAAACATAAATTTATGGAAATAATAATTTAATTAATCTATGCATATAATGGTAGAATTGAAAGAGTAATACCAATTGTTGCAAGGAAATCAAGTCATATCACATGACTTAATATAATAAACTTGTATTACAAATATTATATAATGAGCTTGCCAATCGCTCTTAACAAACTTTTCAGAATATCCATATCCTCAGAACAGTTTCTAGCTCTGACTTTCATCAGTGAAGTGCTAGGATATTCAAGCATAAGCTTTAAAATACCAGGTCCAGCTATTTATATTATATAGCTGGATTTGAAGACGGGATGTCTGAAAATGGCAGATTTTCTACTCAATAGTTAAACATTAGATAAAGTGTTGGGTTTGACCTGGTATTTTAAATCTAATGCTTGAATATAATACCATTAGTACATCTTTCTCCTGATTAAAAACTATGCTGATTTTTTGATAAAGGTTGTCATATTGTTAGCTGTGTTAATTTGGTCAATCAAATGTCCCTGCTGCAGTAAGCTAAAATCTTTTTTTCATGTGTCATAGCATCAGCCGGGAAGCGAACCCGCTAACCCGGGACAACTGCTTGTAAAGCAGCTGCCACTGTTGGTGGCCTAGTGGTTAGCATAGCTGCCTTTCAAGCAGCTGGCCCACTTCCCAGTCAACGCTATTGACATATGAAAAAAAAGTCTTAAATAAATAAGAAGTTAAAGATTTTAATTTTATTAAATATAAGTAATTACTTTATTAATATATAGTTTTTGATATACATAAACAAAAAAATATGAGTTTATTTAAATTTGATAAAACCTTAAAGATAAAAACAAATATTCTTAAAGTACAGCTATTATAAACATACTATTATTTCCCGTTATATAAAATCTATAATATTTCTATTATAATTAATATATATATATATATATTTAAAACAAGATGAAGCTATTTTTTTAATACAATTGTTTTTTAACTTCGGGTGCTTTAAAATGCAGTTTGCATATTTATCGATGCTTAGCAATAAAGGCTAATTTTTTGTTTAAATTTTTTAAAACATTTACTTTTTCCTTTAATCAGTCAGTTACATTATATGTTGTATAAACATTCTATACATAATAAAATAGTTTGTTAGAATTAAATATACACCCAGAGGTCATTAAATAAAACTTAAAATGGTTAATTCGTTTTTTAACTTAAGCAGCTTTGAATCCAGAATTCTCTACAGGTCATTGTAAGGATTTTTTCTAGCTAATATTTCTCCCAGGATGCCATGCATTAATTGATTCCATTTATAATTGTGTTTCTTTCTTTACAGGTTGCTATAAAGCACTGTATCAAAGTTTTGTCATTTAAACTTGAGGTTTAAGGTGGGGTTTTTTCCATTTTGGGTAGAGATTCCTTCTAAATAGCTTGATCAGATTCACTATATTTCAGGCCATTGGCAGTTTTTTCTTTTATGTTTGGTCATCCTAATAATGGTATGAGGGAGCTTAAGTAAAACATGATTATATGGCCTTGTTTTATGTTTAATTACATGAATTTTCAAAACACCATCAATAATTAATTAAAAAAATAGAGTCATAAATCACACAATTCTACTTTTTTTTAAGCTTGTAGAAGCTTTGCTAATTGCTCAACAAGCTTTGGGATAAATGCTTAGCAAGAGAAAGCATTTAAAATATCTCTATCTGAAAACCACCCCCTCCCATCCTCTAACCAATGGTTTTATGCTTTCGGCATTCCTCAGAGAGGCGCTAGGATAGCTTCAGACACTAGATCTAAAAACACCAACCCAAAGCCAGCATTTATCCAAGAGAAAATCTGAAGTTTTCAGACACCTCAATAATGATCTAATGTCTGAAGCTATCCTAGTGCCTCTCTGAGGAGTGCCAAAAGCATAAAACCATTGATCAGTGGATGGGGGGGTCAGATAGAGATATTTTAAATGCTTTCTCTTGCTAAACATGTATCTCAAAGCTTGTTGAGCAATTAGCAAAGCTCTTTATTTACTATCATTAATTAATTGATTGAATTTTCAAAACATGTAATTATTAAATGGCTTATATATTATATTTTGCTTTTGAATCTCAAAATAGGCTTAATCTTTTTATTAACTTATTTTTAATCTCATTATTTAAAGTCTATTATTTTAATACGAATATACTTAAATGAGTTGTTTTGCAATACATTTCATATTTAATTTTTGATAAGATAAAGTTTTACCATAGTTTAGATAATGTATTACTTTCCCTTAAATTGAAAACCCTTTTAACAAATCTTCTATTGTTTATTATTTTATTTTATTTTTTTATTAAGGAAAATACACGTACAATTACAATATAAATCTTGTTGGTATACATTTGTTTGGATTTGTTACACTTGTTATAACAATCATTAATAAATGGAAAATTAGAAAATATACCTGTTTGATACATTAGTTATTATTATGACAAATTAATTTCAAGATCAGAGTAAGAAGCTCATCCTTCAAACTTAGTCTATAATTATTGTGTACTAGTTTTATATCAGAACAACTGGTTCTTCATTTAGTGACTTAGCCAGTGATCACTGTGCAGTCCATATTTTGATTGACAGTGATCCTTTGTCATTCTCCATCTAACTGGACCATTTTTAATCTTGAATTAATTTTTAATTAGCATGCCTGACAATAGGCTCTTCCTCCAGTGGCCTAAGTTGGCCCCAAGTTTCCCCGAAGAGCTTTTCCGGCGTTAATAAGCGATCCCTGAACATAGTCCTTCGAATAAATTTTTTACACACCTCCCATGGTTCTTTACTTCCTTAAAAACAAAATAATTCCTAGTTAACCACATGGCATAAAGTAGGAACATTTCCATTCTAATTGCAGCAAAGACACCATTCTTTATAGCATCCCTGATTCTAGAATGTTCATGTTAGCTGGCAGTACTCTGGTTATGATATTTTTAAATGTAACATTTAATAATTTATTCTAACCTTTCAATGTTACCTATTATTATTACATTTAATAATTTATTTTAAAGTATTTGTTTTATTTTATATAATTTTCTTTAAAACTTTGAATGCTTGTTTATTAGCATCCCCCCACAACAACAAAAAACAGATTTTACTAACATATGAATAGCAGACAGTGAAATGAATAAAACATTATTCATTTAAATATATATTTTACAACCGTTTTTACGATAACTTTTTCCATCTACACATTACTACTAATCATAAATCAAAAGAGGGAAGATTGTTAGATATGTATGATTTATTCTTACATAGTTGTTAATCTTATATAAATATAAACACACACAATATATGTATAAATTAAGACATGAAATATAAAAAGCTATATTTTTGTAGATATCTTATGACCATTTTAGATACTATTTCCCACATATGCAAATTAAGAATTTAAATATTTATAATCTTAGCATATTATGAACATTTTAATAATTATGGCCGACCTAATAAATTGTTTAAATTTTGTATTATTCTTAGACGTATCTCAAATTGCTTTTTATCTTGCTTTTGAAATTAAAAGTATAAATGCGCAACAGAAGAAAATATATAATGTGATAAATTTTCTTAGCAACATTTAAAAAAAATATTGCTTAAAAAACGTTTTATAATAAAAAGGAATATCACTTTTCACCCTTGAATTGGCTAATTGTCGCATCGGTTGTTAATATTTTCATTAAAAGTGTTGTTTGTTTATCAGCATATCTTTAGTTAAAATATATATCGTGATTTCGATTTTTTTTTTTTTGCTTTTTGTTTGACATTTACTGCTCACTTAAATATTGTCAAGCATCGCTGAAAACTGTATCCACGTTACTCATTTCATTTTAAATTCAATAATTTTATCTAAGAAATATGTAATGTGAAATTTAATCATGCAGAAATTTAACAAAGAATTTAATGTTAGAGGATAACCATTTAAGCTTAAGAAATTTTTATAACTGTTTAGTTTAATGGAGTCTTTGGGTTTTTTTTTTAACAATTTTAAAATTACACTAGCAGAACATCTTCTCTGAATTTAATAATTAAAAACAATAATTCATCAGAATCTTATTTTGTATAGATAGTTATTCTGAATAAGTAACTGGTGATAAAATATTCTCTTCATGTCACGGAGAGGAAATAGAAAATATTTATAGTCATGCCAAATATGTGAAACGGCAGTATTTTGTAAATAATTTATTTTACATTTTCAAATATTGAATTTATTACATTATTTTCTTATTTTATATATAATATTTGAAATACAGGCATTCTTCATATAATTAGAGCTTAATTGTAACTATGGGGGGGGGGAGGTTGAACAGACTTTCAAGCACCCTTCAACTATCCACACTATCTCATACCACTGCTAGTTGAAGGGTCTTGAAAGTCTGTGGTCAAATCCCCTATAAATATAGGAGATTTTTAAAAACAAGAAAATGTTATGTATGTGGAGATACTTACTAAGTTACACAACACTTTCATTCACAAGCTTAAAGCTCACCGCAAGGAAAAAACCGATCCACTTTCCTCCATTGAAGAATCATGAATAAAGAACGCAATACTTGTCAAGCTAGACAATTGTTGGATAGTGAAGATATTTACAGCTTGCTTTTCTTAATATATACAATCCACGCACAAATTTCTTTATAAATCTTAATTTATTATAATATGAACTATTAAAATTGTACACTAATATACTCCAACCTTTCGTCTATATTATTTTATAGTCTTTACCGAGGAACAACTAAAAAAATACATAAAAAAAAAAAAAAAAACAATAAATACAAATGCTCCATAATACATATAATAAAATATAAATACTTCTTACCTTAAACTTCTTCTAACAAAACAATCTTAACTTTAGAAGAGATTTAAGATAATAGGTATTTGTATTTTATTATATGTATTATGGACTATTTGTATTTTCATATGTCATAGCATCAGCCGGGAGGCGAACTCACAACAACCGTCTGCAACCAACTGCTTGCTTGCAAGACGGCTACGCCGACCTGTTGGCTATTTGCATTTATTGTTTTTTTTATATATATTTTTTAGTTGTTCCTTAATAAAGACTATAAAATAATATAGTCGAAAGTATGGAGCATATTATTGTACAATTATAATAATTCTTATTATAATAAATCAAGGTTTATAAAGAAATTTGTTCGTGGATTGTACATATTTTGAAATTAATGGGCTATTTTTAAAATAGAAGACTGTGTTGTTATTTTTAAATTTATTTGCTTTTCTTGTTTTACATTTAAGTTAGAATCACTAAATACCCATTTACTAACCAGTAATTGAATGTTTTCAGCAATCTAATATATATATACGTTTTGTTTTGAAATCAGAGTTATAGTCACATCAGGAGGCCTTATGTTTATTTGATATTTACTATTTTATGTGCATCACACTTATTTTATTTACTGTTTTAGAAATAACTTTATACATCATCTTTTTATTCATGTACACACATAATTCCCAGGTCACTATCTCATACTAGCACATAATATTATGTGGAGGGTTTTGCTTTGCTTTGATAATTCCCAGGGAGATGAGTATATATCTGTAGAATGTCAGAGAAGAAATTATACTTGTAAGTCCTTATAATTACAAAAACTATCTGAGTGGGATCCTGGATTAGAAATAAAAGAAAGAGATCCTTCTGTTTCTAAATAATCTTAAGACAAAAAAGCTATTATTAGCTATTAGAATGAGTAGTTTCGCTTAGATGAGGTCAGTATTAATTGATAATTACCTAGCAACAGCACTGCTAAATATATTTCCATTCATTTTTTTTGTTTGCATTATAATCAATCTATGAAATATTTATAGAATCTTATAGAAGATGTGATGCGTCTAAGTCCTTATATCTTTCTGAATTTAAGTTCATATAAGATCTTAGGTCAGAAATAAAAAGAGACACCCTTTTGTTTTTAAATAAACTCAAGACAGAAGCTGTTGTTACTATAGGACAAGTAGTTTAGTAACTGTTAGTTACCTAGCAATCCCACTGCTTATGTTTTTCAAATTATTACATGGAAAATCCCTACTTATTCTTTTGTTTATATATGTATATTGTATGTTTAATTTCTGAAGAAGATTGCTAATAAAGTTGAAAATATTAAAAGGAGAAAATAAAAAAATATTAAAATGCATGATGCATATTATTTAAATATTAATAATGTTTATGGTCAGTATTAGTACAGTAAGAAATATAATTGAATGAATTTTTGTAAGCCATAAGTGATTTTCATATAAAGGATTATTTTTGGTATGCAGTTACTATTATTGGAAACTCTAATGAGAATGCAAACATATCTCACACATACATTTTTATATGGCTAGGTTTAAATCTGGACTAAGTACAATTTTTTATGGATTTAATATTTTTTCATTAGATAGGTGATCCATTGCTATTATATTTACATACCTAATGTAGGTCAGTAAATGGGTATCCAGCTATTCCTACCAAGATAGTAAATCAATGATGAAAAACTATGTAAATTCTCATCACTCATTAATCAACAATAAGACTGTTAGAGGGTATTCTGCTATGACTTATTTAATGAGAATGTACAACAGTATATCTTCAGCATACTCTGAGACAATCTGATGGAGATGCTATTACTTTCAGTGTTTTTTTATTATTTTGTGGTCATCTGGAACGTATATTTTTCCAGTTCACATTTCTTTAGCAGCATAAATTGGGGCTTAAATTATTTATTAGCTTAATAAAAAATCCAAAGATGTCAGTATCATATATATCTCATATAATTATTATGTGAATTCAAAAGAACTGAAAAAGCCATTGATTGGTAAGCACAGTAATACAAAGAGACTGAGAAAACCAATGAATAGTAGATTCTTTATTCTTAGGCCTTGACCATGAACTTTTTTCTTTTGTAAGTTTGGAAAGAAAAATTGCAATTTTTGATTTACATATTTATGTTTTTGTGTGCAATATATTTGTAAAATATTTATTTAATATCAAAAAATATATATGATTATAGATTTTACTTGAAAATGTTTCTTTTTAAGAAAAGTAAAATAAAAATGTAACTACAATATGTAGAAGTTGAGTTTGATTCATGGAAAAAGAAATGCCTTCGTAAATGTGATGCAGATATTTTTAGTAATATTTTAATAATAATGAATGCAATTTTAAATTTTTAAATAGAATTTTATTAACACAGGCAAAACTCTCCCTACCAGTGGCACTACTGTATTGAGAGTTTTGCCTGTGTTAATAACAGTTATGTGCTAGCATAAGAAATGGTGATCATGTGATGTTTAGTGGTTTAATATCAATCCTGCCTATTAGGATAGTGGTGGCTATGGTTGTTAAACAGCCAAAGTCACCAAAATGTATGGGTAGTAAACTGAGTTCAGATCCATATGACTATATAAGATATTGAGCTTAGATTGAAAATATTATTGTGTTTTCAATTCTCATAGTTTTGTAGTTCAGTAGAGATAAAAGGTGGCTGCTAGAGGGTTGCATTATATGTTAAGATCTAGGTGCAGTGCTCTCAGATCCATAACTCCTCACTGATGAAGGCCACAAGCCAGAAACTAGTCTGGGGATACTGGATGAGTAGGCACTAGATAGGGATTTTATGCACAAACCTTCTGGCATCCATTGATTACTCTGGTTGGCACTGAGTGGCACTACTGTATGGAGAGTTTTGCCTGTGTTAATAAGTTATGTGCTAGCATAAGAAATGGTTATCAGGTGGTGTTTAGTGGTTTAACACTAATCCTACCTAATAGGATAGTGGTGGCTATGGTTGTTAAAGAGCCAAAGACACCAAAATGTATGGGTACTGAACTGAGTTCAGACCCATATGACTATAAGGTATTGAGCTTATATTGAAAATATTGTGTTTTCAATTTTTTCATGGTTTTGTAGTTAAGTAGAGATAAAAGGTGACTGCTAGAGGGTTGCATTAGATCCTAAGATCTGGGTGCAGTGCTCTCAGATCCAAAGCTCCTCACTGATAAAGGCCACAAACCAGAAACTAGTCTGGGGATATTGGATGAGTAGGCACTAGATAGAGATTTTATGCACAAACCTTCTGTCATCCATGGATTACTCTGGTTGGCACTGAGTGGCACTACTGTATGGAGAGTTTTGCCTGTGTTAATAACAGTTATGTACTAACATAAGAAACGATGATCATGTGATGTTTAGTGGTTTAGAATTTTATTGCTTTTTGATGTCTAAACAAAAATTTATTTTGATTTTAGAAATTGAATTCAAATAAATAATTTGTATAAATTGGCAAAGACTATCATCCAATACAAACGAAGTCATTATTATCATTATGCATTCAATTTAATACTTTATTTTTCTATTTTACAAAATTTAAATATTATCTTTTAGAATGTCTTTCATTTGTAAACTTATATTTGTAATAAATAATGTAAGGATTATCAAAATATGATTTAGAATAAGGGTTTAATTGTAAAAACAAAATATTGCAGTTATGACAAATAGCCATTAAAATCTTTCAAATTTAGCATGAGATGAGTTTCATGTCAACCAGTTAATGACCATTTTACTTTTTAGATATTATATGGAAACTTTTATTTGTTTAAAGCATTGTCTGTAATGAGGCTCTGGATCAAACTTTTTTGTGATGCCAAACTAGGCAATTTCTTACATCTAAAACCCTTTTAATAAGATATATTTATTATTTACCATTCTGCAAATAAATACTATTATCATCATTCCCAGTAAGCTTTTAGATAAAACAATTATTTATGCATTTATGTATGTTATATAACATAAATATTTCAATGTCCTTCTACATGCTATTCCAATTAATTTATACTGAATTATTTATTTCTGTAATATATGCAAATATGTGATTATTTGATGATAAATTCTATGTATATAGCTTTAAAATATCTTAATTAGAGCTATTACATGTTTGAAAGAAACATTGGCCTTCTTTATTCTTCACTACGTTTGGTGGAATCCCCCCCCCCAAGTACCTAGTGGCAATCGAATATAGTTTTATGGAAAGAATTCAACATTTAGTTGATATATCAATCTAAAGCACTTTTTCCAAAGATTTTTTTTTCATAAATTATAAGAAGTGCTGGGTGTGTATATATATAATGATGCCAATGGGAAATGATAACTTTAATATAATTTGAATGAAAATATAGCCCAATTATTGGTCATCATTTGTAACTGGATAAAAATATCAGTCATACTGTGTCTTTAATCGTAGACTAATCATTATTATTGTTACTAATAGCCTGTATAAGCATAGGAAATGGTGACATGAGAGATGTTTTGATGGTTTTGTACATAGCCTGCGCATAGGATAATGATGACTGAGGTTTTTGAAAAATCAAAGATACTAAAATGTATAGATGCTGAACTGAGTTCAGATCTATATGATTATACAAGTGAATGATTTTGGATCGAAAATATTATTGTGTTTTTATTTTGGACTCCTTCATAGTTGTATTATATCCAGAGGTCTCAGTGCTCTCAAATCCAACACTCCTCACTGATAAGCCACAAACAAGAAACTAATCTGGGAATATTGAATGAATAGGCATTAGATAGGGATTTTATGCACAAACCTTCCTACATCCATTGATTATGAAGGCATGTACTTAATGGCAGTACTATATGGAGAGTTGTATTGTTAAAATAAATGGACTGCTAACTCTTATTAATTGTCAATTATAATAAGATTAAATACCCAATAATAATTCAAAATCAATTAACCCATCATATCTTTTCACTTTAACCCACTTAAAAATATTATAAAATAAAACCATCTTATTAAATACCCTTAAGATTTTCAATATCCAATCATAACAATATATAAAATAAATAATAGATTCCTATTTGATGCTTACCCAAACACAATTAACAAATCATGTCCAATTATTCTTCAGTTTAATAAAGCTAAGTTGTTAAAACTTTAGACTATAACTGCCAAAGCATTGAAAGATTGTTAGATGTAATCAAATATTAATATTAAAATTTAATATTTAAACTAAATCTATGATCTGCATTAATGAACTTTAAATATAATTAAAGCAAATCTCTTTAATGTGTAACAGAATAAAATGTATTTATTATTACCAGCTCTATAACTGAGTAAGATTATGATCTTTATGACTGTATATAGTCTTAATATAATATTCACTTTAATCGTTAATAATTTAAAATAAAATACATGAACATTTAATTCTAATTATCTTTATGGATATAATTTCTTTTTTAATATAACTATTACTTGTTACTGACAAAATAATTACAAAAAGCTTTTAATTACTTATTACATATTTTAAAATGTCAAATCACTTCTATAAAATCTATACTTGGTCAGATAATAAATATTAAATTCAATATAAAGACAATGATATGTAATTATGCTTTCTTACCTATTCTATGTTTTTAATTTTTGAATTATTTTGTAACTCATTCATTTGTAAATTATAAAATTAAAGAATAACCAAACAAGTTTACTTGTTTCAAATTAATTAAAAATATATCCATATAATCTGATTATGCTTTAGTAATAGGTTTTCAATTGATATTAGTTCTTTTAAATTAAATAAGTGATTGTATATCAAGCTTCATCGTAAAATGCCAAAATTAAACATTTATATTAATATAATACAGACATGTGACACATACGCACTTTTCAAATTATAAGAGAATCAAGGACATTCTTAATCTCCATATATAAAAAAAGGTAATGGAAATAAAAATATACTAAAGATGAGTGTGCCTATTTACTTATGTTATTCTAAGAGAATAAATTAAAAATAAATACTTGAGATTAATTAGTAATCAAAGAACAAGAAGTTAAATATTTTTAAAATTAAATAATAATTATTAAGTTATGAAATATAAATTTGAATTTGAAAAAAACATAACTCTCTTATACTTTAAGCATGTAAAATAAAGCTCTACTTAATTTAAATTGTATTATTATATATATTAATATACACTATGCAGTTATATAAAAAAAACTAATAATAATTATATATATATATATAATAGCAAATGACCTGAGTAATTGTCTTCAAATAAATATATTCCCAAAATAGTATTATAGTTTTAATGTCTATTTCTTAAACCTCAATCTGGCAGTGTTTTATTATTCCAGAAAAAGTAGAAATATCAGGAAAAGCTATTAGATTCAAAGCACATTTTAGTAATTTCAATATTTTCCAAATATCCAAATTATTCTTTCATTTAGCAGGTAATTGGTCTTTGATGTTATCAGTCTACAAATATTAATTTATATTCATTATGATGCAGGGTAGATATCTTAAGTGAACTTATGCTAATTTTATCCACGACGATGCTACAGAAACAACCAATTTCTATCTTGTGTATAAATAATCCATTAAGCTCAATAGCATGTGAACATAATCTCTGTGTACATTTTTTCTGCTTTTAGCATTTAGACTTAATCATTAAAAAATAGGTAATATCCATTTTTAAAGCAAAAACATTCCATGGTTTTTAAAATGATAATAATTATTTTTTATACTTTTACTAAATTATCTTTTCTCACAAATTCGATGATCATATCTGGTCAATGGATGAGTATTATTGTTTTCACCCCATTATTCTATTCATTTAATAATCATATACTTTTAAAAATAATTGTATGATGAAACTTAAGTTTACTTCTATTGAAGCCAAGATAGGAGAGAATTTGTTTAATCTGCTTTGCTCTATTTATAAACTTTTTCCATTGACATAAGAGAAACTATAGCAACACTCTGTATTAATTCTTTGATCAACTTTAATCATCATCTCATAAACAAAAATCTTACTACATAAATTAATGACAAAAATAAATATTTTATAATTTGTTACACATATAATATACAATACTTACATCTCAAAATACCTGTAGTATTCTTTCACTTTAACATAAACAATTCAGATTACATTCTCACCGTACTACATCAATAATATATTCTTACACATATCTTTCAAATATAATATTATACAAATAAAATAAACATACGTGAGACATTAAATATTTATTTGTAATCTACTATTGTGAATGCAGTAACAAAAATACATATAATAGAGAAAGAGTAATAATTTCATCAATACTATAAACTTTATTATCTACACATTCAATTTTAAAATAAATAAAGTCATTTCATAATTTTTACAAATTACAATTAATAATAAACATTTTCCCCCAATATTATATGTTGTCATAGCAACAGAGTCCAATGCATTCCAGTTTAATATATTAATAATAAACATTTTTCTCCAATAGTATATGTTGTCATAGCATCAGAGTCCAATGCATTCCAGTTTAATATATTAATAATAAACATTTTTCTCCAATATTATATGTTGTCATAGCAACAGAGTCCAATGCATTCCAGTTTAATATATTAATAATAAACATTTTTCTCCAATATTATATGTTGTCATAGCAACAGAGTCCAATGCATTCCAGTTTAATATATTAATAATAAACATTTTTCTCCAATATTATATGTTGTCATAGCAACAGAGACCAATGTATTCCAGCTTAATATATTCGCTATTAAAATCAAACCAAAAAAAAAATATTTTTTTTACAATTGACATTACTTCACACATTGTAATTTATTTCAAATTTTAATAGTATATATATAAGTAGAGGGATTTGAACTTAGAATTTTTCATTCTATATTTGTCCTATATATTTTTTTTTGTAATATACATAAACAAAAATGAAGTAAAATAATTGAGAACCAAGAATGACTATATTCTGACACATTATATAAGAAAATGATAAGATAGAAAATTTTTGAAATAATCCAATTATGGATTATTCTTTCTTGTAAACATTACCAGAATGGTTATACATTTGTGTGATTGCAGAGACCGGATGACAATTAATTATGAAATGATTATTTTTCTAAATCTAATATCTTGTCATATTTCTAACTGTAATGTTTATAAATGTATAGTTTATTGGTAACAAAATTATATACACAACTTTCCATTTCTTCTTGTTCTTTTCAAATTATAGCTCCAATATAATAAATATATAAAATATATATACATTCTTCCTTTTTCTTTTTCAAACTTGTTTATTCAACATTTTATTATAATTTTATTTTTTCATCATAACATCGTTTCAACTACATCTTGTAGTCATTATCAAGTATTAAATAGAATGTTAATAAATAAAGATAAAAAAATAAGTTAATATAGGAGTAAAAAGATGTTGAAAGGAATGTTAATGGATAGAGATTTGGAGAATAGATAATAAATTATATAAGAAGAATATTAAATTATAAAGGTATTAAAAGAAATAGTTAAATATAAGGAAAGGAGGTAATAATTATATTTGTAGATATAATAAATTGTGGTTTTATTTGAATATTAGGTATATTTGTGATGTATTAATTTATTTTGTTATATTTTTATGTTTTTGTTTATTTTGTTTAAGGAAACTTGATAATGACTACAGCAGGGGTCCCCAACCTTTTTGCACTTAAGAGCACATTCTATAATACCGGCCAGGTGGCGGGTACCATTTATTTTTTCAACCAGGTGGTGGGCACCATTTATTTTTTCAATGTAAATTTATAGTTGGATATTGTTAATAATACATATAATGTACAAAAAAATATTTATTTCAAAAATAAAATTTTAACATATATTTAATGTTTATATTTTTATGCTGTAAAAGTATAGTATGCCCTACAATTTGATTACAATATAATATAGTAATTTATAAGAAATTTTAAAAATTAAATTTATTTCTATCAGATAAATTATTTTTTATCGTGTTCGGATAGTGCCGGGCACACGTAAAATGGTCTGCGGGCACCATGGCGCCCGCGGGCATAGGGTTGGGGACCCCTGGACTATAGGATGTAGTTCAAACTTTGTTATGATGGAAAAATAAAATTATAGTAAAATATTGAATAAACAAGTTTTTTTTTTTAAAAAAAAAGTTTAAAAGCTATTATGAATATTTGTAGGAATTGCGATAGTAATTAATAAAAGTCATCATAAGTAATAAAAGAAGTATAAGAAACAATAGCCTGACATAACCAAATGAACAAGAAATAAATAATACATAAATGTCTGAGCATTATTGGGAATGTGTTAAATTTTCACATACCGGTAAGAAATTTGGAAATAGTATTTATTTAAGATTTCATTCGTCAATTATCACAGATGAGAGTACAAACTCATTTATTATACATGGTACAATAATAATGAATTTATGTTGTAAGAATAAAGTAAACAGACTTGAAGATAATATTTAAAATAAGTAATTTGTGATGACCAGCAATTTATTACTGGTATAATAGATATCAGACAACATTGATACCAGTACATCCACCATTGTCATGAGAATTAGAAAGGTTATGGGTCATAGTAATAATCACTTTATTGTATAGCCATCAGTCACATAATAATTGGTAATGAACTGGTAAGTTATCATTGTTAATAGATATTAAACAATATAAGATCTTTATAGCACAATTTTTTTTTGTAAAGTCAGGGGTCATATATTGTAATGATAAATATAAAAGTAGCTATCAAGTAGATTAAAATAACCATATTTGGAATAATTGGCATTGAATTATGGGTAACTATATATGGGTATATATTTATTGTTTATCTATGTAGATTTTACGTGAAAATGTCTATTTATTCAATAAATAAACTATGGTCATGATGATAAAAGTTTTGATTTTGTGCTATTTTTATTCTCTTTTGGTTATACTTCATAAAATTGTGTTGTATAGATAACAGCTCTGTCTATAATGTAAATCATACACACACGTATGTGCGACATACATAGAAGAAAAATTCTATAATAATAGTAATATTTAGCTGTGCTCATTTTTAGTACTATGTACCACAATCATGATGTTTTAATTAAACTGACTAATTAATATTACAGTGCATGCTTTGATTGACAATGTTATTGGATTTGGCAATAAATGTGCCCTCTTTTATCTTCCTCGCCCTATCATTATGCTCATTGCAGACAGTATTAATTATGTCAGAATAAAATTCATGTCCAATATTTCCTTCATGATTGGAGAAACAGAATTAACTCCACTTTAGACTGTTTATATTGCTATGGGTGTTGTCGTAAATATATTGACATATTAACTTTCAATCAAATATTTAGATAGGTTTTTTTTTAATATTTTATGATTATAGGAATTTTTATTTTATTTCCTTTTTTTTTTTATTTATTAAATGTGAATTTAAATAATGCATTATAATTCAGTTTTGTTGTTGTAATTATGTTTGGGTTTGCTGTTAAATTTTTAAATAATGTGTTTTGAGTATAGCAAATTTATATTTTGTTTCTGCATTTGGCATTATGTGTGATGAAAGTGCTATTTATTTATATGAATATTTAAGAGATGGTTATAGTTTTACTTTTATCATTTACGAGTAATCTTGTTTGTAGAATGCGGGTGTTGCTCAATGTATTAAAGTATGTTTGATTTATTTTATTTGCTTTATTTGTTTTACTAATATCAGCAAAATTGGAAAAGAATAAATATCTTTATGCTGTTCTTCCATAAAATAATAATCAGAAAATAATACATTTTTTACAACAGCTATATAAATATCAAATTTTTTTTGGTACTTGTTAAATAACACTGTACATCACTTAGTGGTGCTGTTTCTGTACAAAAATGTTTTAATATAATGTTTCTGGGCGAGGACAAAACAAACACTTTATTTTTTATTTTAAAATGTATGTTTTTCTTCTAATAGTAAAGGAAATGTTTAAACAAAAATTTGAAAAAAAAACACTTGATTAACAAACCAATCAGCTCGAATTAAATTAAATTCCATTAAGCACTGGAATGTGTGTGGGGTGGGATGATGGTTTTGCTGATCCAAAAGATTGTCCAAAAGATAAATTACTCTCATCAAACCAAGCTTACAATTTGTCTCGTAGCTCTTCTCGCAAAAGTGTGCTTATTTGCGTGAGTTCAGGGAAATGGTGTTTGGCCCTACACTTTTCAATTCTTTTCACCATCCAAGCTGTGTAGGGAAGTGTGGGGACAGGCTTACAGTTATTAGTATGTAATAGTACATCATCTAGGGTCTAAGATCATTACTTCGAATGCACATTAAAAGAGTTATGGCCAGTTGAATTACATATACCCTCACATCGGTAGTGATCTGTGAAGTGTGAACTATTTTCCTAGTGTCACAAAGCACATCAGCAGGCCATAATATTTGTCTGCAATGCCATCTAGGCCTGCTAATAGCTAATATGAACAGAACTGTTCTATACACCGTAAGTTCAGCCACATAAATGGAATATTTCTGTGTTTTTGCACAGAAACAGTGCTACCAACCGATGTACAGTGGCTATTTAACAAGCACCTTTTTTTTATACATTCAAAGCCTTTTTCAGCACCTGATTTATTATTTTCTGATTATTATTTTATTTGTTTTATATATTTATAGTTTATTTTTCATAATTGCATTTTTTTTTGTAATATTTTTGGGGTTTGTAGATTTTATTTTAATACTTGATAGCTAGTGTTGATATTTTTCCCTACAGTTACAAAAATATTAAGGGGTTAATAAATTTGTTTGATAGAGTTTTGTCTTTAAAATCTCCAGTCATTTTTCTTAAACTTTCCTCTGTCTGCAATAATAATTTGCATTCCCATGTTGATTTTTCATTATATTTGATGCCAAAACATGAATTTAAAAAGTCTTTGAGAGGTTTATTGTTTACAAATTGTTTTAGATTTTACTATATCCTCTAGATGGCACATGTACCAGTGAATAATTCAAGAGTTTATTGAATTTCTATTAAATAGAAATAACTTGCGCAACTTTATCTTTAAACAAAATTGCACCATCAGAGAAAATAAATTTACACATGAGTTTCACATTATTTTTTGTTGTAAATTATTAAATACTATTTCTTAATAAGTATTTGATGTATACATTTAGATTTTATTTGAATACATGAGCTTTTTAACAGAAATTAACTTGACTATTGTCTAACAAAAACCACCTGCTGTCAGATTTTTTTAATAATTTTTTTGTCATTTTATGGTAATTGAAAGATGGTTTTCAATATTTTGAAGACCATTTTTGTTAATTGATCATGTGATTTGCTTAAAATTGATTTAAAAATACATTTATTAGTCAAAGACTAAAATGAAGTATTTTGTTTTGATTATTTATTTCTGCTTATCATTTTTTTTTATTTGCAAAGTTTATTTATTATTTTCCTGATTACTTTCATTTGTTGAAATATGTTTTTAACAAAATTTATCAAAAATATACAGATAGAATGATAAATAGGTTTTTATTTATTAAGAAATAAAACAGAAAAGCAATATCCCATTGCAGTTGCAAAAAGTGAATAATTAAACAGTTAAGTGTTAGAAGGTTTATTTTTTAAAGTTAACATTTTTTTAGTTTTAAATGATTTTATTAATGAACATTTGTCTAAATTCTTTAATTTAATTTTTGAATTTCAATTATTTAAAAGAAATATAGATTTAAAAAAGAATTTTAGTCATGTGATTTAAAATCCACTTTTGTAAGTGTTTTAGATTACATAGTTATTTGTAATAAAGTCTTTATTGGAGTTTTATATAATAAGTTCTACTGGATTTTTGAAAAAATGCAAGATAGATTGTGTTTGTAAAAAAAAATTTTTTTTGAAAATCATTGTAGTATAAGACCTTCCAGAATTATTTGCTTAGTTTATCTATGTTTGAGATCAATGCTATTGACTTAAAAATTGTAAATAAAAGCTCTTTAGTTTTAACTTTTACTAATAAAAATGTAGCAGTTGATTCTGTGGTAGCATTTGAAGGTTCTAAAATTTCTAATGAGAGTCAAATTGCTTAATAAGTTATTAATTGAAACACACATGCTTATTATATACCTGTATTTTTATATTGGACTATTTCCATCATCTAATATGTGTGTTGAATGTCTTTAGAAAAGTTTAATTTTTTAGTTAAATATTCCAAATGCATACCTGTGTCTATATATGTAATATATAGGGTATATGAGCACAGACTTTCACATGACCCACTACTCTCCACACTATCTCATAACACTGATGCACTTGAACACATATATGGTGAAATGATAAATAATCACCAATATACGTATTTCATACTAAACCAGCAATCATCAGTTGGTCCATATTACCATCTCTACACATTGTGCCATTTGCTCAGATATATATTAAGGTAGCCAAACCTCACACTTTAATGGACAGGCTTCAATCTACTCCAACTCTTCAACCGTCCATCCAATTGAAAATCTGATGATGGAATGCTCAAAGGCCACCCTGAGGCCGAGATTCTTGTCACACCCATGTTGACATAAGGTCAATCTGACCCCTCATGTACAGAACATAATCCATTTAATACATATACAAGGGATGGGCAGACGGTTTGGCTATCTTAATATACTGAACACTTATAGCATATATGTTTAGAGATGGTAATCTGGACCAACTGATGATTGTTGGTTTAGCATGAAATACGTATATTGGTGATTATTTAGCTTTTCAACATATATGTGTTTAAGTGTATCAGCGTTATGAGATAGTGTGGAGAGTGGTAGGTCATGTTAATAAGTTATTGTAAATAAAGATTTGATTGCTAAAGAAAACTTGTCCAATAGATTTTCGCAAGTAATATTATTTTATTAAAATAAGATAAAGTGGCTTGTATTTTTAAATAGTGTTTATTTTAGAGAAAATGTTTTGAATGAATTTAAGAAAATCAGTGATCCTGCAAAGAAAAGAAAATCTAAATTAATAGGATTTTTTTTTTTTTAATTTTATTTGAGCATCTTATTTGCTCTGTTTGTTTTCTTCAATCTTAAGTTAGCCGAGAGGTCATCGCAGCCGACTTGCAAGCAAGTAGTTGTTTGCAGACAGATGTGGGTTCGCCTCCCGGCCGATGCTATGACATATGAGAAAAAATAAATAAAAAAATCTTAAGTTTCATAAGGGTACTTTTTCTTTGATTTGGATTTTCTAGAGTGGGAGAGAGGGATTTATAGAATTTTTATATTTTTGATTAACTTTTTAAAAAATTATCTTGGTGATTATTTTGTTATCCTCTTGTATTGAGACTTAAATTAATGAATTTAATTTCAATGCTATTCAAATAGCATTGAAAATGTATATCAGTCTGTTATTATATCAGAAAGTATTGATGTGCTTGTTTCTATTTTAAAGAGAGGATACTGTTATTCTATTGTTAAAATTAATGTTACTCATAATTTGCTTTTATCATTAGAGGATTCAATGTATTTTAAACATAATAATAAGTTTTATAACATTAAATAATGTTGAGTTCTTAATTATATTATTTCTTCATTAATGCGCTTTCTCTATATTAGTTTTTCAGAGAGTTAGTCATAATTGTGGTTTTTAAAAAAAATATTTATCATTAATGTACATAACTACTGGTTATTGTTAAAGTTGAATCAAATGATTTTTTATTAGACTGTGAATACCTTTGATAATTTAATATTTCTACATAACTTTTTTCAAAAAAATTACTTATTGCTTAATGATCATAATATACATTTGGAAATATGTAAAACAGTAGCAATTGCCCAAATAGTAGTAGGGTTGCATTAGATCCAAAGATCTAAGTACAGTTCTGTCAGGTCAAAGACTCCTCGCTGATGGTGGTGACAAACTAGAAACTAGTCTAGGGATATTGAATGAGTAAGTACTAAATAGGGATTTTGATGCATAACCTTTCTAACATTCATTGATTACTATAGCTTGTACTGGATGGCACTACTGGATGGAGGACTTTGCTATTGTGATCATGAGGCATTTCAGTGATAATAAGATCTACCTAATAAAGTTCTCATTTTTTAATTTAGTTTTTATTTGAGAGTTGACAGCTGTTGGCCTTGAGGTTGTGTATGATTATAAGTTTTATAAGTATATAGTTTACTGGTGTCATACTATTAGGACTTATTCTCATTGCATTTGTTTGGTATTTGTATTAGTAACTAATTAATATTTTCTGTACAGTTGCAGTTTCAGTTAAAAAATAAGTATATATTTTAATAATATAATAGTAAATAAAACAAAGTGAGGGAAAGAGGATTTGAAATTTAGCAGTGCGATGTCCAGAATATTTTTTCGTTATTGGAAAATGTGTGTGCTGTGATATGAATAATGATTATATAAGATTGTAATCTTAATGGCGTGTGTTTTATTTTTGTCATACAAATATGTTGTATTAAATTGTAGATTGTTTTCACTGCTCAAATGGACGTCATTCTTTAGAGAATGTTGCTGAACAGAATAATGACAGATTGGTTAAATATGAAGAAGACAAAATAATGACAATAGAGTTGATAGTATTTCATTTCCAAATTGATAATGAAAGCTTAGAAATATTTGACCATTTTGCTACAAAAGCCTATTGATCAAAAGATGATTGACATTGGATAGATATTGAATCAAACCCCCAGTAGAAAGACATATTTTTCAAAACAAATCAAAATTTCTCAATCTCTCTTAAGTTTACAAATATGGACTATGATAGCAAAGTCGAATATTTAGAAAGTGATGATGATCATATTAGATCCTTAAATAGAAAGAAAATTAACCAAATGAGCAGCCTGAGGCTTTAGAATCATTTGAAATATCATCAATTCACAAATTCAAATCGACTTCTGTATAATAATCTTTTTCACTATTTATTCGTATATCTTATTTTAACCAAATAATCTCTAGTTTAGATTCTTATGAAATATCAATTCACAAATTCAAATCAACTTTTCTGCAATAATCTTATTTACTATTTATTCGTAATCTAATCTTAATCAAATGATCAAATCTCAAATGGACAAAAAAGAATGGAAGGATTATTTAAGCATAACCAACAATCTCAAAGTTATATGAAAGATGGACATGAAATATAGTGGCCGTCAACATTTTTGACAATGTTATGGATAGCAAAAAAATAAGAGGAAACTTGAGCAGATTTACAGATAAATTTGAAATAATTTGGCAAAAGCAGTTTTTTAAGTCCAAGATTTATTTTACCCACATGATCATCAAAGCAATGAATGAATATCTTCAGCTGCCATTTAGTTATTTATTTCATTAAGTTTTAACCAAAATTATAATGCGTTATTCAATATTACCTGTTACTCTTGATTTACCATAAAATAGTGATTCTAAAAATACCTTTTTTTTAATGTTTGTTTGTCAATGTCATGAACAACATAAACTCAAACTGTGTTTTTCTCAGTGATTTTTATTTAAGTGAATAGTTCAGCGCTCTCAGAGACTGGTGCAAAAACTATATCATTACCCCGAACAGTTAACCTATCTACTCTGTAATGAAATTGTTGAGCTATAATGTTTCGCAACAATTTCCAATTTAAAAAAAGTTAAAAACAGTCTCAGTTTATTCAAGCAATAATGTAGTTATGGTATCTATTCTGTCACTTTCCATGCAAATGTTATTTGACTTTCACTTGATTGACAATAAGATAAATAAAGAAAACGGTACATATTGTTTATGTATTTATTTATAATATTCTGTTTTTACTATCATTTTCTATGAAGTTTCAGCTAGTTAAAATATTTTTTTACACGAATATTTATCATGAATATATATATAAGTATGAAATATTAATGGCAACAGGTATGATTTAATTAGTTTTCTTTATTTATTTTTCTAAAAGATTTATTACAAAATAATTCAAAAACATTTAAATTATCTTAGCAATTATGACAGTTTGTCTATTTATTTATCTACGAATTTAAACATGGTATTTTCTCCACTAATGCTTTAACATGTATTAATCAGATTTGTCGAGACAACCAAAAATATATTTGATATATACACGCATTTATATATTTATATATAAATTTATTTATGGACTCATAGCTTTTTATGGTTAAATTAAAAGATAAAAGGTGACGGCTAGAGGGTTGCATTAGATCCTAAGATCTATGTGCAGATCCAAGGCTCTTCACTGATGAAAGCCACAAGCCAGAAACTAGTCTGGGGATATTGGAGGAGTATGCACTGGTTAGGGATTTTTTGCACAAACTTTCTTGCATCCATTGATTGATTACTCTGGCTTGCACTGAGTGGCACTACTATATGGAGAGTTTTGTTTTTTATAATGCATTTATATATAATACGCATTAAAAAGTTGTTCTTCATTTTATAATGTATTTAACTACATTATTTCTAGTTAAATTGGCAAGACAGTAGTTTTTAGTGACTACCATTGTATCTTTTTTTTTCTTTTAATGAGGTAAACTAATATTTATAAACGTGATGTAAATTAAATAATTTAAATATTTATTAACTTAAAAGAAGAAAAAAAACACCAAAAGAATAGAATTTAAAATTTAAAATTTCCATCTTAATTAGGTTTTTCTAAGTCGAGTAATTTATAGCTATTCTTTGAATTTAGTCATTCTTAATTGAATTAAAACTAAGCAAAAATTTATTCGCAATGTATAATGTCTTACTTTGCTAAGAAAGAAATTTGAATAAACTACGAATGTTTTCCCAATTTTTGTAAATGACTATTCAATAAAATGTTTTGAGATTTTTTTTACAATGAAATTTTAAAAAAATAAAATTAATATCTACACTATTGGATAATCTTTAGTCTAATGAGTGCCTATTAAAAATTATTAATATAATTTCAATAAAGGGATGCACTTTTGACACTTATCAATAAAACTATGGTAATTTGCTATCTATCTATATATATATACTGAATAATGATAAAGATATGTGAAAGATTGTTGTTTGGGTCAACTGAATTATACTGATTCAGCATGAAATGTGCATCTCGAGGATCATAGATCTTTTTCACATGTCTCTGATCATATGTTTATGATTACACCCCTCTACAAGGTGTTAAAAGTGGATAGAAAACATTTCCTATCTTGCGTGAGAGTGGTGTAATGAAAATTACACTATAGAAATATTATTCATTAATAAACAGTCAGTTATAAGATAACAAACTGCAATTATAATTTTCAAATTGTACCCAGAGTATTACTTAAATAATAAGTATAATAATGCTTAAGGTTAAATGGATTTATGAGTAATCATTAAAGTCAGTCAACACTTAGACAATATCAATAACAATCAAAAATCTCAAACTGTTGTCAAGGCAACCTCTTTTTAACAATAAAGGTGGAATCCCACCTTTATTTATGATCCAATATATTTAATAATTATAATATTATTTTTGACACTAGAGGGTATTATTAAATGTTGCCCTAAATTAACTGTGTGGGATGAATTCCTAGTGTCCACCTCATATATTCATGTTATTTCAATTGTATATTATGTGCTCATTTGCATAGGAAATAAATGACTTTAGGTGTACCAAGATTGTAAATATATTTATTGGCTTCTATGTCTGAGTTGATACCAAAAATATCAATCTTTCCTCATTCGTGCTTTAAATTGGTTATAAATAAGTATAGGATTCTTATAAGTGTACAGAATGATTTTAGTCAGACCAAGCAATACTTTTAATCTATATGAAAGATTTTAATGCCTGAATTGAAAAACAATTTAACGTATTATAAGTAAATTCAGTGGAAGACAGAAATGGTAGAGGACATATGCTTGCTGGATTTGTAGGGGAAAGGTTATATTTTTATTTCTTATAAAAATACAAAGAAGGAAAAAAAATGGAAATATTAAAATAACAACAAAATTAGATTATATTTTAACAGAAAATATGTAATACATAAGATGCTTAAGAGATTCAACACAAGAAGTGATAAATGATTAGTGAGGTGTAAGATGCAGCTTAACACAAGACTAGAAAAACAAGTTATTAATGCAAGAAATACTCCAGAAAATTTAGCCTACAACTTGAAAATTATTTTAAAAATTAATGGATTTTCATGAGAGTTTAGACACAGATGAGATCAATAAGAAGATAACCGATACTCTGCTAAGAGCTTCCACAAAGCTATCCAGAATCAAAAAAAAAAATATTAGTAGATTATTAAATCAGGCAAAGCTCTCTATACATATTGACACTCAGTGCAAGCCAGAGTAATCAATTGACTTAAAACCAAACCTGCCTAATAGGATAGTGGTGACTATGGTTATTAAATAACCAAAGACATCAAAATGTATAGGTACTGAACTGAGTTCAGACCTATATGACTATATAAGCTAATGAGCTTGGATTGAAAATATTATAGTGTTTTCAATTTAAGTCTCATAGTTTTGTAGTTAAATAGAAATAAAAAGTGGCTGCTGGAGGATTGCATTAGATTCTAAGATCTAGGTGCAGTGCCCTCAGATCCATGGCTCCTCACTGATGAAGGCCATGAGCCAGAAACTAGTCTGGGGATATTGGATGATTAGACGCTAGATGGGAATTTTGTGCACAAGCCTCTGGCATCCATTGATTACTCTAGCTTGCACTGAGTGGCAATATGTATAGAGAGTTTTGCCTGTTTTATTAACAGTTACGAGAAAGCATAAGAAATGGTGATCATGTGATGTTTATTAGATTATTAAATGAGTTAATGCAATGTATGAAGAAAAGGATGAATGTGGAAATATTTAAGAGACCTAAAGAGAATAGGAGAATTTCAGGATTTCTATGAAATGGTTAAAAATGAGTATAATAATAGTAAAATTCATATAATCTTTATTAATTAAGTAATAAAAAAGATCCCATGTCATGATCGTTAAAGAGCCTATTTATTCAACAATTCTTAAAAATGCATATATTTAGGGTAATTTATTCCATAATGACAATTTAGAGCAAAGTTATTATTCAACACAACCATTTAAACAGGAAAAATATAGTACAAAATTAAAAATATGAATATAAATGTACATATAAAATTAATTTATCATATTTAACTTTTAATTAATTTTGATAACGATATCACCGAGATATAATAAATTAACGACAATGCTAATAACATATATGGAAGTTGGGATATTGAAAATACTAAATACAACTTTAATGCAGTTTTAGTGCTTTAATCTTAAAGAAGTATAGATGATTTGCCTTGACTACAATAACAGGAAATGCAAAAATAAAAAAATCCCAATTCATTAATACAATAAACTCAGTGATGAGCAGAAAATCTAAGTGTTCAGTTGAATGCATTCTGTAACATGTGCAATTCACTGTACAATTTCATATATCCATTTATTACTTTTTAAAATTGCTATATTTTGATTCACAAGTGTCAAAATTTTTTCAATCACAACTTTGATATAATCCATTCCAGATAAATACAATAATAATTATCACTGATTATTTATTAAACTAGAGATTATCAGTAGTCCAGATATAAACTTTAATTCTAGTTAAAGTTTAATACATCTGTTTTTTAAGTAAATTCATGCACATAAAGTAATTCAATTATTTCTCTTTTTTTATAATCTCCATACCATCAAACATTCTTTTTATTATATATATGTAAAGATATCCTAAAAAACAAATAATGTTTTGAATATAATATTTATTTTAAGGAGTATAGGTGTTGCCTTTGAAAAAAGTATTGACATCAAAATTACTTAAGGTTGTATGAGGGGAGACTAAAAAATAACTGGAATAATTCTTTTGCACCTGTTATATGCTTTGCTGCTACATATCTCTTGTAGGACCCTTCTCAGTGCCACGTAGCACATTTTTTTGTAAAGTGGGTTTTGTGTATTTGCTGATTTTTGTAATGACTGAAAAGTTGGAACAATGTGAAATTCTGTTTTCTTTCAGGGAAAACAATTGTAATGATTGAAACAGATTAGAATTAAGATAATCCCAGAAAAACACAAATTTACAAGTGCTTTAATGGAATTATCAAGTTCACCACTTTCCTAAAATACATGGTGAGTGAAGTCCAATATCAAAATGATGGTGATTTTTTTTTTGATGCCAACAACATTTTTTTCTCAGAATTAATTTATAATGGTCAGGCATTTTGTGAATTGTGAAATGTTTGTGTAATGTGATAAAATGTACATGTTGCACTTTGTGGCAAAGTGTTGAGTACAATTGTCACCACTATAAAATGTTAGTGCACAAGGAATAGAGTGTGAAACAATTTTAATTAAATTCAGCACAACCTGCTTATCCATCAGCTACATTAATTTGATCTCACTTCGTGCAACTTTTTATATTCTCTGGAATGAAAAAATGTTTCAATTTCTTTTTTGTTTGCAGACTTAGTAGGCATGAAAAAAAAATAATGCAGGCATTAAAAGACATCACTTTTCAACTATTTCTGGACTACTTTGAAAAGTGAAAAATGACTTTACACTTGTGTATTGCATTAACTGGACAGGAATTTGAAAGAAATTAAGTTTATAATATTTAAAAATAAATAAACAATTGTTTATTATATAATTCTGGAAATTTTTGGGTACCTCTTGGTATGTAGTCTTTTCAATATTTTGTCTGAAATACAATTTGTTCTTTTTCGTTTTTTTAAACCATATTAATGTATTTCACCTTTTAAATGATATTTTAACATGAAATACCTAATCAGCAAATTTCCCTAATTACCTAAACATTTTTTCTTTCATCTTTATTTTTAAAAAAGATATTGCCTATAAAGCATCTAAATTTCCAATGATTTGTGATTCTCTAATTTGTAAATAATTCATTTTCTGCAATAAACATCTTAAATTTCATTTTCTGCAATAAACATCTTAAACTGGATTCCAAGAGGTTGTAAAAGACTCAGAAAGAGACCACATGGGAGATGGATGGATGAAATAAGAAAGTGTGCAGGGGTGATGTGGAGAAGAGAAACTAAAGATCAGAGAAGATGGATTGAACTTGAAGAGACCTTCATCCTGCAGTGTATTTATAATGATTGCTGATGATGATGATGAATTTATAAGAAGTTCACACATTGGTATTGAAAAAGCTGGACTGTGGTCCATGGTTCTTGAATTCCAGAATCTGCTATTCAGCCACTATATTAAACTATGCTGGGAATTTTTTTAAATTTTATCCATGGAAATATGTCATCCAACATACAAAGAACTATTGTTATTTTAAAGTATACTTGCTTCATGATTCAGAATATCTTAGTTGTTTTTAATGAGAATATATAATATTCAATTTTATTTACTAGCACAGAAATTATAAGCTAATGGGCTTGGATTGAAAACATTAAAGTGTTTTCAGTTTAAGATTCATAGTTTTGTAGTTAAGTGGAGATAAAAGGGGGTTGCTGGAGGGTTGCATTAGATCCTAAGATCTAGGTGCAGTGCTCTCAGATCCAAGGCTCCTCACTGATGAAGGCCACAAGCCAGAAACTAGTCTGGAGATATTGGATGAGTAGGCACTAGATGGGGATTTTATGCACAAGCCTTCTGGCATCCATTGATTACTCTAGCTTGATGTGTGTGGCAATACGTATAGTGAGTTTTGACTGTTTTAACAACAGTTATACACAAGCATAAGAAGTGGTGGTCATGTGATATTTATTGGCTTAAACAGAAAGCATTTACACCCTAATCTCATGTGCTGTAATGTTGTTATAATAGGTCAGCAATGTCTTATTGGGTAGCGAGAATAGTCTTAAACTAAGATAGCTTAGATTGGCCTATATAATTAAATTTAGGTACAAAAGATAAGATGGCTACTCATCTTTTCAAAAGTTTGAGAGTATTCTCAGTATTTGATAGGACATCATTCACCTATTATAACAACTTTACAATGCATGTGCTTAGGGTATAAATCCCTTAACGAAATTAGTTATTTACCTCTTATAAAATTATAATATCATGGTCAGAATAATGCTTTATGTGAAATCTAGGGATATGTATTTACAGGACAATTTATGTTATTAGCAATAGCAAACTCTCCAGACATGATGTGGATTTTAAGCAAAAAACTTCATCCATTGATTACTAAAGCTTGCACTGGGTGGCACTACTGACTGAAGAGTTTGCTATTGCTAATAACAGCTTGTGTATGCGTAGGAAATGGTGATCATGTGATGTTAAATTTATGTTCACAATTAACAACTAGTTGCATAGTGGTAAAACACACCTCTGCAAACTATTAATTTTTAAATGACGATTGGCCCATTATGTATTTATTATGTTGATAATCAAACACTGATAATGTATAATTGTTTAGATGTACAGATTAAAAACTGATTCATTTTAATTATTTATGTATTGTAGCATTGACTATTTTTTTCATGCTAGTCTTAAAATTTTTTTTTTTCTATTACAGAATTCAGAAGAGTGCTTTTTCCTTGGATAGCTCTCATCACGTGACTCCTCCTACTGTTCACAGAGTTTCCAAAGATATTTATAAAGTTTATGTCACCAAAGGGCATCTAGGAGCCGGACCATCCACTCATCACGATCAAACTATTTATCAGCGTTATGTTCAAAACAAATCCAGATGAACTTCAGAATGTAATGACGTGTCAAAAAATTGTAAACGGAAATTCATTTCTTCAACTATATATATTCCACTTGAATAATTTATACATGTGTATGTGCGCGTACGTATGGATATAAGGGCTTATATATAATTTATTTATATTAAGCAGATGACTGGCAGGTTAATGATATAATTAATTACGATAATAAATGATTTTAAAGAATTAATGTTTAATTAACTTCACTGGTTTGATTAGAAATATAAAATAAATAATTGTTTTAGGTAAATATTGATACGAATACGTGATTGATAGTAATCTTTAATAATATTCTCAAATGAATGCTTGAATTCACGAAATATCATACTTGTAAGTTGATTTGTTATGTATAAATACTAAATTATGATGATGACATGTGAAATATAAGAATTTGAGTCAACTGGTGAAGATTGTTTTATCCAGTATTGCGTCTAGATCGTCATCTGTCATTTTTATATGTCTTTATTCATATATTTTAAATGAATGAGGATTTTTTTAATGAAATTTTTATTGGATATTTAATTGCTAACCAGGTAATAGCATCAATCGTTTGTATCAAAGTGAAAATCTTTTTATAAAACTCAGCTACCACATATTCATAAGATTTTTTTTATGCAATCTGTGGAGTTTTTTTTATTTTTATGACCACCAAAGATGTACGTAGTAACCAAAGCCATCCTATTTTTTATATGAAATAAAGCAAATAAAATGTATACATATACACAGTTTGGCTCAGATGATAAAAGTATATATATATATTTCGTTATAGTTTCCTAATTCTTTAAAATAAATAATCAAATGATTTGTCATGTGGAAAGTGATATGATGTTTAAGCACCAAAAATAGAGATTTGACTCAGGAATGTTTACCTCTTGAGTCTATCAAATTTTTTATGGTTACATGGATGGATGCAGTAATAATTTTGACTTCATAATATACAATTTCATTGAACTGTGTTAAAATGATAATAAGGACCTATAAACCATCATTATGACAGTCAAATATTATCACTTCATTTGGATGTCAAATGAAGTATTACCATATTATCGCATTAAATAAGATAATGTATATCACTAATGTGAAACATTTCAGATGTAAGTGTGGTATGCTAAAGGAATGATGACAAAAAGGTATCCAAATTTAAATTTCATTATTCTTAGTATGAAGATTGGTTATCTTAATATATATCTGAGCACTTTCTGCATATATGTGTAGAGATGATAATCTGGACCAATTGATGATTGCTGGTTTAGCATGAAATACCTATATTGGTGATTATTTATCTTTTCAACATATATGTGTTCAAGTGTATCAGTATTATGAGATAGATTGGAGAGTGGTGGGTCGTGTGAAAGTCTTTGCTCATATACCCTATATATTACATATATTGATACTACAAGTATATAAGTCTGTATTTCAGTTTTTACTGTTCTTAGAAAAAGTCCAAGTTAAAATTTAAATTATAATATATCGATATGCTGTATACGTTATTCCCTACTTGTATAGACATATAACAACTTACATATAATTCCATTCGTATTGCTATTGTATTTTTTATATTTACATTTTAAGTATCTTGATATTATTTTATAAGTATTTATTAATGTTCAGTTTATACTTTTTTTAATGCTTTACAATTTTCTTTGTTTTGTGTTTTGATTATCTAGAAGTTTGATTTTAAAAGACAGTCTATTGTTAACTGTTTTATAGGATAAAATTTTGTTGATAAAAAAATATTTGTAAGACATATCTAAGTTTTACAAATGTTAAAAAATATATATAAACTTATGTATTTGTAGATATGTACATATCAACATGTAAGCCTATATCTAATCCACAAAAAAAAAAATTCTTAAAACCTCCAAATAAACAAATAAAATGTTTTTTTTTTTCCATGTGTCAAAGCATCGGCCGGGAAGCGAACCCGGGGCAACTGTTTGTAAGGAAGCTCTGCTGACTACTCGGCCACCAACGCTTGACTGCATTTTTTTATTTGCACAACATAAACTTTACTGATGATTATATATTGTCCACATGTATTTATTTATATTAATAGTCTGATTATCATCATTTTCAACTGTAATCAATCCATTTCAGGATGAAGAGTTCTCCAAGTTTAATCCAGTTTCTGTAGTCCATTTTCTTTTCCACATCACACAAACAAACAAACCCCTATTTCATGCATTTATCATCACTTAGGATTTAGTTTAAGACTTTAACTGTCTTTTTATTATTAACTCTTCAAGAAATAAGTCCAGCCCAATTCCATTTTTGTCTCTAAATTCTTTTAATGATGTCAGTAATATCTGTTTGTTCTTTCTCTCACTCAAGTGTTTAGCTTTCAATTCCTTCTGATTGCATTCAGCATACATCTCTCCATATTTCATTGAGTGGTGTGAAGTCTCTGTTGCTCTTCTGTTAAGTATGCAAGTCACAGATTCATAAATAAGAGTCATATTTACTAAGGTAATAAACCTTTAAGGATGTGCACTTAAAAATGCAAAGGTAGTGATCTCTACAGGTCTTAACCACAAGCTTATTCATTGGAAGAAAAGAGGGGAACAGTAAAACACATCTACTGAAAATCTTCCATTTCAAATACATAGTTATATTTTCTTCTAATGTTATTTCTAATAAAAGCATTCCATCTAAGTTTAATTCTGTAATTAATTTGATCCATTTTTTCATCTATATTAATAAGAAAGCAAGATATTTGTAATTGTTAAACTTTCCAGTGAACATCAGTTACTGTTTTTAGCATTTACTTTTAACTTATTTTTTATTTTCATCTAATAACTCTTGTAACATTTCTTGAAGTATTTGCAAAAACAATTATATCATCTGCAAAGTTTTGATTCCTTAATAGCTTTGATGTATTTATTTTTCCTCTCGGGTTAATGGTTCATTTCACTATGTAAGTTAATTGCTGATATTGCATTTTGGTGAATATTATTCAGAATATGATAATATACTGCTTTTATATCTTAATGATCCAAAGCTTTAATCATTGTGGAAATTCTTATTGAATGAAATGGCCTTCTCATAATCTACAAATCTAAAGCATAGTGGTAACTCATATTTATTGATCCTTTATATAACTGATTTCAGTTTTTGGATATGATCTATTATACTAAAAACTATTTTTAAGTCCAATTTGTTCTTTTAATTGGTTTGATCATGAGTTTTACTTTTTTCTTGGCAATAATTTTGTCTGGAACTGACAGAAGTCTTTATAAGTATATAATTTCTAAAATCTTTATCATTTAGATATTTTGCATATATCCTTTTTAAAATTAAGGAATATATTTCTTTATTAAAATAATAGATATGTTTTCAAAATATCTAAATTTAAGAAAATGTAACCACAATTTTAAATGTATTATGAACACTCTGACTAAGTGAACTTACCTAAATAAAATTACAAAGAAATCAAGTCAGATGTCACATGACCTAATTTAACAAGCTTGTATTACAAATGTTATATAATGAACTCGCAAATAAGCTTTTAGCTGCCAAATATCTCCAACCCTAGACGGGTTTCTGCTCACTGAGGAAGCCAGTAGCAGAAACCAGTCTGGGTTGGGGATATTCAGCAAAGCTTGTTAAGAGCTTATTTGTGAGCTCATTATATAACTATATAATAAAAAAAATTTCTCTCTTACGGGTGAGATTCTGTGAATTGCAGAAGTTTAATAAGTAACAATGTATTACAAATTAGCAGTATCCATAGTTGATCTGAATTGTTTCTGTGATGTGTCACTATAATATATAAGATGATAGCAAAAGACATGGATCATATAAATGCTTATAACAGGCAAAAATAATAAGTATAAAATATCATACATAAATGACTACTCTATTCATAATAACGAATCATATAAATTTGTGTATGATAAAAGACTAGTCATAAATAGATTTGTATATGTTCATGACACTGACTACTATGCAGTAACAAAACAATCAAATAATAAAGGTATATTATCATCCATAGAACCTTGCATTTACAAAGGAGATTCATGACTGATTTTTTTCTCTGATGTAAATTGTCTTGAATATGTTTATTGCATAATAACATATCAAAATGAACTCTGCATATTTTATGAGATTATTTCATCCTGTCATGTCTTTATTATAAATGAAATAAAATGCAATTAACCCTTGTTTCTATTAAAATACAACATTAATGACAATCAAGGTTAATATAAAAAATGAAATAAATTCAATGTTGAGACAATAACTGCGATTATATCTAAGGCTATAAAACTTTGGTAGATTATGTCTATTTAAAAGGTGTTGGTATAGTTCTCAAAGACTCGGAGACAAACTACTGCTTAAATAGGGCCATCTGAAATATATGAGGCACCCAGGAAATTTTCTGGCATATCCAGATACATTTCACATTAAAAGTCATTTTTATGAACTGCAATGAAGTTTAAATTGACTCACAGTTATTTGCATTTGTGAGTGTGTTTGATTCAGCAACCTATCAGATTTTGTAATTTTGAATAATGCCACTTCTATTTGAGTTAATTTGATAAGATCATAAAGCAGCTAAATGTTTATTTAAACCAAAACATCTGATTATAATGCAAAAATATAATTTCAACCTCTTTTTGAAATGGTTGGGTGAGAAACCATTTAGCTACATAATTGAATTCCAGAGGATATGTTTGGTTGCAATTTCAAATCGTTTTTTGATGTTCTGATATATTGATTCATCAAGCTGGCGATAAATTTACTTGAATTATCAGTCTCTCAGATAGTCTCAGGAGAATAAATAACTTGGTAAATTAAGATTACAAATCAACTGATATATCCGTAATGATTACAGATAAGTAATGTGTAAGAGAAACCACCACTAACTATGTAAATAGATTGTTACCATCATGATGTAGCTCACATGGTCAACCCAGTGTTTACACATAAGTACAACGTGTTGTTTTTACATCATACAAAAAACTATCAATTGTTCAACAAAGAGTTTTAAAAAATAAGCATTATTTAAAAATAAAAGATAAAGATCAGCCATTAAGATGCATATCATCAATAATGGATCTTCCATAGCACTGGAGATTGGCTCACTAGTTCCATTTTTTTGGAAAAGAGACTGCTATGCAAAGTTAAATAAAAAAAATTAGAAAGTTGACTTACATCAAATTTTAAAACACATTATTTTTATTACAGTAAGCTAATCATACTGCTGGATGAGACAGGTTAAAATTGAGAGAGTTTTTCATCGATATATTTGCCTTGCTACTATCATGTAAATAGGATAAGAATTTAATGGATCATAATTGGTTACAATCTCTGTTATTCTTTTTTTTTTCATGTGTCATAGCATCGGCCGGGAAACGAACCTGCTAACCTGGGACAACTGCTTATAAAGCAGCTGTGCTGACCTCTCGACCACCAACACTTGACATCTGTTATTCTTTAGTCAATATGAACCAAGTCTCAACTATCATAGCAGAACTTCAAAAAAATAATATGATGAAGTCTTTGAGTTAGAGATATTAAGATATGCCAATATTAATATTATGTAAACAAACCAATCAACTGTTTTTGCTGTCCATTGCCTTTTGCTTTGAAAGCTGAATTACTTAAGAAGTTGGACAGCCACAAGCCAATATCTTCATAATGGACTACGCTTTTGCTATCCATTTTAAAATTAATTAAGATATGCATTTGTCAGGCATATCATTGCTCTACTGCCTGATAATCTGTCCTTTCCCAATAAAGTAGGTAGTCTTTTTTTCATGGGGTCAAGGTATATCCAAAGTAGGTCTTATGTATGCCTACCTCTAATTCATTTTAGATTCTGAAGCATTCAAAACATTACCGATCAGTACACACAAAGAACTTTTACAAAGGCAGTATATTAATATTTAGTATCAATGGCACCAATAATATTTCAGTAAATGATTGATCAGTTTACAGCTGGAATATTCGAGCTAGGCTTTATTTCGCGACTTTCTTCTAGTGGTCAAGAATTAATGAGCGACTTTTGGAATCCGTGAGAAAGCTGTTAAAAAATTTTTAAAAAGCACCAATCACAATGTGCTGATGGGTGGACACTAAAAGCCAAAGAATTAGACTTTCTCGCTTTCTAAATTATGTCACAGAAAATTTCCATATCAAAAATAAAATAAAGCTTATATTGAAAGTTTAAATCATTGTGATTGGGAAGAAACTTTAGGACTTTTTGGAACTTTTTGAATACCATGAAAACTACATTCATTGTAAAACAAACAACCAAACTATTTTATTGATTGACAGAAAAAAATCGTCCGAATAGTGATGAGAATGGGGCATTCAGCAAGCACAAATCATATCTAAATTTATAAAAGTTATAGCTAGTGGGAAAGGTTCATTATGATCATATGGAGAAACTTTCTCATGTGTAATGCCATACCATTTGGTGTGGGAGTAATTCTAGCACACTGAAACAAAAATAAGTTATTGTAGTTATATCCCATTTCTTGATCCTGGCTGAAAAACATTGATCTCAAGACAAAACAATCTCTGGTCTTGGTTGTAGGCATTAAAGAATTTAATCAATTCATTTATATCTTGCAAACAGATCAGAAAATTTTACCAGGCATATTTGCTGCCAAAAGGCATCTCCAATGGCATGTTTTATTCCCTTGTTGAACTAATTCAATTTTCTGAATGCCTACAACTCATGGAAGGGAAACTCTCATGTTAACACCTTTAATAAGTTATCAAATTGTACTGGATCTGAAAAAAGGGAGACAAGGACATATGATTTTTATGAATATCTTTAAAAAAAAACAAGAATCAAATTAACAGTTGTTTATTGCTCATTGGTTACAAATGGCCAGGGATATCAGCTACTGAGCAATGGATCTGTACTAAGTGGCCAGATAACAAGCCACAAAACTCATAAAATCTTTTGGACAAGATTAGGCATGAGCTTTTCATTAAAAATTAATTTGTATTATGTATGAGAATTATTATCCTATCTAGGGCTACGACAAATCTTGAGATAGAATAAAGGATTATGATTAAGTTATATGTTTGCTAATCTAACAGATTCATACCATATGTAGAATCATAGGTTCATGCCACATAGAAAATAAATATGCCAATTAAGGTATGGTCAAGTCTTGGTCACAAATAGTGGGGCCTGGGATAGACTGCATATGGACCATGCTAGTCCATGGAACTACAAACTATTTATTATTATAAATATCTTCTCAAATGTTTTAAAGTAGTTGACATACCCTCTTTCATTCCTCTAATTCTACAGACTTTGAGAAAACTATTTTCCATGCATGGTCTTTTTATGGCTTTTGTTTCCAATAATGGAGCAGTCTTTATTTTTAATCAATTTAAAGATATCTTTGAAAAACTGAAATCCCTATGGATTGATAACACCATTTTAATGAGAATGCAATGGGAAAACCAACAGATGGCACAAGTGATTCCAAAAACCCTCTAGAAAGAGAGTGCAAGTGACTGAAACATGTGCTTAGCCAGAATGTCACAGCAACAGTATAAATTTTTAATAATGTTCAGTCCAAATCACTAACTGAAATAATTATGATTACAGACTCTGATAATTAAATTATTTAATTTTTTTTAATCTAAAATGCATTTCATGAAGATATCAAAATTCATTAAAATTATTGAGACCAATTATTTTTGGATAACAGTCAACTAGAAGCTTTTAGAAGAGAATTAATCTAGTTAGAATTAGGATAAGATCTAGTGTATATAAGCCAAGATCCATACTATGCCAATGAGTCTCTCTCATTGGTATAAAATACAGAAATACCATTCAAACAAGAAATGCAACTACTACCCAAGAAGCTGTGTAAAATAAAACAAAGTCTAACAAAACTTATTTGTTACATTACAATTTAGCTTCCAAATAATTTTTTATCCAGGAAAAAAAAGAATATAGGGAAGAATAAGATTAAATAGATTCACCTGGTTTATTTAAATTAACTCATCCTTCCTTATAAATTATCTTTACTATTTATGGAAGTAAATAAATAATCAATTATATTGTCAGGCCGATATAAGTATTTACATTCATTCTATCATTCATCACTATAATATAAAAAATCTTGTTTTGCCCAAGAATGTTTATCCTGTTCACAGTTATTAGAGATTTGTAATTCACAGAAGTGATAATAGGCAAATACTATTAACTAGTATAAAACATTACATAATAGTTACTATTGTATTCAATCATAATGAACCATATAAACTGGTATATGATAAAGTAATAAACAGTGATGAACTAATATAAGACATGACAAAAAAAAGCAACATTGCTTTTTCTACATATATATTTATGTTCACTCGTACATCCTGTAGTGATTGATACTGCTTGATGATGATGATGACACCTGTAAATATATATAACTTTTTGTAGTAATATGAGATTAAATTGCCCTAAGATTTGTCCAGCTACACTAATTATATTTTAGTGATTTCAGTTTTACATTAAAGATTTAATTTAAATCTTTGAAATATTTAAATATGTTATTACCTTGAATTGTAAAGCAAAATAAAGGTGTCTTCTAGACATATTAGTACAAATCTCGCCTGTCACTGAATATTAGTCAGTAAATGGGGATTCAATTATAGCACTGCCATCTAGTGATTGTCAAACTTACAATATATGACCTTGGAGTAAAATCTTATTGTAAATATTGAGGGTAGATTGAGTCATGTGATGGCTTTGCTAATGTGTGCCCCTCTTATAGTTTGCATTTAATTTACTGAAATTACATAGTCATAAACTAAAGAAAGTAACTGTGTTGAAAAGTCCTTTGAAATGGATTTTTTTTTAATTAAATAAAATAGCTTCATAAACACTGAGGTGTTTAATAATAGTGGTAACATCATTATATTTTGAATAGAAACTTTTAAGAAATTATCAAAATAATTTGATAAAAGAATACAAATTTTTTGTATCAATTAGACAGCAGTTGGGAAGATGAGAATCACATGAGTTATTATATAGCTAGCAGAAGTCAATAGTTTTTAGGTAATTTATAAAGTCTATGGTTAGATCTTTTTTCTTTTTTTTGTCTCTCATGAGATAAACTTTCCATTGGTGCAATTGGAGATTCAGAAATGTATCTCTCAAAAATATTGGTTAATAATTATGGATGCCACCAACTCATGATACATAATAACTACAATATAACTAGGACTTATAATTTGAAATATATCGTTTTAAATGATATATAGATGCTTTTAGTCAAGATTTTTAATAGTGATCCAGATTATTTTGTTTGTTTAAGGAATTGTTTAGTTAAATATAGAGAAATTTAAGCTTTTCCTGAATTCATAAATTGTGAATGTTTTTTTTTTCAGATTATTAGTTGATAGGATCTTTCAGCATTTAATGTAATCTGTTTGTGAAATATTGTACTACCTGTGAAATGTTCTATATTAAAAAATCTGCTTTGATACTGGTATTATATGTAGAATAATGATTATAACTAAAAGTTGCATTGTTGAAGTAATTACTGAGCATTGGTTGAGGTTTTCAGAATCTTGTCACTCTATTCATGCATGTGTTAGGTAATATTCTATGAGACTTTGACTATCGCACTGTAATAATTACATGTAATAATTAATGAAGTGTTTTGAAATATATAACCAAGCAGATCTTCAATAATATAAAAACACTCTAATTTCATAATAGTTACAAATGTATACATCTACCAATTTATTGAATTTTCAATGTTATTGACTAAAGATTTTTGGCAAAGGATATTTTTTAATTGAGAAGAAAGTGTAATTCTTATTGTGCTTTTTTAAAAATATTACCTTTTACATTATAGTTGTAAAGTATCTATTTTGTAATATACTTTTATATTTTTATATATAAGGGATTCAAACTCAGACTTCCACATGACTCTCAACTATCCATGCTATCTCATATTGCTGACTCACCTGATCACACACTTGCTGAAAAGATAAATAATCACCAATATATGTATTTCATACTAAACCAGCAACCATCAGTTGGTCCAGATTACCATCCTCCACACATATATACAATCAGTGCTAGGCTTGGATAATAATGAGATTTGTGTTAGTATTACTATACTAATGAATACTTGATCTAGTTGTATGCTGATTTGAGGGACAACGTAATGTTTAATACATAATAGTTTGCTGAATTACTATTTTTGTTTCACAAAACTAAGAATAGCAATAAGATGTTATATTCTGAATAGTGTAGTTTGTTTTGTAACAATACATTTAATGAAATTGGAAAATAAAGTAAATTGTTTAGTAATAGTTATAAGGAGAGTTGTAATAATCTACAACATGGATTAGTAAATATGATTCAACAACTACATGTGCCTCTTTGATACCAAAATTATTTATTTTTATCAGGACAACATAAATGCATTTTTTTATGGTGCTGTAATTTGTAAATAAATATTTTCATGACTCTAGGAGAGGAAAATGCACCGTTGAAAGGTACTCCTTGGATTTAGCCCAAATATAAAACAATAAATATTGACTATTGATGATTTTGGTGAATAAGTCAAATTTTATTTAACATTTTCAATTTTTATTATATGTAAATCGATTCTATTATTAAAATAAATGTTCAAACAGAACAACCATTCAGAAATCAGTATTTTTCACTTATCTTGCGGCTTTTTTTCACTGTTTTTGGTTGGGATATTTTACTTTTCATGATAGAAAGATTGCTGATTCCTGATCTATATGTGTAAAGAAAAATCTTTGATTAAATAGAATTAAACCCTTAAAATATAAGAGTTTTGATAATGAATTAAATCATATAATGTAAGTTATTAGTTAAACGGATAAATATGTTGGAAAAAGTGATAATCCATGTCCATGATATGATATAAATAATAAGCATCCATCTATGTTAGCTGGAAAAGAAAATGTTGATAAAGTATATTGGGTAATCCTGGAAAATGACTTTAAAATAATAAAAAAATGAAGTTTAAAAAGAAGTATTATAGTAATGAAGCCTGAAATTAAACAATGAAAAAGTATATAAGTGATCTGTATGATGTAAATAAAAATTCATTTATATTAATAAAAAAAAATAGTGATGTAGGTAAGGATAAAAATGTATTCCATAATAATAAAAAATAAGATTGAAAAGACTAGTCAAATGTTGTTAGCAAGATCATCGCAGCCGCCTTGCAAGCAAGTAGTTGGTTGCAGACGGTTGTGGGTTCGTCTCCCGGCCGATGTTATGACATATGGAAAAAAAAAAAAAAGACTAGTGAGATGAAATTTTATCATATGCAAAAAGTTAACATAATTCCATTTGAATTATCGAAGTTGTTGGAGAAAAGATTTTACTGTTTGTTTGAAGTTTGTATTTTAATTTTTTGACTAAGGTGAATAGGCAGTATTTTTTTTTTTTCCAATTTATGATTTTCTTGAAGAAAAGTCAATGCAAAGTGTGAGTATTTTAAGAATACGCCCTAATGTAGATATATGTTGGTGAGAATATAAGTAGATTTATTTCTACCACACATGATCACCATCTCATACTAGCACACAATTGATTACTCTGTTTAGCACAGGGTGGCACTACTGTATGGAGAGAATTTTGCCTTGTTTAGATTTATTTATACCAGTTTTAGTCTTCGTGTCTGAAAGAATTGATGTGATGAAGATTATTAAAAAAGATAAATTAATTGTTTGTTAATCTTGAAAATTGAGTTATTTCATTTGATATTTTGAAGGGAAAAATAGATTGGAAAGAAATATAGATAAGTTAAGCAATTTGTGCATTAACGTAAAAAAGTTTTTTAGACTAATATTTTTTTTACATAAATAATAGATATAAAAAGTATTAGACAATAATAGTATCTATTCTATCTTCTACTTTGTTTATTATTACTTAAATGAAATGTTTAATTAATGTTGTTCTGGAACTAAAATTGAAAGTGGAAAACTTATCTGTTTGCATTCTCTGATAAGGAAGACAAACAGAAATTAAGAATAAAATTTGAAATTAAAATAAATACTCCAATTAAGCAATGGATATAATTGGAGATTATAAAAGATTAATGATATTAGTTAAACAAATTACTATGAAGCTTTAGAGCTGCACGTATGTGTTTAAATGTACGATGACGAAAACAATTTTTTAAAAACTTGGAATTAAAACTGACATGAATAAAAAAAGTGTTTACCAAGAGTAAGAAATTATTTTGCTGCCTATAAAGTTCAGTTTAAAGGGGGTCTTATTAAAAGTTTTATTTAGAGTATATCTTTATAGTATATACAAGCGCTTTAACATGCTGGGTGAAGAAGCTGTTATATAAAGCGAGGACTTGGGTGAATACGAAAAGAAAGAAGAGAAAATTGTAGGATGTCAATTTATAAATTTGGATGAAAAGATAGAGCAAATGAAAAGGAATTATTTATTAAGATTAGAAAACAAAAGAATTAGATTAAGTAAAGAAGGACAAAGTAAATTTATTATATAAAAAGAAAATAGTTATGAGTTTTTAAAAAATAAAACAAAAATGCTTGGAGAAAATTATCACATTGATGATAAAAATCTGCTCTTTTTTGCTCACAATTAATAATGATTATGATATTATAAGAACTTCTTAAAGATGGAATAAGATGATAGAATAAATTGTGCCAAAATGCAACCAATACTTCTCATGATTGTTAAAAGAAGAACATATGTAAGAAACATCTTTTATTATCAGAGACAGCAGAATATCTTTATTATGTTTCCTAGCCCAAGATTTTAATGTTTATACTCAGTATAAACAATAAATAAAAAACAATGCTAAAATGATCGCTATCATTTTGTGTATATTGTATTACACTACTTTCGAGTATGCAGAATGCATATTTATTGTTTTAAAATATGTTTCGATTTTGAACTAGGATTCCGATATATTTTATAGCTGCTTAAACAAAACATACCTAATTAGATCTCAGAAATAGTAAATAATATATAGAAAGGATTCTTTCGCTATTTAAAATCTTTCTCATTTAGGTTGCCTTTAAATGTCACTTAAAAACATTGTCAAGCATTGGTGGCTGAGTGGTCAGCACAGCAGCCTTACAAGCAGTTGTCGCGGGTTCGTTTCCCAACCGATGCTTTAACACATGAGAAAAAAAAACCTTTTCGGAATTATTTTTAATATTTAAATACAGATATATTTTATATCCCTGAAGTTTAGTTGTAATTATAGGGGATTTGAACCCAGACTTTCAAACTCCCTTCAGCTATCCCATCTATCTCGTACACATGATTACATATGTGGAAAAGATAAATGATCTCTGTATTTCACACTAATGTGTCCTGGTTCAGTATGAAATACATATATTGGAGATCATTTATCTTTTTCACATGTGTGTGATCAGGTGTGTCGCTTGTATGAGGTAGATGGTATAGCTGAAGAGAACTTGAAATTCTGGGTTCAAATTTCCTGGAATTATTTTAATAGTAAATAAAATGAAAAATTTAATTGTATGTTTCACTATACAGGAAGAAGAGTGATAGACAAAAAAAATATACATATTTCCATTTTTATAAAATAAAACTAAAGTTGAAAAAAAAAAGTAAAAATTGGGGGGAGGCGATTCAAACTGTACATTTTTAAATTTTTTTTTTAGTTTTATCATTGTTTTTCCTTCAATGTTAGTTGAAACAATGATGTATTATTGCTTAAATTAAGCTGTTATTTATTTACTCAATCTTGTGGGATTTGATACAAAAAAAGAAATTAAAAAAATTGCTATGTATCTTTATAATAAATATATCACAACAGTGTTTTTTAAATATCTCATCAGTTGTAGTTATTAACAATTTCGATGAAATTATAGCATGTTTAACAAGTAGAATTATGTACCAAGATATATATACACACACACACTATATGTATATATTCACGTTTGTGTGGGTGAAAAGTACTTAAGAATTTAACAATTTTTAATTCTTATTTTATCCCTTAGTTACGAATAATTAGATATCCATAATATTGGATAGTTTACTTTATTTAGCATTAAACTGCCTCTCTCTAAAAAAAAACTTGACTGGAACATAAAAAAAAATTAAATATTCACCAGCCTAAATTAATCCAAATCATAAGCATAGTAGGTGTATGAGCTAATGGGCATCACGTGTGTAGTGAGTTACTTCCCAGGCTCATAGTCGTAAGTTCAAGTTTAGAATGAATCTAAGTTTTTAAACAGTTGAAGAATTACAATGCAAGCTAGAAATATTTCAAATAACCCACCACAGCTAATCTAATTAGACATTAAGTATTATTCAGAAAGTAGATATGTAAATTTTTTAGATGGCAAGCAAAGTAAATGCAAGACAATCTAGACCGCACAAGTTCTTAGTAAAATGGCTACAAAAGAAAAAAATAAGATTAAATGTGATGCTGTCTTCACTGTTAGAAAATAAACCATCACATTTCTAAGTTCTACCACGATTATTGCATACCTCACTTACTAATCCAGAAACTCTTGGAGTAAATAGTAATTCAGAAATTTAAAATAAGTTACGTTAAAAGAACGGAACAGCTGATGGAAAATTAATTAACAAAGGCTTAATTAACCCTTTTCCCGCCTCCTACGAGGCTCCTCGTAGACATCTGACGTCACTCTAACTTTGCCAGTTCTTATGCTAAAAAATTCGTTTGATAGGTTTTGAATAGGTTTTTAAAATTTCTGTAAGATGGTGCCCTCTTCCGATTTATTTTACAAGTAAAAAATAAAAAAAAACGCATTTAAACCTAAACAAAGAAAGAACATTACTTGTGATTGGTTCTTAGCATGCTCTCAGCCGAAAAAGACATTCTGATTGGCTGGAAAGAACAAAGAAACCGCCTGATCAAAGAAAATAAAGAAAAACGCTGAGATTTTCATTTCGAATGCAATTTTAAGTATTAAAAAAATATAATTTCAGAAATTAAACTAGTTTTTTTAAAAAAAAACAAAATTATTTTCGAAAAATATTGAAGATTTTAGTAAAAATATTAAAAATATTTAAAAGAAATATTTACTTTTCTAACGTAAAAGTCGACCTTTTTGTTTATATTATAGCTTTTATGTTGCCGAAATTGAATATTTTAGAATAAATAAATAGCAATTTATTTTTGAAAGAACTTTTGTTCTCTTCATAACCTGAAAAATTAGTAATATACTTTTTATAAACGTATCTGAGTTGAATTTAATATTATAGGCGAATATGTTTTAACAATAGGCTTTGTCTTCAGTTTGTGAGTTGGCCAATTAAAAGATTTGATTTTTACCTCATACAACCAGAAATATTTCAAATAACCCACCACAGCTAATCTAATTAGACATTAAGTATTATTCAGAAAGTAGATATGTAAATTTTTTAGATGGCAAGCAAAGTAAATGCAAGACAATCTAGACCGCACAAGTTCTTAGTAAAATGGCTACAAAAGAAAAAAATAAGATTAAATGTGATGCTGTCTTCACTGTTAGAAAATAAACCACATTTCTAAGTCCTACCACGATTATTGCATACCTCACTTACGAATCCAGAAACTCTTGGAGTAAATAGTAATTCAGAAATTTAAAATAAGTTACGTTAAAAGAACGGAACAGCTGATGGAAAATTAATTAACAAAGGCTTAATTAAAAGAGATTTAATTTAGATAAAATCAATATTGCAGATAAATATACGATATGATGTTATCAAACTAAGAATAGAACCTAGTGAATATTCCATTAAACTATGCCATATTGCAGGTGTGGGCAAATAACAGGCCACATGCGGCCCACGAAGAGTTTTTTGTGGCCCACCAAGACAGAAAAATCCACCTTGTAATATTTTTCACATTCAGTTAAGCCTTCTATTACGAACTAGAATGCATGAGAGTTAATCAAGCTATGAAAAAGAAAATATATTCAGATCATTTACGAGTCTGGGTATCTCAAGAACATAGCTATATTTCCTAATTAACTTAACCTAATATTATTTACGATTTGAAGTGCCAGTGGAATCAGTTTTTTATTTATTTAAAACAGGATGCCAGAATTCATACAAGAATTCGCTGATATTCGTCGCGTCGCACATCGTAAATTAAAAAGAAAATACTAAAAGTAAAATCGGGATAACGTATTCTTTTTCTGGGGTTTAACTAAACAATCATATTGGCAAAGGTAATTTATAGATTATAATAAATTAGCAATAATAACACCCAATGAAAAGTTGATATTAAAAGTAAAATATTTTATTTAAACAAATGAAAAATATTTAAAAGATAAATTACTAATAAATTGAAAAAACATACATATACGCTTATCCAGACAATGATATTGATTAAATAATTCTTGTTACGAATTTTTCACACTTCTACAAAGTTCCTTGAATGATAAAAAATGGAAATGTCTCTATTAGTAGTATGTTAGAAGCTTATAGTTACATTAGTTGGCCAACATTTTTAGTCACAAATCGGGAATAAATAATCTTAGCTTACCGGTAAGTTTGTCGTGTGCATGTATTTCTTGGATCCCAAGATCATAGGAAGTTAACTAGTTTCAGTCTGTCAACATTCACTTAACACTCCTGGTCAGTTGCAAGGTATAGCTTGACATGAAGGTTCTGGAGTAATATCTTTACGGTGAAAGAAAGTGTCCACATGCTGTGATTTCTATTCATGCCTGACGCATTGGTTCAGCTTATGAATATTCTGGGATGTGGCATTTATCGCAATTGAGAGAACAGGAATTACATCTAGCCCTGTTCCCTCACCCATCCATACATGACAAAGCCAACAAAAGACCCGCTCAAAGCTATTTGCTTCATTTTATACTCGATCCGTTTTTTTAGTTTTATGCGCATATATTTTATTTTTTTATTTTTTGTAGTCACCATCTTGTACGTTTGGATTTTTTTTTTCATTTATTTATCTGGATTAGTAATCTGTTTGTCTTTTTTAATCCTTCCAATTTTAACTTTTATTTTTAAATGAATAAATAATTCGAAACAAACAATCAACTTTCATTGCATGTTTTAAAAAAATAAATTATACTAAGTAAAAAAAAATTAAATCGCGTATTTTACACGAACTTTAAACTTGACTTTTTTTTTTTAGCTTTCAAGTATTATCAAATGCCAAATATATTTGGACCATCTATATGTAGACAGAACAACCTTGAAAAGAAATTTCCTCCTGTGCGCAATTGAAAATTCGTCTCGTATTTTCCACTAGGACGGCCATGTCAATACGCATGCGCAGTGTAGATATAATGTTTAGTGCTTTTCCGGTTAATCTGTTTAAATTCAATTTTTGTCTTTGCAACAATAAATATATAAATTTCCAAAGTGAAACCATGAACCCTCCAAAAAAAACGTAAAATCGATAATGAATGTCGTGTTTTTAATGAAGAAGGGACAAACAAATATTTCTTTGGTAATACAGGGAATAAAGCAGTTTGTTTATTGTGTCATGAAATGATAGCCGTATTTAAGGAGTACAATCTGAAATGACATCATGAAACAAAACGGAATTTGGCTGCAAACTTTCCAAAGAAAAACGTAAAATAAAAGCTGCAGAGTGTGTGAAAAGGCTGAAGAAGCAGGAAACAATATTTCTAAAGCAATCAACACTTCAAAATAGTGCTACAGAAGCAAGTTTCATGGTAGCCTACAACCTTGCTAAACGCAACAAGCCTTTTTCAGATGGTGAGTTTATTAAGCAATGTATGGTAGAATGTGCAAGCATATTGTGTCCTGATGTAAGAAGCAAATTTGAAAGCATTTCATTGTCAAGAAGGACTACAGTGTGACATATTGACTCAATTAGTGATGAACTCACAGAACAGCTGAAGACTGTGAGCAAAGATTTTGTTTTGTTTTCTTTGGCCCTGGATGAGAGTACAGATAATGAAGACACTGCACAATTACTCATCTTTATCCGTGGAATTGATGAAAATTTTGTCATCACATTGGAATTACTTGGCCTAGAATCAATGAAAGATAGAACCACTGGTCAGGAATTACTTGAGTGTGCTGTGAATTGTGTGGAGAAAAATGGCTTGTCCTGGAACAAAATGGCAAGCATTACAACAGATGGTGCCAGAGCTTTCAGTCGAAAAAAATGTAGGTATGGTTAAGCTTTTAAAAAACAAATTACAAACACAAGACACAGACAGTGATATCTTGTCTTTTCATTGCATTTTGCATCAGGAGAGCCTTTGTAAAGCTGCACTGGATTTAAAGCATGTGGTAGATCCATTGTTAGTGTGGTGAACATAATCAGAGCAAGGGCACTCCACCATCGGCAGTTCAAATCTTTTTTTGAGGATGTGGAGGCAGAGTATGAAGATGTAATTTACCACAACAGTGTGAGATGGTTAAGCCTGGGCAAAATGTTAAAAAGAGTCTGGGCATTGCAGAATGAAATCCTCTTATTTCTGGACATGAAGGAGATATCTCATGATTTTGTTACAAAAATAGGATGTGAGGAGTGGAGATATGAGATGATGTTTGCAGCTGATGTATTTGAGAAATGAACTGAATGTGACATTGCAGGGAAAGGGATTGTTTGCAAATGAAATGTGGCAGCACGTAAAATCTTTCAAAGCAAACTAGGTCTATTTGCCCGGAGGCAATTTTTGTCATTTCCCTTTATTAGGAAAACAAAGTGCCTGAAAGTGTTTCTGCTAAGATTAAGGATCATCTGCAGAGTTCGGAGGATGAGGTCACAAGAAGATTTCAGGACTTTAAGAAAATTGAACCTAAATTCAATTTTCTCTTTCTCTCTTATCCTATCACTGCTGATATTGACACAGCACCTGAAGAGCTGCAGCTTGAACTTATTTACATACAGTCAGATCTCACTGTGAAAGAAATGTTTAATGATGTGACATTAATTGATTTTTACAAATCTTTGTCTGCTGAAAAATTTCCATGTATAAAGAAATTTTCTGGGAAAATGTTCTCTATATTTGGGTCTACATATATTTGTGAGCAAAGTTTTTCTTGCTTGAAGATCAACAAGAATAAATATAGATGCTCTTTGACAGACATTAACTTGCAGGCTGTGATGAGAATCTCAGCAAGCAATCTCACTTCTGATTTCAAAAAAATTATAGAAAAGTGTGATAGGGTACATTTGTCTCATTAAACTGATTCCTAAAATTAAATGTGCACAATAAATAAATTGAATAATACTGCCACTATCTTATTTAATTTATAGTTATTGATTTTTATGGTACAATTTATATCTTTTCTGAAATGCAATGTTGACTAATGAATGCAATCATTTCAAAAGGTGCGGCCCTCCACTAATCTCCACTTCCACAAAATGACCCCTAAGCCAAAACAATTGCCCACCCCTGCCATATTGCATACTTTTATTTTCACAAATCCTTTTTCTATACATTAATAGTTTTATTTTTTTAAAGATATATTTAAGTTTTCAAACGATTACACCTAAAAAAAGTTAATATTTAAAATATATAAAGATAAATATCAAAATGAAGTTCTTACATGAAACAATGGAACACACTATAAGTGGATGTTATTACCCATTGGTAAAGAAGAATGAAAGATTAGATGTTAAAGTTTCATATTATTAAAAAAATCATATATTTACAATTAGTTATCAAAGAAACAAAAAATTCTAAAAGTTAAATTGTTGTTAATAAAATTTTAAAGAATATTTTACTTAAGATTTTCGTCAAAGTATTTTCTTTTTTGACAGTAGAGACTACTTCCAGATTCTTGTAATGTACTTTCCAGAGCAGTCCTTTCAAACATATTTGGTTTAATAATAAGTCTTTTACAAAAATGTTTCATCATTATCAATTACTGAAAATCATATTTGTTGTCTTATTTAGCCCTAGGACAAAATCTAAAGCATCAGCAAATCTCATTTTTAAGCCATCTTCTTTGTAGTTTTGTTATGACAATAGAAGGTGCTGTCAATCACACAAAGGTCTGTAAAAATCTATACTGCTGACATCTGGGTTTTTTTTTAAATTTATACATTAAAATCAGCATCAGATAAGAGTCACTGCAACCCATTGTACACAGTATATAAGTTATACATATGCTTTATAACAATGTAGAAGAGTAGCAATCAAAGTGCCATTTGAATGCCTAAAAAGAAACTTCTGGGGTTTTTTTTAATTTATTAAAGTATGCTTCATAGATAAGAGCCGTTGCTTTGCACACCATATTATGTTACATATGTCCTTTAAAACAATGTATAAGAGTAGCAATCACAGTGCCACTAGAACACCTAAACAAACATAAAACATTACCACTGAAAACACGATTTGATTAAAATAATTATTAAAAAAAAAAAGAAAGGGATTATTATATTTGTTTAATTTAAGAAAGTTTAAGTTAAAAAAAGAAAAAATTGGTGGTCGAGAGGTCAGCGCGACTGCCTTGCACTTGCAGGCAGTTGCCCGGGTTGCGGGTTCGTGTCCCGGCCGATGCTATGACCCTTAAATAAAAAAAAACTTTTAGTTTGCAGATCTTAAAAGAGATAATTAAGACTAATTTATATTTCTTTTTATTTAGAAAAAATTCTATTTTTTTTTTAAAAAAAAAATAAAGGAAAATAGAAAATATTTTTCTTTAAGTAATTAAAATGGTAATTGCTTATATTTTCAACTTTTGTAGTTTTATGGACTGTTATAATTAGTGGGAAAATGTAAATAAAAGTAATAAATAAAAAAGTTTGTATAAAAATTTTATCTAATAAAACTTAATCAGATTAAGTCATTTACAGATATTACATTAATCAGATTAGTTTAGTTTATGTTCTGTAATTAATTAAAAGTAATGAAAAATTAAAAACAACATAAAGTAAAGCAAGGGTGACTCAATGTATAAAAGGTCATTAAAATTATTCTGTTATCATTTTACTTCACTCAGGCTTATAGTCTGTGTAGAATATATGTGTGATTGCCGTCCATGGAACTTTAAGCTATTAATTCTGAAGATGCTGTATAATAACCAGTATAAAGTTTTACCAGTGATGCATTACTGAAGTTCTATGGTGAATGCTCATTATTTCTGGACACAATGGAGTGCATGTTACATCCTGAAAAGTGGCCAAACAACCTGCCAATTTCTGAATTGTGTTCTATTCTACATATGACTGCACAAATATATATCAAATAAAAGTCTCTTATGGAGCAAAGAAATGTGACATAAATCCAACTGACAAAAGTTTTTAAAACCTTAATGTCTTTAAACAAAGAAGTAAATATACCAGAATAATCTCTAATATACAAAATGAAGCAAACCAAAAGAAGGTTGATAATCCTTGAGCTCAGCCAAAAAGAACTGAACCTTCAACCAAATGCTTTTAACAAAAGTTCATGATATTTCTTAGATATGATGACCTAGCATCTGGTAAAAATTATAATTATTTTCATGTGTGTGTGTGTGTGTTTATAATCTAAAATTCAAATAGATGTTAGTAATATTTTATTGGTATTAGTGTTAATATAAATATTAACCAAAATGGGTGTTTAAATGCTGCGTAGCACTGCCATCATCTAGTGTTATTTGTTAATATGTCCTCAATTTCCTTTTTTTTTAAATTCTTTTCATTTATAAAATAGTGAACTATTTATCTTAAGGCAAATATAGTATTTATAGAATATGTTATTTATTTAAAGGGTCAAGTTCTGATAGCCAGAGGATTTTTTGTACTCTACAAAGTTAGTGATATAGCTTTAGTAATGCTGCAGGTATTTAATCACCTCCCATGAATTTTTCTGCTGTTCAGGATGGCACCCTTGTTTAAACCTAGTAGGAATTCTATATTAATGGAGGCATTCTTAATGATCTTGAAATATGGCCATAGTCTGTAATATTTATAAAAATAGTGCCCGGTATGACCAGTAGTAATTTATATGTTAAAATAAATTGTATTTCTCTTCTTGATGTAAATTCCCACTTATGGAGAATATTCTATTTAGGTATCCCGATGTGAGATTTCGTTGGCTGAAAACTACCACACTATTTCAGCAGATCGTTATAATATATATTTGAATATCTGTGTGTGCTAACAAAATATTCAAAACTCTTTCAAAAAAATTAAGAAAAGATTTTAAAAAAATAAAATTTAATGATTTATTTAATAAGTAAAATTATTTCGAGTTAACCAACAAGAACATATTTGAATTTAATGGGCTTAATTTTAGTTCAGATATGAGTAAATCAGTTGTTTGCTCTTGATTCCAATTTAAATGACATGATACAATGCAAATATGTCAAATAATTTTAGATAGATTATTGTATAAAATTGAGATAAGGATATTTAAGAATGTAAAGCAGAATATTTTAAATCTTATTTCAGATTGGCATTATTTTTCTAAGAGAATGCCAATTTATCTGTTAGTGAGATAAATAGATTAATATGTGAAAATTGAGAGCTAGGCCTTCAAAATTTGCGAATGATTTGAAACTAAGTTACTAGATTTTATTCATGATTATTATTTATTAAAGCTTTGCAAAAATCTCTTTATTAAATTGTTATTAATAAAGATGATTCATTATTTTAAAAGAAAAACCAGCATATTGTAATCTTTACTGTACTTTAACATCTGAGTCCCCCTTTCTATTTACAAAACTCAATTTAAATTGTCTTATAGGATCAAGTTTAATTAAAAACTATTGTTGAAAATTTTTGTTCCATCTGTATTTGATAAAGAACTTAAGTTTTTGAATAGTAATTACTAAATCATGTTTTTTAATGTATTGAATTAAAAAAATATTGAGTATTTTCTATAGATTGTCTTTTGAATTGGGAAAAATAACGCAATCATCAGTAAGCAGTGAATTTTAGAATCCAAACAGATGAAACTTTTATTTTTATTTTAAATTGCTTCAAATTAAAATTTCACCAACAAACTTGTATTATATCTTCAATACAAATTTATTAAAACATCTATAAATAATTTTAAACACTGCAATGTAAAATCAAAAACGAATATCAGAGCAGGTACACATCTTTGTTTAACATTAGCTTTCTTTTTAAATGCTTCAGATTTGTCACCTGTAACAATAACATCTCTTCCCATTACTATGTGTAGAAATTGACCATTCAAATAAACTTTGGTCGTCAACCAACTAATTTCTATAAGTGCCATAGACCTGTTTGATTTTTTGAGTCAAATGCTTTGATGAAATCAATATATAAATCACTGTTTTATTTCCAACAGATTTTTATTGCATTTACCTGCCAAGAAAAACATATCTACATTTCATCTGGATTTGCTAATACTACATTGAATTTCTGATAACCATTCATTTATGATCAAAACCATCCTATTCAACAAAGATTTTGAGAACTACTTTGTAATGTATAATAATAAGATGTGTTGTATATATGTTGCATCTGGATTTTCTAATACCACATTAAATTTATGATAATCATTCATCTATGACTAACACCAATCTATGTAATACATATATAAGTGATTTAACACGCTGAAGAAGAAGCTGTCAGTAGTAACAAAAACAATTAAATTAAATTAATCTAGGCCTAGTATTAGTATTTTCGAGGTTTTCCCTCATATTCATGGCCAAAATAGGTTATAAACCAATGCTGTAATGTAATTAAATAATGTATGTAAATTAATTTGTCCATTTTCTTGAAATAGCAAAACACATGTCATGTCTATTGATGGTATTGTGATCATTGATAATAAAATATGCCTTCTTGATCTTTCTTTTACAATCGTTGGCTTCAGAGCACACCATCTTGGGGTTGCAAGGTTCAAAATAAATTTTTTGGAAACAACATTGGCTGTAATAGATACTACTAATACTCCATGATAACTATTGCAATTGTGTATTTCCTCCTTTATTTTTAAAAATTGGAACAATAGAAGTATTATTGAAACTTATATCACCACCATATTTTAAAAAATTCAGGTATTTCCTCTAGAAAATTAGTGCATGACAAAAAAGAATCTAGGATTTAAATTATTATGAAGTACTAGAGCATTTTAATTTTCTTCTTAGTATGCCTTTATTTAGTATTTAAGCTTATTATCATGATATAAATAAACTAACAAATTATAAAGTGGGTCAGACAATAGTGCTCAATCTTATAGATAGGTCTAGAAAGCAGTCACATGGTAAATACATCCATTTGTCTATTTTGTTTTGTTTATTATTCAGATTGTAAAATATGCATATTACCATCTCTTCTATCATCCAACAGAGTAAATAATTTTCTGTGCCTGATTTTATTCACTATTTCCTCCAGCAAAAGAGCTATTATAGGTTAGTGAGAAAACTTGTTTAGCCTTGGGATTGTCAATTAGTAATCAGTGATAGTTTTTTGGCTACATCAAAAGATATATATATATATATGTTATGCCTGAAAGAGAAATATTAAAGTTAATTGCTAAGAAAGTATTAGGCTATAATATTATGATTTGATAAACATTAGGCTAAGCTTAGGATTCTTGATTAGTGATCTATGCCAATAATAAAAAGAGCCATATGGGTAATAATGGCAATAATAATAATCATTAAATATTATAAATACTAATTATAATTAGAAATATATTCTAAGAGGAGGAAAATTCTCAACTCTTACAAACTACAAAAGCTCTTAATATCCACAGCATATACCACAGAGTAATTAAGTTACAATCTCTAATAATAAAATTTGTTTTATTATCCCCCCCCCCCAACAATATATAATCATACACCTCATAGCCACTATTCCAACATCTCATTGTCATGATCAGATCCACATTGTTAAAGATTTAGATAAAAATAATCATGATCTTATTTGTCTTTGCTTTTCCTCTCACAATAATTTTTTTTATATAAAATGTAGTTTCTTATTACTGAATTGTGATATTAAGATCTAAGGGTTTATTAGAAATATTCTTAGTATTAAGTTTTTCAGTCTTTATTTACTTATAAATTGCTAATCAAATGAAAGGTGTGAAGGGACATACACTTATTCCAAAGATAAGATTTACCTACTATAAAATAATAATAATAAACTTTAATAGAAAAATATTTTAATAAAACTTTATAAAAACTCCTAATTTTGAATAATATAACAATCTCCTAGGATAATCTTTGAATCCTAAAAATGGGAAAGGGATTTTATGGCCATTCAGAATATTACATTAACAACCTAAACCAATATTTCTCAAATGAAACAGATAATATTCTATTATAAGAGCAGTCTTATTTTAAATAATTGCATGTAAATTAAATAAAATCTTAAGACAAGAATAAATATTTTATTCTTTAGATGCATTCTCAGCATCCATCAATCATTATAACTAATTGATTTATTATTTCTAATTTAATGTAACTGTATCGTAAATAATTAAAATGAAATATAATTGCGTCATGGGTTATACAATGTTTAGATTTCTGCAAAAATGATTTGTGAATAAGATATCAGTGAGACTTTAAAACAAGATTTAACAATAAAATATAATATTTATTTACAATAAACAATTTAACAACAATTACATTATAAGGAATCTATAAAATTTAAGAGCGCTGTTTTAAAAATAATACAATGCATTTTTCCCCATTAGAGAAATAAACTTTCCAAAACTTACAGTTTAAATTTTCAGGATTCGAATTCAGACTTTCACATGACCCACTACTCTCAGTGCCATCTCATATTGCTGACCCACTTAATCACGCACATGTTGAAAAGATAAATGATGACAACCTTGGCACTAACAAGGACTTTGAATGTTCCATCATCAGATTTTCAATGAAATGGAAGGCTGAAGAGTTGTGAGTTGGAATAGTTTGAAGCCTGTCCATTAAAGTATGAAGATTGGCTATCTTAATATAAAGCTGAGCACTGATTATATATATGTGTGGGGATGGTAATCTAGACCAACTGATGATTGCTGGTTTAATATGAAATACATATATTGGGTGATTATTTATCTTTTCAACATGTGTGGGATCAGGTGGGTCAGCCATATGAGGTGGCACTGAGAATAGTGGGTCATGTGAAAATCTGAGTTCGAATCCCACATATATTACATATATAAATGCAGGTTTAAGCCTGTACAATGTATTAGTTTAAATTTTCATAAATAAATAAAAATAATAGGTTTAAATGTTCACTAACTATTGTTTATTTCAGTGGACCAATGTACACCTCACGAACAAATATATTGCTACAAGAAGTTTTATTTTTCTAAATAAAACAAATTATTGGTATTATTATTATTACAAAAAGTTTTGTATCATCCTAAATGATAAATTTTATTATCATAAACATTATTTCACCAATTCTATAACTTCCTAACTTGTAAAATTTTACTACCTTGTGCATTATTTTAATAATTCTATAGCTATGAATTATTTAAAGAAGTTTAACATTCAGCATACAATCACTCCATAACAATATTCCAAACAATCAGTAAACCTAATTTATGTTTTACCAATCCAATAATGACTTGGTCCTGGATGATGATGTATATTCCTTATTTAGACTAAGAAATATAATTTTGAAAATTGGAATAAAGTAAGTATTAGTTTTATCTAGTGTAGTCACACAGCAAAACATTTATATATCAGAACCATTTCTATCTACACTAAGAGTAGTCAAAAGTGTACCTGAAGATAGAATGATACTCTCCAAAAACAAACAACCATATCAATTTTCAAAATATTAAAGACGTATAATACACCATATGTAGTTGCAATACAAAAGATGATACTTCCAAGGGGGAAAAATAGATGCAATTGAACCTAATCATGGCATGAACCCAAAATATGGACTTACACTTTGAGGGCAAATAAATATGCTAGGACTTTGTCTCTGGACATATAAGAAAAGTGGGAATTGACCATCACAAATACTAGGAACAATAAAAGTTGCTTCAAGCAGCATTTTTACAAGCATGAAATATAAGAATACATATCATTTAAGGACAATATCAATGACAAGGAAGAGACCAAATATATGGGCTATTTAAATAAATATCATCAAGGAAGAGATAAGTCTCATATCCTTTGGAAGTAAATTGGCAAAATAAGTTTATAGCAAATACACAAGAGAGAAACTAATTCTAATCCATTAATAAACAATAATTGTTAATTGATATTGATAAGATAATATTTTTACAAACCTGTCTTAATAAAATATATCCTTAAATAAATAAGAATATACATCTTTTCATCATTTACATACAAGTATTTACTAAATAGACAAATTACAACAGGGAATAAAGCAATACTCTTAAAATGATATATCAAAATTATTATCTAGCATATAAAATAGTTAATATTATCTGAACTTCTGAATATTCCTAGCAAATTATTTTGTGTTTTGACCAATTTGCCCCTGGTGAATTTTTTCGTAAGTATTATATATTAAAATGTGTGTAAAACAGTGTATTTTATAATAATTTTTTTTTGCTGAAAATTGCACGAAAAAAGTGCAAAATTCCCATTCTAACAATAGACATAAGCCCCATCCTGACATGTTCAGCCATTGTCTGTTGACAAGGTTGTAAAACGTTCAGTGTTTTATGACAGTGAAGTTTCCAATGATGCAAAAACGTATTTATTTGTGAATTTATTATGGTTTTTAGATATTTTTTAAAATAATTTACACTATATTTATTAGATATCAAGAAATATAAATTATTAATAAATTATTTTGACTTGAAATACTTTATTTTCAAAAATATAATGTTATATTAGTAGCTAATGTAAATATGGCAGGACAGAAAATAAGAAAGCACCGTAAAGAAAATATAATTTTGCAATAAATATTCAAAAATTTTAAACTTTTAAAGCATAATCAGTTAGATATAAGAGAACTAAATAAATGTTTGTTCACATTTTTAAAAATAATCAGAAATAAATATTTCATTGATTTTATAAACTGAAAATCTTTCTTGAAATGATGGTGTGTAACGTCTTTGTTTTGATTGCAATCTCATTTTTTTAATATTTACAGAAACAAAATGTGAATATTTAAAATTTATTTAAGTAGTAAACAAAAATACCTATCAAATGAAGTCAAATTTATTATTTTCTGATAAGTAATAAACATCATATTTTACATTGATGTGTGAGACAAAGAAAACATCAGAAAATCCTAAAAAGTAAGGGGTGTTAGGCTGCCTTTATAAAAAAAATTAAACCGTAATCAATAGTAAGATAAGTGATACACTATTGAGACATAAAACATTGTTACAAAGAAGCAACAATTGACCAATAAAATTTCTATTGTAATAAGACAATTATTGAAGAAAAGAGGGAATATGAAAATATATATTATAAAAATAATGCATTAATAAAGACTGAATCTAGAATTTTGTAAAATGATGCAAAAAAGATGATAATGATATAAGAAAGTATAATTGTGAATTAGTAAGGAAAGCTATAGAAGAAAATAAAAGTCTCACTAGTGTAAAACAAGATATTAGTATTGGTAGGAAATTTATTTCTGCAATAAGAAAAAGAGATGAGACTATTACTAAAAAAGAGAGATAACATCATGAAATGTATAGAAGAGTTATATCAAAAATTATATAGCAATAAAAATAATTAAAAGTACCCTCCACAGCTATAATATCTTCTGAATTGCCCAAGATTTTAAATGAAGTGAGAAAAAGCTCTAGATAGTGGTGGAATTATAATCGATATCTTAACAGAAGCAGGTGAAGACATAGAACGATTTTTGGCAAAGTTATACACCAAATGTATAATTAATAAAGATGTTCTAATTGATTGGAAGAATGTTGTATTAATATTTTGAAAAGATGGTAAAGGAGATATTAGAAATTACAGACCTATCAGCATTTTATCAGTTCTATACAAAAGTTTTACCATGATAATAATAACTCATCTATACCGAACTTTGGATTTTAACAAACCAAAAGAACAAGCTGGATTTGAAAGTGGTTTTTGTACAATAGATCATATCCAATCATTGAGAGAAGTGGAAAAGACTAATGAATCTGAATTGACATTATGCTTTGGAATTGTGTATTATGAAAAGACCTTTGATTCTATAAGCATTTTTTTAGTGATTAAAACATTGGATCATCACCAGAGTATAGATCCAGGATATTGTCATATTCAGATAAATATTTATAAAAATACAATAGTGGCAATTAGATTACATAATGGCATTAGGAAAATTATCATTGAGAAAGGTATATGACAGGATTATGCCATATCTTCAAAACTTTTAGCTGTTTTTGAGAGTAATATTTTTTGCATTAAAATGGGAAGCTAAGAAGGAAAACGTAAATGGAGATTATTTAAGTCATCTAGATTTTTCAGATAATGTACATGTTATTATTACAGATGGAAACATAATGGATGAAATTAATCATAGAGTTAAACCTGTTTAGAATGCTTTTCATAGAAATAATATTGTTAAAAAAATATGTCTATGTATTTGAGAAGGAAGGTTTTTAACAAAAGCATTTTATCATTTATTATTTCTGGATCTGTGATGTGGACACTTAACATTAGAGCAATACAGATACTTCAGTGCACCCAAGAAAGTATGGATATATGCATGCTAGGACTAACAAGAAGAGATCAAAAATGAAATACATGGGTGAGAACAAACAGGTGTTTCTGACATCATTGAAACAATTAAGAGACTGAATCTAATTGGGATGTACATATTTCTAGAAGCGATAATAACAGATAAACATTTCCAAGAGATTGTAAAAGACCTACAGGGAGACCACATGTGAGGTGGATGAATGAAATAAGCAAGTGGATTGGGATGATGTGCCGTAGAGATGCTATAGATTGGAGATGATGGATTGAACTTGATAAAACCTATCATTCTGCAGTGGATCGATAATGGTTAAAATTTTTGATGATGATGAACAACATGTATGATTTATCTTCTCCTGCCGAAATGATGTACATCGTTTGTAAACCTTAAATATAGCTCAATTTTCATTTAATTTCCATTCTAAAGTTTATTATTGAGAATATTTTAATCAAAATAAGACTCTCACTTAAAATATAATCTCTAGAAATCAGTCGTAAAAACATAGCTAATTTCACTTCACATTTAAGTATTCATGTAAGTAAATGAATGATTCAATTATGATTGGAATATGTTCTAAATTTTAAAAGTAATAATTTAAACAGAATGAGTTGAATTAATTAATGAAGGCTTGATCGTTTAATATACTTAAGATGCGTTATTTATTTAAATAAAGTAAATAAGGCAATTTTTATTAATAATTTAAATTTAGATTGGCCATGCAGATGAGAATAAATATTGAGCAACATTGAATATTCAAATTAGTTAATATAATAAAAGTAACCTTTATTTTGATATTTACTTTGAAACAAATAATTAATTTAATAAATCATGCTGAATAGAACAATTTTACTTAGACTTTATACATTTAGTAAATGTAATAATAAAATAAATAAACATAACTTGTAAATATCTGTAATTGCAAAGCGGAACTAGCTATCTCCCACCGAGTTAAGTAATTTCAAAAACTCATGAAAAAATAGAATGGAATCATTCTACTTTTCCATTGGTTTTTGGTGCTACATAACTCTGTGGAGTGTATCTTCTTTGCTTTGCAATTATATTTAATATATAGGGGGTTTGAACATAAACTTTCCCACGACGCTCAACTTTCCACGCTATTTCATACTGCTGACATACTTGATCACACACATGTCGAATAATCACCAGTAAAAGTAATTTGTGCTAAACCAGCACTCATCAGTTGGTCCAGATTATCATCTCCACATACATATGCAATCAATACTCAGCTTATATTAAGATAGCCAATCTTCATACTTTAATGAAGCCTGTCCATTAAAGTATAAAGATTGGTTACCTTAATATAAGCTGAGCATTGATTGTATATGTGTGTGGAGATGATAATCTGGACCAACTGACGAGTGCTAGTTTAGCACAAATTACTTTTACTGGTGATTATTTATCTTTTCGACATGTGTGTGATCAAGTGTGTCAGCAGTATGAGATAGCGTGGACAGCTGAGGGTCGTGTGAAAGTCTGAGTTCAAACCCCTACATATTACATATTGAAGTGCAGGTATGAAAAAGCATGTACTGTATAAAAAAAATCACATATTAAAATTATATTTAGTAAAGAAAATAAAAACTTTACAATAAAGTTGATCTAATAAAATGGTGAGTAATTACGAGATAATATAGATTCGTGGTATAAATGTCAAATACATCTTGTGTTATTATAATAATCATATCATCATCATCATCATCATCAACCATTATCAATCCACTGCAGGATGAAGGTCTCTCCAAGTTTAATCCATCCTCTCTGATCTTTAGCTTCTCTTCTCCACAACACCCCTGCACATTTTCTTATTTCATCCATCCATCTCACATGTGGTCTCTTTCTGGGTCTTTTACAATCTCTTGGAATCCAGTTTAAAATTTCAATTGTCCATCTATTATCATCTCTTCTAGCAATATGTCCAGCCCAACTCCATTTCAATCTTTTAATTTTTTCAATAAGGTCAGTAACACCTGTTTGTTGTCTTACCCATACATTGCATTTTCGATCTCTTCTTGTTACTCCCAACATACATCTCTCCATACTCCTTTGAGTGGTCTGAAGTCTCTGTATTGCTCTTCTATTAAGTGTCCAAGTCTCAGATCTATAAGTAAGAACTGGTAAAACACATTTGTTAAAAACCATCTTTTTCAAACACATAGGCATATTTCCTTTTAGTATCAAGTTATTTCTACCAAAAGCACTCCAACCAAGTTTAATTCTATGATTAATTTCCTCCATTATGTTTCCATCTGTATTAATAATCTGACCAAGGTATTTGTAACTGTTAACTTCTTCTAATTCTTCATAATCAATCTTTATTTTCATATTTTGAGCAAATCGATTAAACATTACTTTAGTCTTTTTAACATTTATCTTTAGTCCTACTTTTCTACTTTCAGCTGATAACTCCTGCAACATTTCCTGCAGCTCTGAAGCATTATTTGCAAAAACAACTACATCATCTGCAAAATCTAAATGACTTAAATACTCTCCATTTACTTTCACTCCTTTAGTTTCCCATTTTAATCCACAAAATACTTCTTGCAGCACTGCTGTAAAGAGTTTTGGAGATATGGAGTCACCTTGTCTTACACCTTTCTCAATGTTGATTTTTTCAGTATCATTATGTAATCTAATTGTTGCTGTTGCATTTTTATAAATATTCTTTAAAATATGACAATATCCTGGATCTGTACCTTGATGATCCAATGCTTTAATCACTGAAGAAATGTGTATAGAATCGAATGCCTTTTCATAATCTACAAATCCAAAACACAATGACAACTCATATTCGTTTGTCCTTTCTATGACTTCTCTCAATACCTGGATATGATCTATTGTACTAAAACCACTTTTAAATCCAGCTTGTTCTCTTGGTTGGTGGAAATCCAAAGTTCTCTGTAGACGAGTTGTAATTATCTTGGTAAAAATTTTATATAAAACTGATAAAAGGCTGATAGGTCTGTAATTTCTAATATCTTCTTTATCACCTTTTTTAAATATTAATATTATTACTGCATTCTTCCAATCTTCCGGTACATCTTTATCATTTAGACATTTGGTATATAACTTTGCTAAAATTGTTTCTATTTCTTCACCTGCTTCTTTTAATATATCAATTATAATTCCATCATTTCCTGGAGCCTTTCCTTTCTTCATACACTTAATTGCATGTCTCACTTCTTCATTTAAAATTCTGGGCAATTCGGAAGATGTAATAGATATAGGAGGTACTTGTTCTTTATTACTATATAATTCTTGATAAAAATCTTCTATCAATTTCATGATGTCATCTCTCTTTTTAGTAATAATTCCATCTTTTTTTCTTATTGCAGATATAAATTTCCTACCAATACCAAAATGTTGTTTAACATTTTTGAGACTTTTATTTTCTTCTACAGCTTTCCTTGCTATTTCACAGTTATACTTTCTTATATCATTTTCAACTCTTTTCCGTACCATTTTACAAAATTCGAGATATTCAATTCTTTTTAATACATCATTTTTGTATATCTTCATATTCCTTCTTTTCTTCATAAATTCTCTAGTCTCAGTAGAAATTTTATTAGTCAATTGCTGCTCTTTTCTACCAGCTATGTTTGTTGCAGTTTTTAAAAGTGTATCAGTTATTTTCATATTAATTTCATTCAAATCTGAATCATGTTCAAAATCTCCTAACACTTGAAACCTATTTGTAAGTTCTAATTTAAATTCATTAGAATGTTTCTGAAGATTAGGAATATCAATTGTAAATATTGTTTTTTTTAATAATTTTTGTCTCTCTAGTTTTACATTAACACGTAACTTACACCTTACTAATCAATGATCACTTCCTGTGTTAAATTTATTAAGAACATTACAATCTTGAAATATGTATTTTCTGTTAGTCAAAATATAATCCAATTCTGCTGTATCTTCATTTGGATGCTTCCATGTCCATTTCCTTTTAACATTTTTCTCAAAAAATGAATTCATAATATAAAGTTTTTATTTTTCTGCAAACTCCACAAGTCTATGTCCTCTCTCATTTCTATTACCATAACTAAAATTACCTACAGCAATTTCATCTTTCATTTGTCTACCAATTCTAGCATTAAAGTCTCCCATAACAATTTTAAAATGTTGTTTACTCTGATCAAAAGCCTTTTGTACATCCATATAAAAATTTTCTACTACTTCATCACTATGAGAACTTGTTGAGGCATAAACTTGAATTATCTGCATTTGGTATCTGCTATTAAGTTGTATAACTAATCTTGCCACTCAGTCCGATACACCATCAATCTCCACAATATTGTTCTTCCACTTTTTATTTAAAATGAATCCTACTCCACTTGTATTTCCAATATGTGTGCCTTTATAATAGAGTATATGTCCACTTTTTAAGTCAATTGTTTCTTCTCCTTTTCTTCTAACTTCACAAAGTCCAATAATGTCCCATTTAATATAAGACAGTTCTTCTTCTAATTCTTGCAATATTCCTTCACTTGAAAGTGATCTGCAGTTGTAAGTACCTAAATAAAAAGTCATCATCAAATGGCAACCTGGGTCCACAATCAGGGGATTCTTAGCACCCTCCACCTTCGGCCACCAACCGCTGCCTTGGTTGGTGACTTTACAGCCTCCTGGGAATAAGGACCATGCTTTATTTTTGTCTGTCATAATTGTATATATGTATTGGAAAAATATTTATCATTTACACAAACATTCATTCTGCCTTATCAGGCACTGAGAAGAAAGACCATGGTGTTTTTTGATCTTAAACTCAGAGGTAAAAAGCCAATAAACTCACCACGCTGGCTAATGCGTGTTGGTGAGCAGCCCATCCATGTTCGTATACTATATGAATAATCACATAGTAATAACAGCTGCAATGACAAGAACGTATGGAGTGGACATTAGGAATTTGCCCTGCTCGGTTCCTTTAAGGCCTCCAAGAGGAATCAAAGGGTCTCCTTTCAGTTAATAGAAAACTCCTTTCTGCAGCCAATAATCATATATATATATTTAGATTTGTCCTAAATATAGTGCTCACCTCTATCAAGCGATCTTTCATTATATATATATATATATTGGTAAAAATAAATTTAAAGACATGATGGATAACAGAATATCAATCTTCCAAATGTTAGACATGTAATTGTTTAAGATAACCGCCGAACATTGAAAAGGTAAACACTTGCATTATGAAGATCAGATTATCCAATGGATAGACTCTACCTTTTACAATATTTGAGAAAAAAATTACATTATAAATTCATTAATAGCTATATGACAGAGGAGATACTTAATAGATCATATATGATTTTATTTACTGTTTAAATGCTCAAAGATTATTTAAATTAAAAGTCAAGCACTGGTGGTCCAGGGGTCAGCGACAGATGCTTTACAAGCAGTTGTCCCGGGTTAGTGGGTTCGCTTCCCGGATGATGCTATGACACATGAGGAAAAAAAAAGATTATTTAAATTAGATACATGTTGCTATTGCTCTGGAGATTTAATGTTAATTTACTTATATCCTTAGTATTTATATCATATGAAAGTTATATTTTATCATGATACCATTCTTATAAATATCCCGTAGACAAAATTTAAAGTAGGACTGAACTATTTACATTATTTGGTTATAGTATCTATCTGTAGTATAAGAGAACTCTTTACGTATTTATACCAACATTACAATTTGTTCTAATGGTACATAATAAACTTCAAAGTCATTTTTCAAATTTACCAGAGGTAAAAATGGCTGCTGTAGGCAGTAGAAGGCAAAATTAGTTTAACTTAACACCAGTAAAGCATTATTAGGTAATAACCATATAAATAGATTTTAAAAAAAACTTTAAATTAAATGGTATATATTATTAAGCAATTGAAAATCAATTGTTTATGTGTGAGCAAGGAATCTCAATCCATGATGATGATTATTTTTCTAAATTAATTTTGTTTTATTATTTAAATTAGTTACAGCCATACTCTATCAAATAATTAAAGATGATTTCATAAATAATAGCCAGCTCTTTTATCTTAAATTTTGGTTATGCTGAACAATATCGTCAACTCAAGTAATCACGTTTTTAATGACATCACCATTAATTGTTAAAAAAACAATTTCCAAAGTAGGACCTTGATAAATTACCGCTATAAAAAAGTGTCTGGCATAATAAATCTATACTCTGAAAGAAAAAATGACCCTATACTTTTTTTAAGAAAGCCGTTAAAGTGCCTTCCTGATCATATTATAATAAATCTTTACTCTTAGAGTTTCATACATAGTTTGAATTAAGAAATATTAATAGTACAGATAAAAGTGTGTATGTGAGAATTAATTGATATTACAATGGTAACTTCTATAAATAAGCCTGGTGATAATTTATTGAGAGAACTGAAAAATCACGTGAATTGCCAACCATTGACATAATGTATATATAAAATGAAACCACAAACTATGCTATACTTTATTCTAAGCTCTTTTTGCATTCAACATACGTAGTGTTCTCAGTGGGGAATAAACAGTGATTAGAATAGCATATTGTTTATTCAACAGCAAGTTTACAGTACTTTTAGCTTGCACACACATATATATAATATTATAATCGAATATTTATAAATGCAGTAATGAGATATATGTAAAGTATAACTTTAAAAATTTTATCCACTTAGGAGCACTCTTGACTATCCTCATAGTCTTTGTCAACTAACACTTTGAAAGGCTAACCTTCCCACAATTCCATGATCTTAATGTTTGCTGCCTATCTATTAATTAAGTCTTGTTTGTATTTGTATATTAGCATTGTTTGTATTTGTATATCAAATGCAAACAAGACTTAATTAACAGACAGGCAGCCAATGTTAAGCTCACAGAATTGTGGGAAGGTTAACCTTTCAAACTGTTAGTTGACAAAGACAATGAGGATAGTCAAAAGTACTCCTAAGTGAATAAAATTTTTAAAAGTTATACTTTACCTATATCTAATTACTGTATTTATAAATATTCAATTATAAGATTACATATATTGATTTGAAGAAATACAGACATTGAATTATAATATTATTACATATATATTATAATGGTCAGGGATTAAGATGGTCTTACTTCATCTGCTGTACATGGTGCCACCGGGCCATTTGAACCTGGAAAAATTTATATAGTAGGCAGATACACAAGTTAAAGTTCCAACTTTAATTTTATTATAATTATATATTGACCATTAGCCCTTGCCATTAGCTCAAGGGGTAGCAGAAGTTTAAAATATATTTTTAATAAAAAAAAAAACTAAATTACTGTCAGTACTAATAAAAGATTTTATTTATGTAGATATAACAACAAATTAAAAAAATTCTTTAAGCTTATTTTATTTTCAATATTTAAATGAAATATATCAATAAATTAATAACTCATTATTTGTGCATTTAGCTCATTATTAGATATCTACAAAAAAATTTAAGTAGCAAAATTTAAATGTAACGTATATATTTACAATATATATATATATCACTTATGCTTTTTTATATGAATAATAATAATATAAATCAATATTATAATATGAACAAAATTTTAAAAATAATAAAATTATAATTATCAATAATAAATTGAGAGGTCACAATTATATTTATTTTAGAGAGGTTGTGTTCACTCACACCATGCAATAAAAATAAGGAAAAAAATTTTTTTAGTTATAAATAAAGTAAATAGTGAAATGTCTGATTTGCTATTAAAGTATACTCTCATCAATATTTTTTTTTTTAAATAACTTTTTTTTCTTTTTTTTAGAAACAATTGACTAGTCTATTTATTAAGAAATTATGATCTCTTTAATTATGTTAATGCTTTTAAATCAATATTAACATTAAACATATTCTACAATTTTGTACAACTTTATTCTCAGAAAATATTTTAAGCACATTATTTTCAGAAATAATAATAAAGGAAAAAATAAAATATATGTGTTTTTACATAAACTGAAGAAATTTCATTAGTATATATAATTGTATATGATGCTCAAAGAAGGAAAATTGGTTGCAGAATATAATAAAATGTATGAATTTTAATGTTTTATTTTGCTTCGGTTATTTACATTTTTGTTTGTTTGTTTACAATTTTTGGGTAGTTTGTGGCTCAACTGCATATTTTAAAATGTGAAAATAAATATCTAAATGATGTTGATACCAATAAAAAAGCATATGTTCATTAGCTGCATGTTACCTATTGAAAAAGTTAGAACAAAATATTAGATATTAGAATTTTATATTATTAAAAAAATTATATACTTAGAATTAGTTATCATCAAAAAACAAAAAAAAATCTAAAAGTTGATAAATTATTTATTTTTATTAAAATATTTTACTTACAATCTTTACAAAAGCAATTCTTTTAAAGCCAGTAATGGTGGCTTCTGCTTTCTCACAATGTGCATTCTAAGAACAGTCTTTTACAAAAAATCGCATCATAATATTAATAATTACTGAAAAACACATTTTGTCTTATTTAGCCCCAGGGTAAAACAATTTAAACCATCAGCCAATCACAATTTTTTAAGCCACATCTTTCATTGGATTGTCATAACAATAGAAGGTGCTGTCAATCACACACAAAGGTCTGTATGGATCCATAATATGTTGACATTTCTTGGGTTTTTTAATTAATATATTAAAATGGTTACTTCATAGAAAACTTGCTGTAACCCATCACACACACTTTTATATAGCATATACATACCCTTTAAAACAACATAGAAAACAGCAATTGTAGTACCATTGTACTGCGTAAAATGGCAAATACGATAGTACAATTGTAATTAAACTTTTTGACATAGTAATAAAATAATGATATTAAATGTGAATTATTTCTAAATATTTAATTGTATTTTATTCTGTATAGTTTGTAATACTCAATTTTATTATATTGTTTTCAACTATGTCCTCTTAATTTCTATATATACCTCTGGCTCTTCAAATTTGTGATTCATGACTATCCTCTATTATTTTCAATTGATTGTGTAGAATTTAAATTGGGACATAGTCTATTAAGAATAGAAATAGATATTTATTCTTGCTATTATTTAATGTTTTATACTAACATTGACATTAATGTGATCATAACTATCTGAAATGAATTAAAAATTTCGCTCATCCTGTGATGAAGCATGGTTCTTAGCAACAGTGTGAATTGGTGCTTTATTTAGCCTAAACAAAAGACGAATTCAATTATTCGTATGGAAAAATGTATATCATGACATCAATTTATCAATGGTCAGTATGAAAAAATGATGGTTCAACAATGATGTATCTGGGTAAAACTAATATTATTTTATAATGCTATTTTGAGGGGGGGAGTAATCAAAATATATGGAAAAATGAATGTAAAGAAATGCTTTTGTTCAAGTTTCACTTAATAGATATAAATCTTGCTACAAAAACAATATTTTTGTCAAGCATTGGTGGTCGAGGGGTCAGCACAGCCGTCTTACAAACACTTGCCCAGGTTTGCAGATTCGCTTCCCAGCCGATGCTTTGACACATGAAAAAAAAAATGAAAAAAAACATTTTTTTTATTAAATAAAAAATATCTGAGGCTTAAAAAGCTCTGAGAAAAAAAATTCTGATATTTATTTGATACATTCGTAACATTGAAGCTACGTTTTTTAGGTAAGCAATAAGACAGCTGCAACAGATATGTAAGATAACCACAAACAAGTTCATTGAATAATAACATATACAATTTTCTTTTATTAGATCAATTATTCTTTTTTGCAGTCATACTAATTTATTAATATTAGTAACGCTTGCAAAACTGTAAAGTATTATTTTATATCTTCTTACATTTTGATTTATAAGTGTCAATCTTTACTTCACCTACAACTTTGATATGACCCACTCTAGATAAATACAGTAATGATTATCCATAATCATTTATTAAACTAGAAATTATCTCTAGTCTAGATAAAATTTTAATCATCAGTTAAAGATTAATATATATCTTTTTTTAATTATACACACCAACGTGGAGTTATTCAACTTCACTTTTTTTTCTTTGTACACTACTTTTATAAATGTATTAAATCAAAATGTAGCAATTTATTGTTGATAAATAATGTACATATGATAAAGATATATATGAGAGATGGTGATCTGGGGCAACTGATTAATTCTTATTCAGCATGAAATGCATCATGGGATTATTTGTCTTTTATTGTGTCTTTATGCATATGTTTTCAAACAAATATGTGGAGGTTATCTAACACATTTATAAACATGTACATACAAAATATTTAAAACAAAAATATGTTTGATTTTGTAAAATACTGTATTAAAATATCTAAATGTATTACTTAGTATGTTAATATGATGTTTTCAAGACATTTTTTCATCTATTATCATTCCAAGATATCTAATATATTTTACTTGCTCTATTTTTAAAATATGTATTTTTTCTCTACAGCACAGGCTCTTTTTTCATACCTGCACTTATATATGTAATATATAGGTGGTTTGAACTCAGACTTTTACACAATCCTCAACCATCCATGCTATCTAATATCACTGATACCCTTGATCACACACATGTCGAAAAGATAGATAATCACCAATATATGTATTTTGTGCTAAACCAGCCCTTGTCAGTTGGTCCAGATTATCATCTCTCCACACATATATACAATCAATGCTCAGCTTGTATTAAGATAGCCAATCTTCATACTTTAATGGAAAGACTTCAAACCACTCCACCCCACAACTCTTCAGCCATCCATTTCATTAAAAATTTGATGATGGAATGCTCAAACCCCACATTTGTGCTTTCTAAATTTTTTGTTATTATATATTATATTAGTATCACAGAGGATATTAACATACATTTATTTCTTTGCTATTTTTATAATTTTTTTTTCTCAAACAGCAGAACACAATATTGTTTAAGCTATTTTGATATTTTTAATTGCAATATCAATATTGTTATTTTCAGTTATTATAAATAATTTATATAATGAGTTATTTAGTAATATTTACTAAGGCTGTAACCTCAGGAATATGCATCTGAAAAATGCGAAGTTAAGGACCTCTACAGGTCTTAACCACAAGCTTACACCTTGGAAGAAAAGAGGATCTGTATATTCATATAATATTTTTTAGATTATTTATGAAAATCAGAAATAATAATGCATTTAATAAAAAACATTGAGAAATTATGCATATATATATATATGTCATATTATTATTACTATTTGCGGGATATTCCGTGTAGTGAAAAAGCTAAATGCTGACGTTTCAGTACAATATCAAGTACCTTCCTCAGAGCGTCCTCTCTGAGGAAGGTACTTGATATTGTACTGAAACGTCAGCATTTAGCTTTTTCACTACACGGAATATCCCGCAAATAGTAATAATAATATGACATCTTTTATCCGTGAAAACATTAGAATTAATATATATATATATTTGCTCATTACTCTATCCATTTAATAAATTTGACACACCATATCTATTATTTAAGTAATTTGTGAAAATACTGAACAATTTTTATCTAATTTCGCAATTTTCTAAACTATCTATCGTTTAATGCTTAATAATGTCAAAAGCCTTATAAAAATTTTTTAAAAAATTACCGTTGTATATTTTTTCTTATTTAATGCAAAATTAATTTCGTTTGCAAAATTCTCCATTAATATAGTTGTGTTTTTCCTTCTATTAAAATATATTGGTTTTTATTAAAACAATATTTTTATTTGAAAAGTTTTTGATTATTCTATAAATATAATTTTTTATTATTTTAGCAATTAAAGGAAGAATCAAAATTATTTTTATCAAGAATCTTTTCTGGATATTTTTAATAATGTAGGAAGTTCACTATTTTCTACCATATGCTAAATCGAGAATTGACCATAAATTATCTCTTTCAAAAACAAAAAAAAATGTATATAGATATTATAAACAAAGTATATAAAGAATTATAGTTATTGTTGACAATGGTATGCACAAAATATGATAATATGTTGGAATATTTCCACCATCTATTATTAAATGTTAAATGTCTACAAAACTTTAAGCTTTATTTATGTTTTACCAAATACAAACGACTGTTAATAATTTCACTCAAAAACAACATTACTTTGTAGATTGCACAATATTTCTAGTAGTATTATTCTCCACACACCTTCAGGTGTTGCTGGCCCGACCAGTGACAATTTTAGAAAAATGTTTTAGTAATAAGGGTTTAACAAAAAATAATAGAATTCAAAAATAATATTAATATCTAAAAGAAGTAAAAAAAATATTACAAATTACGATTTTATCATTTACAAATACACAGTAAATAGTAAAAAAAAAAAAAAACTTTAGAGTTGAATCAATATTGCACAAAGTGAGGTCAAGTTGTATCAAAAAATATACTCTTAAACAAAACAATAAATAACATTTATACAACATCATTAAAAATAATTCTACATAAAATATATATAAATGTTAATGTTTTAGAGCAGTGGTTCTCAACCTGAAGGTCATGACCTCTTTGAGATTCGAACAATCCTTTCACAGGGATCACCTAGCTATTGGAAAATATGTTTGGAAAACATAGATTTTCAATTCATAACATTAGCAAAATTACAGGTTGGGGGTCACCACAACATAAGGAACTGTATTAAAGGGTCATGACATTAGAAAGGTTGAGAGCCACTGTTTTAGAGATTTAAATAATGAAATTTTCAATTATTTCATAAAAATATTAGTTTGTTATCTTTCAAAATGATATCAGGATAGGAGATAATATACTAAAATCAATTCATACTAATAATTTATCATAAAAGTAGATAAAACATTAAAGGACAAACTTCTCGTCTTAATTTTTCTTAATTATAGTAAAGTAGTAATTTTTCTCAAAATGTGAAAGTTAATCACCTGCTGGTAAAAATTAAATTAACACAAATTAACATAAGAAATTGTAATAAAAATGAATTTATTAATATTTAATCAAATATTTAAAAATTCATTCAATTTTTGAATTTAAATCACAGACTAAGCACTTTTACCTGTATGACACATTCCTCTCTGTAGCAAAGATCACACCATTCTAGAAACCAAAATGTAAATAGTAATAATCATCCATTAAGGTAATGCACATGTGCTTTGTGGATTTTAACTATAAATGAATACTCTCACTTTCCAAACACAAGATAAAGTCTTTGTGAAAAGATAGAATGAATCCATCTATCCTTTCACCCCAAATGTTTAAGTATGGGCAAATCTTACGTATTTGGAAATGAGAGCATAAAGATATTAAACAATCACTTTAAATTATCTTTACTATGCCTGAATAAATGACGCTTGTGAAATTTACTAGAATTTATAATACATCATTCTTAGTTGAAATTAAACATATGTAAATAAAATATTTATTTTATATAGCATGATGTTTTTAAACTGTAAATAGTAATAATCAGTCATTAAGCTAATGCACATGCGCTTTGTGGATTTTAACTATAAATGATTACTCTCACTTTCCAAACACAAGATAAAGTCTTTGTGAAAAGATAGAATGAATCCATCTATCTTTTGCTGGAAAGTGTTTACTACTTTGATATCCATATTTCTTTCAGTCATAAATACTACACTATTCTATTTTATGGTCAGTACATCCACTCTCATCACAGAATAGTGAGATATTTATTTATTAATATAGTTGGTTTATCTGGATTTTCTAGGTAGTATATTAAAAACAGTTCTGCGTTTTTCTTGGAAAACCCTCTGCTATCTGAAAAGCTTCCATTTTGATTGTACAATATGGGTTATGGACAACTGCACAATATTGTCCTTGAAAAATTTTTGAACTATTTTTTTATATGTTGTAGATGTCAAACATATAATTTTAATTGATTTTAAGAAAGCATACTCACCAGGTGTTATTAGTTTAAATGAAGTAACTAATGACTATTTTAGAAAAAAATATTCACAAAATTAAGCATAGTAAAATATTGAAGATTATTATTTTAAATGTAGATCATTTTTAATGTTACATTGTGCATATTATCCACAAAGTTTAGGGAGGCAAACTTTCTTAAATGTCCACTGATTGTAATGAAGCTATACTATGTAATCCAAAACCCAAATTATTTCTTTGTTAAGCATATTTTACAAGATAAATTGAATGATGATACTAATAGCTTTATATATATATATATTTTTAACCTTCCCCCCCCCAAACAAAACCCAACGGGGGAAAGGGATTTTTTAAAAAAAATATACTTTGGTTTGAAAGACCCATCTATTGATCATATATATATTGACAATAGTTTGAAATTGTTGATTGTTATTGATATTGGGATTGTCTAAGTGTTGACTGGTTTTTAACGATATATCATCATCATCATCAACCATTATCAATCCACTGCAGGATGAAGTTCTCTCCAAGTTTAATTCATCTTCTCCGATCTTTAGCTTCTCTTCTCCACATCACCCCTGCACACTTTCTTATTTCATCCATCCATCTCACATGTGGTCTCTTTCTGGGTCTTTACAATCTCTTGGAATCCCGTTTAAGATTTCAATTATCCATCTATTATCATCTTTTCTAGCAATATGTCCAGCCCAACTCCACTTCAATCTTTTAATTTTTTCAATGAGGTCAGTAACACTTGTTTGTCTTCTTACCCATACATGGCATTTTCGATCTCTTCTTGTTATTCCCAACATGCATATTATGAAAGGTATATTTTATTTATTTAGAACATACAGTTTCATCATTTTCAACATCCTACAACAACTATTATAAATATATTTATGTAAATTAACAGGCTTTTATTACAAAAGCAAATAATAATTACAATTATTTATTTGATATATAAGGGATTTGAAATCAGACTTTCACACGACTCTCAATTCTCCATGCCATCACATATAGCTCACCCACCTGATCACACACATGTTGAAAAGATAAATAATCACCTATATACGTATTTTGTGCTAAACCAGCACTCATCAGTTGGTACAGATTACCATCTCCAAACATATATACAATCAGTGCTCAGCTTTATATTAAGATAGCCAATCTTCATACTTTAATGGACAGACTTCAAATCATTCCCATCCAAAAATCTCTTCAGACGTCCATTTCATTGAAAATCTGATGATGGAATAAATTTTTAAAGTCACAGAACTCGGGGAAAATTTTAAAACAACAATCTTGCCTGACTTATTTGTCCATTGTAAATGTTAGTTCAAAAATCTTTTTAGTATTATCTCAAAAGTATTAGAAAATGTTAATTACAGTATTTATTTTACAAAAGCACTCTAGACAATTAAAATCACTAGAAAACATTGGATCATTGGTTAATGTCTGTTATCACTTCAAATTTTATGTCCGAGAAGATTGATAGCATCATTATTAAGATATTCACTCTCAGAATCTAGATGCTCGGAGATAATTAAATGGAGAATTGGCAATAAAACTATTGAAATTTTAAGGGAATATTAAAATGACTTCTAAATTGATCACTTTAAACTAAATGTGTCTTTAATAGTCAACATTCATAAAGATGATCAATAAGTAAGGAAGCATTAATCATCAGACTTGACAATTTTTGATATGATGAAGATTTTAACAGGTTTTTACTATGTTGTTTTGAAGCTGAATTATTTTTAAAGTTTTACCTTGTTTAGGTTTGAAGCTTTCTCATAGATATGACATATTAATCACCACGTGATCATTAAACATTTTAGTGGATATATAAATTTGTCTTTATATGAAATATTAATTAAGATTTAAATACTTATTTACTTATTAAATAAATAAATAAAACTTAAAGCAAGTAATAATATAATTCAAAAACTCAATGTTATCTTTTATGCACCTATTTTTTATTGTGGAAAAGTGTCAGATATTAATAACAAAAATAATTATATATGACATGTAAATTTATATCCCATAATAATGTCATCAACAACAGCAACCAAATGAACATTATTTCTATATTCCAAAAACAATAAATATTAATAATTTCTTTTAAAGCACTTAAAAATCCAGACACTATATTTTAAGTGCTATTGTAATGTATAATGTTTTGCAGATCTTATTTGTAGGAATATGTTTTAGACTTATATGGTCAATGGACTTAAATTACTTCTGGCATGTATTGGTGTTATTCAAAACAATATATGAAGATTAACATATAGTATTTTTATATATATTTATAACTTGTTAACACTACATAAATGAAAAATCCATTAATTATTAATCAAACACCTTATAACCAGAAATCAGTCATTTAGAATAGCCTAATATGAAAGCAATGTTTTACATGTATAATGGACACAAAATTAAATTTCCACATTTCAAATATATTGAACTATTTACAAGGTTTTATAACAGTGTGGAAGCAGTGATAAATAGCTACAGATGCTGATCAAGTGTTTCTAGATGCATGTGATTTAGTTTAAAGGTAAAATGATATTCAAAAGATAAAAGTTCTTGTATTCAAACTCATCTTTCTCATTTCTAGTGAAATGTTTACATATGTTTCTGAACCAATTTTAATGATTTTTTTTTGGTGATTTTAGCTTATTTAACATCTCTGCAGTCATACTATTCTTACTCAAAATGTGCATTTAAGTTTCCAAGAGGAAAATTTGGTTTTTGATTATATATTGATCCAATAACACTCTATCAAACAATGAAAACTTTCTCTGAACTTTTGATATTTGAAATTAGAGCACAAAATTTGATAAAATTTATATAGATACCACCATGCAAAGCAGTTTATAATAATCATAGTTATACATTCTAGAATTTCCAAGAATAGAAGGCACCCAATTAGATTTCATAATGATTCCAACCTCATACAGTCTACTTTTACATGATATTTTGCTTCCCTGTTCCATTAAATTCTTTTTTAGGAAATTTTTTATTAAGAAACCAAAAAAAAAAATCCAATGAAAAAACGATTATTGCTTAATGAGAAAACTTGTTTAGTCTCAAGGATTGTCAATTAGTAGTAATTGATAGTTTATTGGTAACATCAAAAGCTAAAAGTTATCTCTGTTTACATGGATAGTATTTTTTCATTTCTTAGCAACAACAAAGGTTAAAAGTTATCTTTGTTTACATATTCTTTATTATATTAACAATCCATGAAAATATTTAATTCAACATAAGAGTTATTATAGGATAATGAGAAAACTTATTTAGCTTCAGGAATTGTCAATTGGTAATAATTGATAGTTTTTTATTTCTGTTTACATGAATGTAATCTCATTTCTATTTTCTATTATAACAACAATCCATGGAAATATTTAATTCACTATATCTTAAACCTTATCAAGATTTATAGATATAATTATTGTCATATTTTTAGATCTTGAAAATTAAATATCAAACAAAGTTCACAAATTTGTTAAATAAGCTGTTTAAAGACATTTTTAATAATCAAATTATAAATCTTAATCAAAGTCATCAAGTAGAAGAATTAAAATTTATTCAGGAACATATGCAGACATTGTGATAGGTTGTACATATATACATTAAATTTTCTGTGTAAAGCTTGGTTTAGTAAAGCACTATATATATTTTAGTATAAATGTGTAATAATTGTCAAATAAACTATTGATTGGGATGTAATTTTGGCTTTTGAGCACTGAAATTGACAGATGAGTTCATTATTATTACTCATATTTCAATTATTGCAATTGCATTAATGAGAAACTATTAGGTGCAGTAAACTAACCAGAATTTGCAAGACATATTTCACAGGTCTTTTCACATTCACAAATGTAGCAAAATAGATTTCTCAACATTCTGCCATTTTCTGAGTGAAACACTTTTATCAAATCCTATTCCAAAGTACTCTAAGATGACAACCAAGGACTCTCGGTTTATGAAATATGTCTGTTATTATTTTTCACATCCAGAATACCAATCAAGAAAAAAAAATAGTCAAACAGTTATGCATGTGATTGAAGGATGAAAATATGATTGCAAACAAAAAAGACTATTGGTATAAGAGATCACATCACCCTTATTTCTTATCTGTGCCCAATCTGTTAAAATAGTAGCTACTCTTTCCATATAATAGCGCCACCTTCTAGTATACATTAATTACTGTAGCATGCACTAGGTGTATTGCATGGAGACAGCTTCTACTGGTATAAAAATTCATGGTAATAAAAAGTAAAATGAAAACAAAGAGAAAATCAAACAAAAGAAATAGAGATGTCTGTTTGTATTGGAAATATATCTCCCCTTTGATATGATGCAAGATGTTATTCTATAAGACAAAAGGTACAATTTTTGGTCAGAAAAGTCACAGTTTACACAGGTATCTGAATGTTATTTGACATCTGTGAACGTCAGCAATACTTTGAGTCAGCACTTGATACCCACCCATGCACACACACACACACACACATATATATATATATTGTTATTAAAGAGGTTGCCTTGACAACAGTTTGAAATGATTGTTATCTATATTGGGATTGTTTGAGTGATGACTGGTTTCTCATGATTATATATATATATATACACAGTACACATTAAAAAGTAAAATTAAAAAAAAGACTTTTCCAAGTATTGAAAATTTTAATGGTTAGATATTTTGTTTGTAATTCTTTTTTTTTTTAAATTTCCTACTCATAGTTAATATAATGAAGTCTCTTACAGTGTAAATTTAAATTAAATCTTCATTTTTGTAAAATAATGCATACTGTGAAAGAAAAATGTAGAAGTGCCAGATAAATAAGTGCATAGAGAAAATGATGCTAATAATTGTTAAAACAAAAGAAAAAAAATCGGACAAGTAATTATTTGAAACAAACATGTATTCGTTTATGTTTATATATAGATAGATAAAATAACCTTTTCAATAGTTCACTATAGATAAAGGTATCTGTCACTAACAGTTCTTCTCTTTCTTATGGAGGAGCAACAAAGATGAAGATACTATAACCAGGTTTCTATTCCCTAATTGATGAGGAGTTTAGGTGATTTCTCTCAAATATAAGCAGTTATGTATAAAAAATTAATTTATCTGATAGAAAATTATCAGACTTTGAACTAAAAGTTTTAAATAAAGGTTTTAAATTTGCAATAACACCAACAAAATTACCTTTTGAGGATATTATTTGCAGAGTGGAAAGTAGTTTATCAAAAATACCTTGCGGGGATGCAGATATAATGAGGGGGAAAATATATGATATTTTAAATAAAGCAAAACCACCTAAAACTAATTTATTAATTAATGAAAGAAGAGCTTTGTTTGCATTAAAAAATGACAAATCTATTACTATTCTTCCGGCAGATAAGGGTAATACTACAGTAATTTTAAATAAGGCTGATTATTTAAAAAAAATACATGATTTATTAAATGATAATATTTATAAAAAAATTTATAGAGATCCTATGGCTTATCTTGAAAAGAAAATGAAAACATTAATTTATTCTACTGATCTAGATTTAGAAACAAAGTTACAGCTTACTCCCAGGGAAAAATCTTCTTTTTATCCAAAATTATATGGTTTACCAAAAATTCACAAGCCAGATATTCCATTGAGACCGATTGTAAGTGCAGTTGGTTCACCTACACAGACACTAGCTCGTTTTTTGACTTCTTTTTTACAGCCGCATTTATCAACGATATCATCATATGTTAAAGATGCTAATCATTTTCTTGAGCTTATCCGGGGTATTAAATTGACTAAGAATGATATTTTGGTAAGTTTTGACATTGTTTCACTTTTTACTAGTGTACCTGTAAATGAAGCGATTCAAGTTTTAAAAAATATTCAGTTGATTAATTTTGCTGTGGTTTTGATTGAACACTGCTTATCGAATACATTTTTTGTTTTTGATGGGCAGATGTATAAACAAACATCAGGTCTAGCTATGGGTTCACCAATTTCTCCAGCATTAGCTTCTATTTTTATGGAGGATTTGGAAAATAAAATTTTGACTTTAGCAGTTAAAAAATCATCTATATGGCTGAGGTATGTTGATGATACATTTGTTATTTGGCCTCATGGCAAGCATGCTCTTGATGACTTTTTTAATTTTTTAAACTCTTTTCACAACAATATTAAATTTACTATGGAAATAGAAAATAATAATCAATTACCTTTTTTAGATGTTTTGATTGAAAGAAGGGAATATGGTTCTTTATCCCATGATATATATAAAAAACCAACACACACTGGGAGATATCTGCATTTTTCCTTTCATCACTATCCTGCACAACTATTTTCAGTAGCAAAGACATTATTGGATAGAACAAAAAGACTTTCTGATGATAGCCATTTTCACCGGGACCTTTTTGCTACTAATAAAATGCTTCTTCATAACGGTTTTAATTACAACATTATTAATAGGCCTTATACATATCAAAAGAAAAAAGATTTTGATACATCAAAAATTAAGACAATTTTGCCATATATAAAAGGAGTAACTGATAGAATTGGTAACATTTTAAAAAATAATAATATTCACACAATTTACACTACTTATAAAAAAAATAATGAAATATTTCCACTTCCTAAAGATAAAATTGCTTTGGAGTGTCATGGTGTATATGAAATTCCATGTAGGGTCTGTCCACATACATATATAGGACAGACTAATCGTAGAATAAATATTAGAAAGGAAGAACACATTCTGGCAGTGAGAGAAAAATACAATTCATCAGCTATTTATTCTCATATAAAATTAACAAATCATGATATCAATTTTGAAAAAACAAATATTTTAGCAAAAATTGAACAATATGACCAGAGATTGCTAAGAGAAGCTATAGAGATTTTTAAAAGGCCCAAGAGCATAAATGAAAGGTGTGAATTAAAAAAGATTAACAACATTTGGAAGAAGCTATTGGAAGAGAAAATAAATTTTAAAACTTCTCAACCAATAGAATTTAAATATGAGGAGAAAGAAAATGATAAAAACGATTTTAAATCTCACGTGCATTCTTATGATTTGAGAAAGAGGATGCTCTGAGGAAGGTACTTGATATTGTACTGAAACATCAGCATTTAGCTTTTTCACTACACGGAATATCCTGCAAATAGTAATGATAATATGACATATATATATATATATATATATATATATATATGTATGTGAGTGTGTTATGTGTGTTTGGTTAAATATTTCCACACATTATTATAATGAATAGAAATGAGGAGATCATATCCATGTAATCAGAGATAACTTTTTAGCTTTTGATATTGCTAAGAAACTATCAATTGATAAAAAAAAAAAAAAAGAAAAGAAGAAGTTTGCTATTAACTGAAAGGAGACTCTTTAATTCCTTTCAAGACAAGGAAAATTTCTAATTTCCACTCCATATAATCTTATCATTTATCAATTGGAATTATTCATATGATAAATAAATATAAATGGGTTATTCACCAATATGCATCAGGCAGCTTTGTGAGTTTATTGACTTTTATGTCTTAAAACTAAAAAACATTTTTCTGATTATTTTGATAATTCTTAATGAAAATGTCACATCAACTAAATTTTTTGAAAGAGGAAATGAATGAGCTTTAAAAAAAATTATAATCATGAGAGACAAAAGTAAATTAAAACCTTTATTCTCATGAGACTGTAAAGGGGTTAGTAGTTAAAGGTAGAGAGGGCTAAGAATTTTCTAATTGTGAACCCAAAGATACCATTTAGTGATGAGTTTTTGTTGATTGCATGAATTTGTAGAAGGAAAGACTAGTATTAAAAGAGACATAATTGGATTTTATAAAGTTAGATGATGCACTAATTGATTTTAAAAGTGGGCTGTAATATACTATAAAGGCACAAATATGGAAAGCATAAATAGAATAGGATTCTTTATAAATAAATACAATAATATTATGATGATTGATGGTATACTGATAGAGTGGCAAGATCACTTATTCAAAATCAAATGCTGATGATTCAAGTTTATGTCCTAACAAATTTTCATTGTGATGAAGAAGTTGAAGATTTTTGTGTACTTTTGATCACATTAATCCATTTCCATGGAGATTGTCATTCTAGAATGTGAAAATGATTGAAAGATGAAAATGCTGTGGATAAATTAAATATAATTAATAAAAATGAGAGATGTCGCAGAGTTGTGGAACTTACACAAAAAGAAAAATGATATATTGTGAATTCTTTTTTTTCAAAAAAATGCTAGCAGAAATAGACATGGAACCATCAAAATAAAATTACATCATAATTGTATTATATTTGACTAACAGAAAATAGATGCTTCAGGATTGTAACAATCTTATGTTCTTAATAGATTCAATACAAGAAATGATCAATGATTTGTGAAATGTAAAATATGTAGCAATGTAAACTAGACAAAAGTGAGTAAGAAAGTCAGTTCAGAAACATTGTAATATATTTAAATTGGAATTTGATAATCATTTAATAATATTAACAGTCTTTGAAGTGGTTCAAATTTAACTGAGATCAATAAGATAACAGATGCTCTATTAAATGTTGAAACAAAGACAGCTGATATAAAAAATAATCAATTCATCAGTAAATTTTTAACTGATACAAAATATAATGAAAATGAGGAATATAAATATATTTTTAAATGATTTTAAAAAATAGACTACACCTGGGTCTCTTTTTATGCAAATTTATTTAACGCAATTTTGAAGTTATGCGATTCATGTTTCTCCGGAAGTCGAACTTCGATAAAGCGCTATTACTTTAAATAATAAATTTTGCGCACTTACATCATATTGAAAGTAATAGCACATTATTGGAATTCGACTTTCATCTTAGTAATTTCAATATTTTCAGTGCTTTATAATAATAAGATTTTATGCAATAATGAAATTAAAATCATGATTTCCACATTTTATGCATACACACATTAAATTTTACAAGATTATAATGTAAATTTGTTCAAACATTGTCCATGTTAATTTTGCATTTTAAATCGCATTCTGTTTTTGCTTTTTAAAAAAGATCGTAATCAATTATTAATCATTTAGTGTCTGCAAGTTTATTTTTAAAAGGTGAGTGGCACAATTAAAATTGAAAATTAAAGACAAAAATAAGAATTTAATTTTTAGTTGTTAGATTAATTACTAATTACGTTGTCACCAGAAAATCATTAACACAACGTGAGAGTGACGTTGGTGCTAGTTGTATTTCCTCTTGTGAAGAATTGATTTTTTTACCAGTTTGCAAACGAACCTGTTTATCAGCAAATAGTGATAATAATTAAAACATATATAAAAAAATGTAAATTACTGTAAATTATGCATAAAAATATATTGTTTTGAATAAAATTAAATATTATAGTTAAAAAAAGTTTGTCTTGTATCAATTTTTTTCAAATTTGAAATTTTTTATCAGTTATGTTTTATTTCCTTATTTTTTTTTGCACGAATTTTAAAGTAATTTACATTGGTGCTTTGCTTTTATGCGATTTTTGAAAAATCACAGTCTGTATCCCCCCTTTTTCAAGGTAAGTTACGTCTATTTTTGCGCGATTTCATTTGCGCGTGTTTTCTGAGGAACCTATCTATCGCGTAAAACGAGACCCAGGTGTATTTGGAATTCTGTGAAATGGTACAAAAAAGAGTTAATAATTATAGACGAAAATATAAGTGTGAATTGACAATGTGAGTATAAAGTGACATTTAAGTACTGGAAAAAAGTTATTTCATACATAAAAAGAAGTTCAACTCAGTGAAATGGCCAGAAGAGGTACATAAATAATTTTTTAATAGTAAATAACAAGCACCATACTATAATATCAAATTGGTGATGTTAAGTATTAGTAAACTTCACATGATCATCATTTCTTATCCTTGCTTATAACTGTTATTAAAACAGGCAAAACTCTCACTATACATATTGCCACACTGTAAGCTAGAGTAATCAATGGATGCCATGCCTTCTGGCATCCATTGATTACTCTAGCTTGCAGTGTGGCAATATGTTGTACCAATATTGAAATTGGCACATACTAATTTATCTAAAAAAATAACTTATAAAAATCTAAAATTTCTTTATAAAACAATGCGGTTGTTTTCAAAAAAAGTAATAGTCAAATAGTTTTCTATCATTAGTTTTTGAAATAAAAGTTAGAAAATAATTGATTAAAAGGGGGAGGGGGAGTTTTGGTTGGAAAAGATAAACTAAAAGTTTTATAAAAGGAAGTAGAGTTTATTATTATGAGTCGAAATATAATTTAAAGTTTTAAAAAAATACAAATCTCTTTTCATTCGAATTAAAGAAAAAGTAATCTTAAAACTAGTTATATATGTGCGATTGTAAATAAATAAAAATGTATGCGTAATAAATGTTAAAATGAAATAAATAAACACAGAAGATTATCATTTAAAAACACGGTGATGGGCTACTAATTAAAAGTACAAAAACAACGTTTGTGATGGCTACTACTAGTTAAACAATCTTCAAAAACATGTTGTCAAAGGATTAGTTACTAAAGGAATTTTGACAACACATATTGCTGGCGGACATTAAAACAAAAACAATTCACATATATAAATAGCCAGATTTTTATCGGATGTTCGTTTCAGTCTAGTTTTTAGTCTAGTCTAGTCCAGAGATAACAGTGCAGTTTATGATATGTATCCAGAAACAGAAATGCAGTGTTGAGCAGCTTTTGGGAATATATGCTCTTATTTTATCCCTGAGTCCCATGAAACAGTGAAACCTGCCCATGAAATAATGTCTGCATAACAGCTTAGAAATCCTCTATCAAACATTCAACTGTCTCCAGAAATAATAATCATGAAGAATAATAAAACTTCTCAAGAAAATGTCCCAGCCGGCTGGAAATATTCTTACCTAAAGCAATAATCAAAGAAAATGAAGTTCTACATCCACATTCAAAATCCTAGGTAACAATATTTCATATTCTTATTTCTATAGTAGCCATCGCCTTCGTAAAAAGTCAAGATTCTAATTATATAAACTTTATAAGCATGCATAAAATGAACTATTGATGTGCGTGTTTGTGAATGCTATATGATTTATAAATGTCAAAGATTATTTATGCTTTCTCATAAAATATATTATAGTGTGTTAAATTAAAATGTGCATGTGTTATATTAGATTTAGAAAATGTTTAAAATTAGTAAATGTTAATTAAAATAAATGGTCTTTAAAACTTAAACTTTATTTGTCGGTCAATTCTTTTTATCAATTCTGTTTATCAATCTCTTTTTACCAATTCTTTTATCAAATTCCGTTTTATCAATTTTATCACCACTAATTAAACTATATTTTATTATTGATTAAAATTAGACTGGGCTAGTTTTTGGGATTGTTTCGAGCGCTGGATTATGAGCCTACTGACCAAATATGTTAGTCTGAGACTATCTGGCACCCGGGGTTTACTCTGAAACAAATAAAGTGTTTGGATAGTAGGGGTTTGAATCTAGCAGCCAAGATGGGCTATTGTTGATAGTTAAAGCTATCAATAATATTTCCCATTTTGCTCGAACGTGCCGGTTTGTTCACGTAACATTTATAATTAAATAAGATTATAAAATATTATGGAGAAGTTTGAAACCAGCCAAAAATATATATGTGAAAGTAAGTTCTTTCTGCAGATCGATCCGGTACAATGTATAGTGAGTTTTAGCCTGTTTAATATTAGTAAGCTGTCGATCCAAGTCACAAGATAAATACTTTTGAGAGGATAAGAATATTAAAGTATAGCACTTGTGTGAAGGATTATAGTTTGACACTAAATTGTTTAGATTATTTATATTAATAAAGAATAAGAAAATAATGTAACCACTACATCTTTTAAATTACCAAGAAGTTTAAATGAAGAGATAAAATATGCAGCTAAATTTATGGAAAATGGAAAATCTCTTAGAAGATAAAGAAATAGAAATATATTTTTTTAAAATTATATATCAAATATCTAAATAATAATGATTAACCAGATGATTGAAAAAATGCAATTGTAATATTGGCATATATGAAAGATGTTGCAGAAGATCTTAGAAATTACAGATCTATTAGGCTTCAGATCTTCATCAAGATAATTACAACTCATCTACAATGATCTTTCAATTCAAATCATATAGCAAATATTTGGGTTTTGAAAGGGGTTTTAATACAGTGGATCAAATCTAAGTATTGATAGAATGATTAATGAATTGTCATTATGCTTTGGATTTTTATATTATGAAAAAGCATTCACTTCTATAAGATTTCACATAGAAGATTAAAACTTTTGACTACTGAGATATAGACCCAAGATATCATATTCTGAAGAATATGTATCAAAATGCAACAGTGGTGATTAGATTATATAGTGACAATAAATAGATTAGCATTGACAAAACTGTATGGCAGGATGGTTCTTTATCTGCAAAACATTTTACAACACTTTTACAAGCATTTTATGGGCTGAAATGAAACGCTTTGCACATAATACAGGTAGCATTCTTGTTCTTTGTAAATAATGCACCAAAATTTCAAAAAATGTTGCATGAGTGATTAAATAAAAATATGAAAGTAGGACTAAGAATAAATACTAAGAAAAGCCAAATGATGTCAATTGACTTTCTCATAAAAAGAAAAAAAAATGGAATCACGAATCAGAAGAAATCAACAACTGCAAATATCTTTGTCAGAATATTAATACAAGTAGAAACATAATGGATGAAATTAATTATGAATAAAATGCTTTCGATAATAATAACTTCATATTAAAAGGAAATATGCCTATGCATTTGAAAATGAAGATCTTTAATGTGTCTTACCAGTTCTTGCTTATGGATCTGAGACTTGAACATTTAACAGAAAAGCTGTTCAGCGACTTCAAATCACTCACCAAATTAGTGAGAGATGTATGTTAGTAATAACAAAACATCATAAATAAAATGCATGAATGAGAGAACACACAGGTGTTACTGACATCAACGAAAGAATTCATTACTTAATGGGAACACATTTCTAAAAGTGATAATAATAGATGGACTTTTGAAGTCTTAAACTGGCTCCCAAGATGTTGTAAAAGACCTAGAAAGAGATCATATATAAGATGACTGGCTAAAATAAAATGTTTGATAGTGCAGTGTAGAGGATACAATCTATGGATCAGACAAAATTGTATTAAATTTGGCCAGTTTTCATCCTAAAGTCGATTAATAATGATTTTAAATGAGATGTGTATGGGTAAACAGTTTCTTTATATAAATAATTTTATTATGATCACACTACTATTCTGTAAACACAAACATAGCAAAATAGCAAATGTAAAAATGATACCATTGCATTCTGATTCAAAGAAAATATGATCTTTTCAATAATGATTTAAATATATATGATGGACTGCTGAAGAGTTGTGGGGTGGAGTGGATTAAGTCTGCCCATTAAAGTATGAAGATTTTCTATAAATCTGAGCACTTACTGTATATATGTGTAGAGATGATAATCTGGGCCAACTGATGAGTGCTGGTTTAGCACGAAATATGTATATTGGTGATTATTTATCTTTTAGACATGTATGTGGTCAAGTGTATCAATGCTATGAGATAGTGTGGAGAGATGAGGGTTGTGTGAAAAGTCTGAGTTCAAGGAACCCTATATATTACATTGACTGTACAGGTATATATATATATTGTAACCTCCCTCTCTTGCTCCATATAAGATTATACTAATTATTCCGGATTTTCGTTACTTATTTATTTCCGGTCAATAATAATTAACATTAATAATAATTTCGGGTTCTTTAGCTCAGTCTATCAAATATATCATTATAATTTAAATAAAATAATTACTAGCTCAGAATTTTATTAAATCTAGTCGTGTTTATGAAATAAAATCCACACTAATATCTTTCATTATTCCCATGAGACCTGGAGCAATGACAAAGGTACAAGATGAGATTTCATTGAGATACTATCCCAATGGCATACGAACACTATCATAAATAATTGATTAATAGCATTCTTACGACTTTTAAAACTTTTATCATATCTTAATATTTTTAAAACAAAATCTAGCTCACATAAAATAAATTAATTAAATAAAATAGAATTAAATTGATCTAATCATGTCAAATCAAATAGATAAATCAATAAGTAAATAAATAATTAAATTAAATCTCAGGTTTATAAATTGTAATTAAAACTGATTTTATATTGCCATAGTCAACTATGATAAGGGAATTTTATGTCACAGTTCACTACGTAATAAATAACTAATTAATAATAACAATGACAATAATAGAGTAATACAATCCTCTTTTCTTTCTAGATGTATTAAATATTTTCGTGGTAACATTTATCAATCTGACAACCAAAGGTTATGTGTAACGTTCGCATATATTTTACTTAAGTATTGTCAATCCAGTTATACCAATATCTTTCTAATTATACTTCTTTCATTTCATTATGTAAATAAAATAAAATAAATTATTAAAATTTCTAATGTTTATTTATTTTGTGCAAAATCTTAAATATGTTTAATTATAAACGTGCGTTGTGATTTCATGCATTTCATGTGTAGGAAAAACAACAACCAAGACACAAAGCTTACTAATAAAATTTTATAACAATTTATTAACATTATAACAAGTAACAATTTGTACATTATTTACAGCGGATATCCCTATCTACTTATTACAAACTCTTTTATTTCTACCCATTGATGTCTTAACATTATTATTATCTAATTTTATTTTACCCTTTTACCATTAATAATTACAAAAATATATTTCACAATATTATTATCTTCAGATACATGTTTTGAGCTTAGTTTAATACACAAAATTCTAGCTATTAAAATTTTCTATTGACATTTATATCCTTATAATTTCAGGTTTATATTTCTATAAATTCTTTACTTTTATGTAAAATTATACAAAATTCTAATTATATTCTTATTAGTATGGAATCCTACAGAATTTAATCCTTATGACAAATTGATGTTCAGTTTTATCATCGATCATATAATAATTATTAGTCAAATTATTGATCCTATCCCAAGCTTTATATAGCAATTATCGTCATCCACACACCATATACAAATACACATTTTTTTACTATACATTTTAAATCATTTCGTCACACAAATGTACAATCTCTTCTATTAAAATATCACGTGCAATATTCCAAAACCTTATTATTGCTTTAAAACTTAATTCTAAGGTTTTAAGTTCTTTTTTCTTTTAAATTATATCATATGATTCTCCATCTTTTATAATACTTATACTTTCACTTTGGACTTATACAATTCTACTTTACTCTAGTAAATAACTATTCTTACATAACTACTATCTAACTTACTTTCTATCTTTGTATATTTCTATAAAATTATCTCCCTGACGATGTATTTTCCATGAAATCAAGATAGCGAAGATATAGATGCATTGGATCAAAATAAACAAGAATTATCCTTTATAAAACTTAGACAATCATGGCACAGTGAATTTAAGGACGCCATAGAGGAGTGACTTTTATCTGTCTATCTGCCTCTAATATTGGAAGGATGCTAAAGCTATTTCTTCAGCTTCATCACATCAGAAAGTTTCAAAGATATGTAAAGACACTGTCCAGAATATATGTGTGCTCAGTTATAGGGCAAAGTTATCTATACTGAGGTCACACAAATTATTATGATCCCCATATTTCATTCCTTATATTTTAATAAAACATCCTCTTCGTTTCCTTTGATATCAGTACTCCCAAGTCACTATCTGACTGATTTCTTCAGATTCATCTCTACATTACATCGACAAATTCTTTGTCTATCTTGCTAATAATAATAAAATTCATTTTTAATATAACTATACAGCTATTCTTAAGAAAATTCTTTACTATACTTCTCGTACATTTCTATCTCTATTGTTCTAAACTATTTAGATATTTTCAATATAAAATTCAAAAGAATCACATAATTAATATTACTTATTATTAATTATTTTAGATTATTTATTGCATGCACATTTTAAAGTTTTACTACTCTCTCAAATATATGTTTGATGTTGGATAAATGTGTACTTATAACTTTTAACATCGTTCATACCTCATTCATTAATAGATACCTAAAAAAAAATTACATTACATATTACCAATAATATTAAAATTACCAACGATCTCTATCCTCTGGATCGTATTTGTAAACTTCTCCATTCCAGACTTCTAGTAGGTATTTAAAATTTTCCATACACTTTTTATTTATTAATATTTCTCTCTCATTAACTCTATTTTTAAATATAACTATTATAAATTTATTTTATATGTTTCCCTAAACTAATTCATTTTATACTTTAAATACAATAAAAAAATATTAAAATTATATTTACGATACATCTTTGTTGCACTCGCTTGGAAAATCGTTCCTTGCAAAGCTAAATAAAAAAAATATACTTTATTTTCTGCAGTCCTTTAATGTTCTATTTTAAAATTTTAATTATGTTTATTAATTCTTCTTAGACGATGATCCTTAGTTTTCTTCATATTTTCCCACTTATTCTTGAGATCTCCATTACATAGTCTGCTAGTTTTTTCCCCCGCGCGCTTGGTTTTCCTCGATGCATCTTGTACTTTATTTTAGAAAATTCAATAAATTTTTCTTTATTTCCATGGATCCATTTTCTCCTTTTAGTGATTAATTTTATATCTGTTTAAATAATATTTCTTCCATTTTAATATCTTTTCCTCTTTTCTATGATAAGATAAAATCCAGGTTTCCTTTTAGTAAATTCATATAGCACTTTATACAGGATTATGGCTTTTCTTCTGCTTTTTACTTTTGGAAATTATATTTTTAAATAATGTTTTCCTTTAATATAACATATTTTTCTTCCTCATTTTCTTTATATTTATTTGAACACATAATATGATTTTTCTCATAGAGAAATATGACTTAGTTTTAAGCATTTATAAAACAAATGTTCGTCATAAGATTTTCTCAATAGTAAATACTTTCTTTCTTATATTTTCACACAGCGTCTTCTTTGTATTTTTTAGAGTTATAGGACTTAGTTTCTGGTTGAGCACGTATAAAATAAAACTTATACAATTTTCATTCATTTTTCTTTTAATAATTATTTCAATTATTATTTTTGGTATTTCCATCTTTACTGTAGTATGAATGGTCAAATTTGAATAAATCCACCGGTAAGATCACGTAAAAATTAGCAATTCATCTTTCTGGATACAAATTATATTATCTGTTATAGACTAACTTTAGAATAATTATTAATTTATAAATTTAAACTACTTTTTCAGCTTTGATGTTACAAGCAATTCAAAAAGGTTACCGTCCTCTTCAACTTTCACATTCCGTCTCCCGCTTCTGTCTATCTTAGATTTTTTTCTTGCCAATTTAAATCCGTTGATTGGTCAATAATTGTTTTTAGCGCGAACAATATTAGTCATTCTATTTTGGGATAATAAACTGCATTTTTAAATAAATATTTATGACGTAATGTCTGGAATATTATTTTAACTTAATATTATTAAATTAAATCATATCTTGATAAACTTATTTTTTTGTTCTTTAAAATAATTATTAAGACAATATATAACATTTTTAACTTTTAATTTTAATGATGGATGGCAATTATATCTAGTTTTTAAATTCACAAACTTTATTATCATCTACCAAGTGTGTGTGTGCGTGAAGGCATTTAATATACGATCACGTGTCTATCTACTTTATAAAATAATAATTTTTATTTATGTCTCGGTTTAAATCACCAAAACTAATGTACTTTATAAAATTTTGGAAAATAAATTGAAACTTATAGAACCAAATATAACTCTCACCATCCTAAAGTTTATTAATAAAAATATATCCTATTAATTTTGACTAACTATAAAATTATATTTCATTTATTTAATCTATTAATTCTAAAACTATTATTTTAAAATCATTACAATAATTTTAACTATCTATAGCTGTGTTATTTTGTATGGCCAGCTTTCACAACCATAAGCAATGATATTAAAACTTTATTTAACTGTTTACTTTTTAAAAATACTTTATTACACTATGATCTATTAGGTATTTTAGCTTAAAATTGTATTACAAAACTATTATTACTTTTATATCACCTAAATACTACTTAAAATTTAAAATTTTTTTCATAATTGACCTTTCTATCCTACCTATGACCTACAGACAAGGGCACAATATATAGCCTGTATGTTGGATATTAAATAACGATCTAAGTAGAATGAAATTATAACTACCATAGAACGTATTTATAAACGGAAAATATTTACAAAAAATAGATCTTCATTATACTTTTACAAAAATTACAAGCGAGAATGACTATATTTAAAAGAATAAAGCATCGGCCGAAAAATTATAATAGGGAATGTACATTGAGTTTTACATGATTTTAAAAATCTCTTATGCGAGTATTTTTCAATTATAAAATTAAATCGCCATATTTTAAAAACAAACATTTTATTATTTCCTATAATAAAACATTTAGGAATTAATTATATCAAAAGAGTTATAATTTTTAATTTTTTAGTTATACAATAGAATAAAATATATATAAATAAAATAAAATTTATATTCCTATATTTTTGTTTTCTTTTTAAGAGCAAAACAATAGATAAAACAGTTTTTAAACAAAGCATTGCAGAGAAAAGATCTCTCCACATATCCCATTTACCAATCAGTATTGGAAGGTTGATTTAAAAAAATTTAACCCTCTTTGGAATATATTACCTAGCCTGAATTTTGATAAAATAGCTCGATGCACCTCACCCCCAGCCCTTTTTACTGGAATGATTTCCGTCCCTACAATTTATTTAAAATATTTCATTATAATTGTGTAAAAAGTAAAAATTTTATTTTATTTAAAACTAATTTATTGTACAATTTATATATGTAAGTAGATGGATTTGAACTCAGAATATTTTGTCTATTCATCTTCCACTCTATCTCAAGCACCCAATACACATGACCACACATATGCAAAAAAGATACATGACCCCCCCCCATATATATATATATATATTTCATACAAATCAAGCACTCATCAGTTGGGCCAGATTATAATATTCCACCCATATATATATATATTGTAACCTCATCCTTTTCTGCCAAACTTTAGTAGTGCTAAACTCTATAGCCTCACGTTTGTGGCACCAAAACTGTAACCTCATCTGTTGTGCTAGATTTTAACCTTACTCTGTGCACCTTTCACTTGTTTAATCTTAATAAAACTCTCATTTATATCAAGTATCTAATCAGTTAAAATTTATATATTTAGGATAAAATGTATACCGGGGGTGCCAAATTGCAGCTATAAATTGTAACCAGCTCTCATTTCTATCTGACTGGAGATAACTCTGTAATAAATGCAAAGAACCCATAATCTATATTCAATAGCTACAATTATATAACACGGAATTTCTGTGTTATGTTCTCTAATCAGAGAGTTCTTATTCTTATTTCTCTCTCACATATATTCTTAGATCAACTATAAATTCATGGTCCCTATTTATAATAATGGAATAATTTAGTACAGTATAATAATGTTGTTATACTAAGCTACTTGACTTCCAAACTAGCTCTGAGATCAAAATTGAATTGCTCTTTCTCAAGGTCTAAATCTATCAAGAGGTGCCCATATAAATGATTATATTGCAATGGATATGATCCCATATCTGCCAAATAAATTTTAATAAAAGTTCAATAGTGGGAATCACTCTGAACACCTGAGAGCAGGAAAGGGATTTTATGTCTGCTCCCAGCATTCAACACATTACAATGAATCAAAATTTAAATTGATCAACTTAATTTAACTATTCCCTGTCATTTTATTCTGTTATTTCTAATTTATCTTTAATTGATAACCTTAATAAATTTTATTTTGCTGAAGTAAACTATGGAAGTAAACCATGGACATGATTCAGATAATTAATTAAATTTTACTTATGAAAGTAAATTACAGAAATAACCGTAAACTAGATTAAGCAAATTAATCATAACAATAAATTATATAAACTGAAGTCTATAAAATGACTTATATAAAACGAATTATATTACTCAAGTATGGCAGTATTAAATTACTATTGTAAATCAATAATGAAAATAAAGTATTAATGTCAAATTGACCATGTGAATCGAATATGGAAACAAGATAATAATAACTACTGCAAATCGATTTTGGAAACAAAGCATCCTTATAAAATAATTAACTAAATTTAAAATATAACTCATATTACCTTAAATATAGGTGCTGGACATACGGATTCTGGAGATATTTGAAACACCAAAACACAAAACACAATGTAATCTTATAACAATAATAAAACTTTATTACATGAAATAATAAATATAAAATTAAAACAAAACACACTAAATTGTAATATTGTTCCACAAATATATGCTTCTGATCTATGTTTGAGTTAACTAATTTCTTGGATGACTCACTTTCGGTTTTGACCCATTCATTTATTATAAATGATTAATAACAATCATAAATACAGACGCTGGAAACAGAATTTCGTATATTTTAGCTTTAAGAAATCTTAGCTTGAGAGAGAAGAAAACCTACCAACCTCTACTTCCCCCTCCTTTTATCGTACACATTGTCTATTGGACTATTCCAAAATATTATATTCGTTTCAATTATCTTAACCAGCAATGTGAAATAATTTGAAAATTTAAATCATTTTATTAAGTAATAATTTTCACATTTCCAATGAAGAAGGATTATACGTCACAAAATTTACCCTCCTAAATCTTACAAACAGGTTTAAATTCAAAACACACACTTTCACATTCATGCTTGTCAGCTCTTTACGTTTTGACTGTATATATCGTAACTAGTTCGGTATGCCCACCCAGCTTGACGACCTCAATTTACCATCATTCAAAACAAATCAATCTAGATCGGTCAGTTTATTACTTAAAATCCTTGTCATCTTCCTCATACATATATATCTGATTGAATCCTTATCCTTTCCGGGCAACATTGGTATGTCTCAGATAAGAAAAACTCTCTTCACATCACATTACCATATAGCGTCTATAACTCGATAAGGGAAATATAACAACTACAACGGTATCGACTTTAAACTTAAACGATTTGCTTGAGCCAGGGAGAGATCTATCCTAAGATCCAGAATTGTGTAAAGAGCTTGTCTTAGACACTTATTCCCTATATTGGCTTGCAACATTTTCTGTACTTAAACAGTAACTTTATTACTGATTCCCTATCTTAATAAATAAATGGAAACTTAGTCCTCTAACTGCTATGGTATCTACAAATCTGGAGACAACCACTTCTCATCCATTGGGTGGTAGGATTACTTTCATTAGTAATGATAAGCATTTATAACTCTAAATCTGACCACACATACATCGATTCTAGTCTAGATAATGACAAGACTAACCGGATCTCAAATCAATACATAGATGAATTATTTTAATTTTAACCGGTCAAGCCAATAACATACCTAATATCTATATCAATAACAGATCAACACTCACAGCATAATAATGGGTTTTATGACCATCCTCTCACTCTTCATTATTTACTATTAAGCACAATTAAAATTTTGTTAAGAGTAATAAAATATTTATATCATTTCTCTCTTTACTTTTAAGTCTAAATTTACGTGAGCATCTATATTCAAATGGTATCAAAATCATTTTTCTTTCTTTCCTTCACATTTTAAACATAAACAAAATATTAAACTAAATAATCTAGTGATCAGAGTGTTACATAGCATATAAACAAAAAATGACATATAATACTAATAATAATAATAATAATAATAAAAAATAATAATAATATTAATAATAATAATAATAATAATAATAATATATAATAAAAAAATGACATATAATACTAATAATAATAATAATAATAATAAAAAATAAATGACATATTATATTAATGATTTCTCTTTTCTTCCACAGTTCATTAATTAATTACTATATTTGGTTCATTTTACTTGAGATAGCTATCAATTGCAACTCAGACAGTTAACTTTACTTAAAACGCACAGACAGTCATTTGAATTAAGATCGATATAAAACGTAGATAGTTAGTTACTTTAAAATTTGTAGATATTTAAATCAGAATGTAGATACAGTATAGTTAATAAATTTAAAAGTTCTGCTGTTACCTTCCACTTGACGATTCTTCCTGAGATTGGATTCACTTTGTTCTCCTTTCTTCTTTTCTTTGATCGTAGATATTTAAAGGTTCAAATTATGGCAATATGCAGCTTTTGATTACTAACATGAATAAACTTTATTTTCAAAATATTATAACAGAAGATCATTGTAATTCTTTAAACGAATCTTAAATAGCCATATAAATGGAATTGATCTTTTAATTTGAGAAAGGAAATTTGACCATTTTCTCCTTATAGGAGATTTTATAAGTAGATTGGATAAAATTTGAGCAGACAATAACTTATCAAAAGTTGATCTCTTCAGGATTAATCTTGAGAAGACAAAGATATGCACCATGATTCTTGAATTAGAACTTCATATTTTGGTCTATTATGCAATTTGATTTCATTATTAAAATTGTATAGAAAATTTTAAAAAACTTACAAAATATATACTTTTAGATATTAATTTTTAGTTATAGTTAGCTAGCTTAGTTTCAATCAGCAAAAGTTTCTTTTTCTCCCCTCTCTCCCTTGTTCTTTTAGTTTTTATAGTTTAAAAGAAAAAAGAAAGTCTGTTACCCCCTCCCCCAGTGATTTCTTCCCAAGTCTAGTCATAAAACAATTTCCATTCAGAGCCATTACTCTCACCAAGGTGTTATCCTTCCTAATCGTTTCTCTTTGATCCTAAACCAGATTTTTTTTTAATTAACATGTCTCTGGTCAATTTATGAAATTTAGTTTTAAAGACAGTATAATTAAAACACAAGCTTGCTAACACTTGTTTTGGTCAAACAAAGACGACAGTCATTCCATCTAAATAATTTCTTATTTAGATTTACATTTTTAATAATTTAAAGAAAAAATTATTTCAGTTTCTTTAAAGGAAAGAGAAAAAATCAACCCATATGTCTGCATTACACACACACATACACTGTACAGACTATCAAACATAAAACTGATTGTTTAGATTATGAAAACAAAATATCTCTCACAATTGCTTATAATTTCAAGCATATAAATTTATAATTTTTAGATAATCATAACCATAAATATCTACCACAATCTCCTATAACTGTAAACTTAATCTCTGTTAACCAAAGCTACTGAAAAATGATTTAATCTTACTTCTCAGCAACTCTTTAGTAATACATTGCATACAAACCCACAAACTGTCTCTATATCTGCTACTTGTTATCTATATATCCATTACTTTCTCAAGCCAAAATTTAACTTTTCTTTATCCAAAAAAAATTTTTTTTCCATCATTACTTTGATTTATTATATTTGGTTTAGATGGAATAAACCAAAGGGTTATAATATATAACTAGTGCTCAGTTTATATTAAGATAGCAACTGGACAGGCTTTAATCTTCTCACCCTTCCAACTATTCAACCATCCATTTCATTGAAAAAATGACAATTAAATAGTCATACCCATGTAGACATCATGGTAATACAATCCTCATGTTCATGGTTATGACTACAATATCACATATAAGGATGTTGAACATTAAGCCAATAAACATCACATGGCCACCACCTCTTATGCCTGTGTATAACTGTTGTTAAAACAGGCAAAATTCACAAAAATATTGCCACACACAGCAAGCTAGAGTAATCAATCACATGGTCAATGAATGGCAGAATAGTTTGAAGGGTTAAAAGATTAAAGACTGTCCATTAAAGTTTGGGGAAATGTTATGTGCACTATAAAACATGTTACATTGAATTTTGGGGTGGAATTCTGTAATGACCACTATCATAATGAATTTCATTTATTTTTATAAAAAATAAACACAAAAACAGCAATCCATATAATTCGTTAATTTTATTTGTCTACTAAAAATTTGGTAAAACATCTATCCATTATAAAAATTACACTTTACCACTTTCATCTATTAAGTGCAAAAGGTAATTGGAAAAACATACAAGGTTTAAACACTTCCAGAAAAATCTTTATACTCAGTTTTGGTATAGGAGCAATTGGTATAATTTATTTCCATATCTTGTTTTTTATGCATTGGTTTTTATATATCTGTTGAATACCATTTATACCTTCATTAATCAATTTTTACAATGCAATAAAATAAAATTTATTGCTTTATATTCACTTACAGTTTCAACTGACCAGCAGACTTCATCAATACTCCAACACTCAAATATATAAAGCATACAATTAGTACACATTCATACATTCATAAATAGATATAATTATATAACACATTATATACAATACCATACATTATGGGTTTTAAATAAAATAAGTATTTTAATGAACCCAATAATTATACATCCTTTTACATTTTTAATAATTTTATAAATTTTAATTTTTTATTTTATTATTTTTTGTTTAATTTTTATTGCAGAAACTTTTTATCTTTTGAATTCTAATTTTTCTATTATTCCACCTGGTGGAAATTTTTGAAAATTCTCAACTATTCATTTCTGTATAAAATCTTTATTTTATACTAAAACTCAAAAAATTAGACTTAATTTTTTTTTAATTTAATTTTTTAAATAAATAATATTCTAAATAATTCACATTTGAATTTTATAAATGTTTAGAATCTGAATTGTAAATAAGAACAGAAAATATAAATGGCACTGACAATATTAGTGTAAACACACTTTTAGAAAATGAATAAATTCTTTTTTATTTTAAGTTTTTTTTTTAAATGTAAACAATGAATGCTTTCAAGTCTTATATTTTCTTTATAATTATTAAAATATTTAGAAGAGGTAAAAAAAATTTAGAAGTTATCATATTTAAAAGTATCATTTCAACTTTAAACAAAAATTTGGATTTGAAAACATTACTTTTATAAAAATATCATTTATTTATTAAATAAATAAATTAAAATAAGATATAGATTCAAAAAATGCTTAAGGAAAAAGTTAATATAAAAATTATAAGTTAATTTAAAAATTGCTTCAGTTAAAAGTTGTTAAGAGTGGGAGGAAGGAAATATTATATTAAAAAAATTCTAAATTTTGAAAATTTGAAATAATAAACAGATGCAAAACATCTCCCAATGCATGCCAGACTAATTAATGGATACAGGACAGTTTGTACATAAAATCTCTATCTAGTACCAACTCATCGAATATCCTCAGACTAATTTCTAACTTGTGTTTTTTTTATCAGTGAATAGCTTTGAATCTGAGAGCACTGTATAAAAAGTTTTATCTCTGTTTTAACAGCTTATGTAAACATAGGAAATAGTGACCATGTGTAGTTGAAATATATAATTATATTATAATTAATGCATGCCTAAAACTATAATGGAATAATTAAAGTGATAAAAATAAATTAAATTATTAAAAGATTTAAAAGTCCTATAATTGTAATATATATATATATATTGTAATGGTCCAAATCGTATGATCAGCCAACAAGATTCAGAGACCTAGCAAAAGTACTTCAAACCCAGTATGTTCGGGATATGGTAGTCGCAGAACAGTACTAAGCTTTAACCTATTTGCCAGTGCTCCAAAATCTCCACTATCCAACCAATGTTCCTGATGCTATTAATGGTCACCGTTTTTCTTCGGTCCCGGTGGTCAGGGTAGAAACAAGAACTCTCTATTCAAACTGAGCCTATCCTGCATTAGACTTTATTAATTTAATCTAAGATACTCACTAAATACTTTGATATAGCTCAAAATATTATTTTTAATATTTCATAGGTTTTGGATACATACATATATGACTTAATCAAGTGTGGATGTGGTTGAATGGATATGATGAACCAGGAAATGACATCACAATCGTATAGATATATACAATTTATTAACACAATTCATTAGAAAATATAAATAATAATAACCATGTTGGGATCTTATTATAATCCATGTATGGGGTTACATTTAAACCAAAAAATAATAATTACCATGTTTGATTATCAGTTATTGATAATGGTACAGAATTTCGATATCACTAGGATAAATATATGATTTTTACAAAGAATTACTATATTCAACCATAAGTTATTTATAAAGGTACAGTATTTAGATATCATTAGGATAAATATATGATTTTACCAAGAATTACAATATTCAAACATAAGTTATTTACAAAAGTACAGTATAGGATAAATATATAATTTTTACAAAGAAGTCACCTGTCCATAATGACAACCAAGATTATGAACTATTAAATCTAACGATTACAATAATGAACATCAGCATTAGATATGTGTGTGCATCGTAATGAAGTCATACCAGAGTTCATGACAACAACAGTTGTGAATCAAAACAATAATTATAAATTAGCCAGAAATGATAGCTACACACATAGTAAATAATCAGTATTATACGTGTGTCATCATAAAACAAATTTTTATATTAAGAATAATATTTTATCAAGAGATATGCCACGATAACAATTAATATGCCAATTTTGGAGAGCAACACAATACCTGGTTATATTAAGTCAGAGGCCAAATGAATATATATAATAAATTTATGCGTGTGTTTACATACATAGGGGAAGTTAAGTATATATATATATATATTATTATTATATTTTACTATTAGTATTCCCAGCAGGAGTTATGGACAAAAGCATAATTTTAGCTCCCTTCATTATTAATAGTTATATGAAAAATATGGTTTATCTATTTCACACAGAATTAATAACATGCATGATTAAGAAATCTAATTACAGCATTCAGTGACATCTGGGTTTGAATCCTGTGCTGGCTATATTATTAACATTGGCAAAATGGGCCAATCTCCTTTGTCGAGCAGTAATATATATATGTTCCTATGATAACACATCCGCATTCAGCTTGGCTTGTGTAGGAAATAATAGAGGGTGGGCTTTGAATCCCTATCATTATCGAGTCTATCCATTCATCAGCTCAAAGAAAACCATGGCTATCTCGTATCGCCAGGACCGGTAAAATATCCATGTGGCAGTCCGCATAGCATACTCGACATCTATTCTTTATTAAAAGCCATATAGGCACAGATCAATCTATTAAGCCACTGATATATTTACCCATTAAAAGCATTAACTTATATCTGCATAGATATTTTCCTAAACCTGTATTTAATAAGTAATAATGGTGAAATTCAACAACCATATCTTATAGGCTATAAAACGTCCAAGTGTTTCAAATATAAATCTTAACCATAAAATGCTAAAGAGGCAAAAAATTACTCCTGCTGAGATATTTCTTTCCCCAATTGCATGCATCACTTAATATATATATATATAGTGAGATGAACACATATCTTTGCAATAAGTAATATTGCCCGTTTTATACTTGAGAAAGAAGCACTATTATTATTATAATTTTTTTTTAACATATAAATAGATGCATATATATATATCATTTTATTTTTTTAATTGTCACAAAGAATCTTAATCTCAATCAAATAAAATAATCTTAACACTTATTTATATTTTAAATTTCTTTAACAAGGTATTGTGATTATACATATATGGGAAGAGGGCGGATTTTTATACAGATATTTGTATTTCTTTTCTTTCTCTCTCTCTCTCTTTTTTTATTTTAAATAAATGACATTTTTAACTAAGCCAGACTTAGACGCGATTTAAGAAATTTAACTTTGACCGTTTCTTATTTTACCATTCAAAATGAATCGTTATCCCTTTCCCCACTTTAGATTCGGGATAAAGCAAACAAATTTATACATAAATTGGTTTCATAGTGTAATATCATTTTTCCCCATACTTAACTAAATTGGCACAAATAAATTAATCAATCAAATATATATTACACTTAAAAAAAAAACATACCAGTATATCTCGAAATAAAACATATAAAAGCTGCAATTATAAACTCTATAAAAATCTTTTGTTCCACTTATAATTATACATTACACTTTTTTTTTTGTTTGAACCATTAATAAGTAATCTAGTTATAATTTAAATTGACTTGTTAAAAGCAATACTAAAAATAAAACTATCACTGTCTTTTTTGAAGCACACATTTTTTTAGATAGTCAAAAAACTAAAACACTCATATATATATATACATCACCGTCCCTTTGAAACACATCTCCTTTTGAGATAGTCCTTTATGAATTTTATGAATCTAAGGAAGTTAAATGTTCGAATTTTTATAGAAGGCATTCTTAAGATATAAATTTTTTTTTTTTTAAAGATAGAAAGTTTATACTTGCGATAGATTACGGTGTCACTTTGCTTGATGCAGATTTTTTCTACTGGTTCACTCATTGTCAGGATCGACCTTGGGCTTTACTGGACTCAGGATAGACTGGCTTCGATGTTGGTTCTCCATCTTGTTTTATAGCAGCAGCATGGGATCAATTGTCTTCCCTCCTCTTCTTTAGATGCATTTTTTCTGGAGATTTTTCAGAGAAGGGAAAAGTAAATTTGTCCTACTCACAGATCATAGCGTGGATATCTTGTCAGCTTAAATATAGTCAATTGCTCTAGCAGCTGAGAATCACCTATCTCTTAAAACATTTGCTTTAAAAAGCCCAAACTTTTTTCACTGCCAACAACTTTATTTTTATTCTCCGACTGCTCGACTTGGACTCCTGGTTCTTTTTCTTTGACCTATTTATAAAAACTTTTGCTAAGCAACTCTTTGGTTTCTATATTTTTTAACACCTATACTATAACTGCCTTGGTTAGAAACGAAAACAGACCGCATGATTGATCTTTGATTTAGTTCAGTTTACAGATAAGAAAATAATTTAACACTTCCATGTAACTAGCTGGGTTGATCTTTGATCTAAAACAGGTGACACAATCCTGTTAAGATTATGCCAAGATATGAAAATCTTACTTGCCTTTTAATGGCCTCAAGGATGAGAAAATAAATTCACACTTACATGCAACTACATTTTTCAAAATGTTTAAGAAAAAAAACCCAGAAACATCAAAATGTTATTCGCAAGGAAAGAATCGTCTTTAGGACAAATATATAAGACAATGGAAATATATTTTTCTTTCTAAATATATATAAAAAAATGCATTTCAATGAAACAAGACATATATACATATGAGCCCTTTCATTCACCAAGACACATACCTATACAAACAAATAAAAATGAAAAATTAGATATTTGAGCTTTAAAAATCTATAGACGTATGCTATTTCCAACAACTAACATGAAGCTCTGTGTGTGCTTACACACTGATTGCTTCAATATATATATATATATATATATATATATTGTAACAGATGGGATTCGAATACAAGAGATAATGTAATATAGTGTTAATTGTGAGTGTTGATATGGAGTGACTGTAAATGCGAAAAGATATATATATATAAATAGTCATTCGAACCCTGTTACAAAAAGTGTGAAAGTAATATGTAATCTGTTAAAGGATGGACTGTATGCATATATAAATATAGTTGTATGTGTGTTATTATAAAGTGTGTATAGGTATTAATGGTTATATGTGGGATTGACAAGAGGCAATTATATATGGAGTTGTATAAACTTGTTATTGATTATACATATATATTTTATTGTTAGTTTATTTTTTTAAATTCTACATTTTAATAATATTGGTGGTAACATGTATTTCTTGATGAATCTATTGAACATATAAAGCTATAGAAGTAGAAATGAATCAGTTGCTGCGGGCAGTTTAAGTTAATGACTCTGTCGTCAAGAAGTCTGAGAACTGGTCAAGTTGGTATTTTGGAAACAATGGAAGGTCCGGTCTGTGGTGTACGAATATACAAGTTAAATGTGAGATTAAAGAGTGTAAAAGAAAAGAACTATTTTGCTCTCAAAAATATATAATGGTGATTAGAAGGAAGGAGTGATGTGGCACGGATTTCAGATTGTATTAACATATAATTAATTAAGAAGTTTTATTAATATTCCCATCAAATGTTGGGGTAATTAAATAGTGTGAGTTTCATTAAGCTGGCCCAGTGGATTGTTGTCATAGGACTCACCTGAATTGGATTTATGAAAATTCTCTGTGTAAAAATTATCCAGTGTAATGGCAATGAACCACATGCAGCTTGGATCTCTTAAGCGAGTGAAATCATCTACTCCATCTCTATAATAAACTATTTGGCGTATCACATTCCGGACTGTTTACCATCCTTAGGATCAACAAACATCGGTAAGGCCATTATTTCTTTAGAATTATAAATGTGCAGACTGTTAGATTTGACCACGTGGACATTCAATCGTAATTAAGGTAAATTGACCTTTGCTCTCTATATATATGTTCAATGAATGCGTAGTAATGAAGGGACTTATGTTACCTCTATATTAAATACAATAATAAATCTTGTTTAAATTAAATAAAATAAAAACATTAAATAAACAACTCTGATGTGTAATTGCACTCTTTCGTTGATATATATATATGAATCATATATGTGTGTATCAGAATAAATGGGTTGTGCGCATGAATATTAAGATATGTATAGGTGTGTATAAAGCTTAGAATTAAATGATAACTAGTGTAGTAACTTATATCTTAGTTTTTTTATAACTTCTGGGCTGGGTAAGATAATTCATAAACAAGTAAATTATCGTAGGGTATACGTAGATATATACGACATAGTTGGGAATTGTCTTTGCTCTGTTCTCTAGTTAGACCATGTTCACCAGACCTTGAGATTGAGCTAGTCTGGATGTGCTACCCTAGATATATATATATATATATATACAGAACCCTTATTTATGTTTTCGATTAGTATAATTCTTATCAAAGTGTAAGATTGGCGCTTGAGATGGGATTTAACCCATGCTCATAAATATACTTACTCGAAGCTGCAGGAAAGATTGCATACGTGAATGAATTAAGAAACAATAATACAGGTAGACGCATACAATATATATATATGTGTGTGTGCTTGTGCTGACATAATGATTTTCAAGGTTACAGATTTAAAATATACTTTTGGTTCATTTATGTATGATTTTGATAATGAATATCAACATTTTAACCTGATTACTTTGATAATATTTTTATTATATTGTTTTATTTTATAATATTTTATTAATTGCAGAGTCGATTGCTTGTGTAATCAAGCCAAAATGTCAAAATATTACTTATCAAAATTATATGTGGAAGAACCCAGAGGTATATATCATTTGTATAAATATTATATAAAACTGTTTTTTTTTTTTTCAAAATAAATCCAACAAAATAAAAATGAAATAAAAGGTTAACACTTATAAAGTTATTTAAAACGTATATGGATATATAGCTACTGGGTTTTTACTCTCTAAAACCCATAATGCAGGGTATTGTACATAACGTCTTATATAATTCTATCTAATTATGTATGTATGAATATGTACAAGTTGTATGGTTATATATATTTGAATATTGTACTTTGGTGAAGACTGCTGATTTTATTTAATTGCATTGATAAAGTAGTGAGTAACATATATAAAATCAGTTATTCTATTACTTTATTAAATATATTTTTTTTCTCATGTGTCATAGCATCAGCCGGGAAGTGAACCCACTATCCCGGGACAACTGCTTATAAAGAGGCTGTCGCTGACCTCTCGACCACCAAGCTTTTATTACTTCAAATGACAGTTCTGATTTGCTGTTGTTTAGTAATATAAATTAATAATTTATTCATTACTTTTGAAAAGTAATCATATATTTTCAAACCCAAATACTGACAAGGAACCATGAAATTAAATTGCAAGGAAGGACTGCAACAACTTTTTAGACTATTCACAATTTATTAATGGCAATGAAGTTATTATTAGCTTGAAAGGTAAACATTTTTGGTTAAATTATGAATAGTTTTAAATTTTAGTGTTGCATTAGATAAATTATTAATCATATCTAAACAGCCAATAGATTGAAATTATTCAGTTTATGGTAGACCCTAGGTATTCTTAAATGGTTTAATTTTACAAACAATTTATCTTTTTGTGTACTACAATTTAAAGCTGATCATAATCCCCCCCCCCCCAAAAAAAAAAAAATTGTTTAACTTTCAGTTTGCTAATAACTTGTTTGCCATTAATAATTTTGCCCTCACAATGGATGTAGAGCCTCATACTATGGTGAAACCAAAGCCACCATAGCTACTAGGTTGTCACAGCATAAGTATAGGTATAATAAGTCACATACAAACCCAGAATGGAGTTCAATATTTTATAACATCAAAAGTAGTCAAACATGAGTTCGAACCCATTGTTGCAAAATTGGTTTGTACTGAGAGGCATGATGTTAAACATAAGGTAAAGGAGGTTTACTTCATAGTGGAAGACTCCTTCACCATTAATTGCAAAGAATCATGTTTTGCTATATCCAAAAGATGGACTAATTAACTCATTTACATAAAGTTTGCATATTGTACATACATAATGATTGCTATGAGTGAGTCATAACAGGCTATAATTATGAGAAATATATTTTCTCAAAAGCGCTAAGCCTTTTTAATTTGTTAATTATCATTTATATAGCTTTACATTATATGTAAATTCTCGAGAGGAAGGGGGGGGGCGCGACTAAAGAACTCTGAAACGCTACTGGATTTATTGATTTTTCTAATTGTAAATTCGAATTTCAGAAACTAATAAAGCTATATTTCAAATCATTGACAAACTAAACAACTACTAAAGGTATAATGTCCCAAATATATTGAAACTGCTTATATCCATTATAATCATTATTTATGATTATGATTGTAACAATAGTCAATTTAAAATTATCTTAGTCTAATTTTAAATATTTCATCAAATTAGAGAACCATTATCTGATCCGCTCTGTAAAATAACTCTCATGTAATGTATTTTATTAAGCTGCAGCAAGAACTTACTGAAGATACAATCAAGAATTATTAAATCTAAAGAAAATTTACTTTGTAGGAAAAGTTAAAATTGAAGGATGTATTTACCATGTTATTGAGTACATGCTCCATCTTACTTTAATGGTTATGTATCTCAGAAATAATACTTGTAAAGAGATTACTGTTAGTGCATTATTTATAAATTTCATTAATATTTAAAGAATCTGAATAAAATGGAGGAAATTCTCTCAGCCAATAAAAAAGGCATATGCTTTTATTGATTGGGAGTTTATAAGAAGTTTGAGTGCCAGACCTGCAAGCACTAGAATCGATCCTGGAACCTTACCTAATGCACCAAACAGTGCTGGGCATCCAGCCAATGAACAATTGTGTTACATCTTTCCACTGTCATATATAATTGATATTAGCACTTACAATTACAAACTTTCATGATTTAAATAGTGTAGATTAGATCATATAGATGCACAATTTAATGCTGTTATGTATACCAATGATAAAACATATGGACATAATGTTATGGAGATATTATAGCCTTTATCTATATAAGCCAGAAGCCTACTCTTACTACCCTAAGTAGTAGTCTTGGCAATGGTGTGTTTCAATCTATTAGAATTTTCACTTTCTTACTCTTTGCATATTGATCCATTAGATGTATACTCATCTTTAATCCTACCATTGATAATCGCCATCAATTATTCATATCACAGCTTCGGACTATCCATGATAGAGAGAAAAAATTAGCTCGTTTATTGATTTTTAAGACTACATGGAACTTTCTTTCCACTGCAGATTTTCATTTATGATGCTTGGGCTGTACATTTAGTTGTTTCTGACTACAAGACTAGTTTTGTGATCCTCATCCTGGCTTTGTTGTTAACCGTATTGCTTTCACCATTGTACTCGTGTAATCATTTATCTAAGTAATAAAGTTCTTATGAGAGAAAAAAAGGAAGTCACCATTAATAAAAAATGCTTGAAAAAAATATCAGTACATGTGCTTTTAACTACAGAGTTTAAATCTGAAAACAATGTGTACAGAGTTCATAAATTCATGTTTGAAATGTGATATTTAGTGAGGGCAAACATAGATGGAATACTACTGTATTTACAATTAGTTTCGGTTAACATATAATTGAAATAAAACTGATACCCTTTCAGGCTGGTGTACAATTCTCACATTTATTTCTATAATATTACAATCATTTGTTTGATTTACATTAAATCTTAAAAAAAATTGTTAGAGCAATCAATTAAAGAAAACCAAGGTCTATTTAGGCTGGGTACATCTGGTATGTAATGTAGTAATTAACCATCACTGTAAATTAAAAAATTATGCAATCTTCAAAAGAATAAAGATTTCATTTTTAATTGTATATAATTGCAGTCATAAATCTAATTTTAAAATAAAATAGAAATCTGTTGGGTCTATTTATGTTTTGTGTGGTTTTGCTTTAAACTGTTTATTTTTCTTAGAAAGTTATTGAGATTAAAATATTTTATTCACATTTAAGTGAATAAAAATTATTTTAAAATAAAAGATAAAAAAGTTGATAGAAATATTACAGGCAATTATTTTACTATGTGTCAAAGAATGCATAAGTTAATATGTATGTAAAAGAACAAGGGAGATAAAAGATTTTAAATTTAATAAAATTATATAAAGGTTAATTATTTAATTTATATTTTATTATTTTTGTTAATATTAAAATTCTTTTTAGAAGTAGTTAAGTAAAAGGTTTCAAAAACAAGTATTCAATATGTGCATAGGGATATTTTCAGAGACCAATGGAAAATTTTTATATCACGTAGTTTCTAGGAAATAACCATGGTAATAGGGGAAATCATTAATTTTGGAAGTAAGGGGGGGGGGCATTTACTTTTAATGAAAAAAGAATTAGGAACTTGTTAAGAAGCTTTTAATTCAATTAGATTTTCTTTTTTTAATATAGTTTTTAAAAGTGGCAATAGTATTACAGTTATTAGCCATGATAGTTGGCTAGATAAAACTAGTCCGATGGAGTTTGCGAAGCCTCTGTTCCAGTTGCTTATATTATAGCCAAATTTCATCAAGGCATAATGTTAACAGAAACCAAAAACCTAAAATAAATTAAAAGCTTATCTAACAAAAAGGAAACCCAAGCATGAAAAAGTTATATCTTAAAGATATTTGGAGAGAGAATGTTACAGCATGGACCAATTAATAGTTTATCAACAATTCCAAGAATTCCATTAAGTATCACATGAGCTTAGATTGAAAATATTTTTGTGTTTTCAATTTCATTCTCATAGTTTTGTAGTTAAGTAGAGATAAAAGTTGGGTGCTGGAGGGTTGCATTGGATCCTAAGATCTAGGTGCAGTGCTCTCAGATCCAAAGCTCCTTGCTGATGATGGCCACAAGCCAGAAACTAGTCTGGGGATATTGGATGAGTAGGTTAATATTAGATAGAGATTTTATGCACAAGCCTTCTGGCATTTATTGATTACTCTGGTTGGCACAGGGTGGCAATACTGTATGGAGAGTTTTGCTTTGTTTATAAACAATTATGTGCTAGTATAAGATAGTGATCATGTGATGCTTAATGGTTTAACACCAATCCTGCCCTAATAAAATAGTGGTGGCTATGGTTGTTAAAAAGCCAAAGACACCAAAATGTATGGGTGCTGAACTGAGTTCAGACCCATATGACTATATAAGCTATTGAGCTTAGATTGAAAATATTTTTGTATTTTCAATTTCATTCTCATAGTTTTGTAGTTAATTAGAGATAAAAGGTGGGTGCTGGAGGATTGCATTAGATCCTAAGATCTAGGTGCAGTGTTGTCAGATTCAAAGCTCCTCAATGACAATGGCCACAAGCCAGAAACTAGTTGGGGGATATTGAATGAGTAGGCATTAGAAAAAGATTTTATGCACAAGTCTTCTGGCATTTCATTGATTACTCTGGTTGGCACAGAGTGGCAATACTGTATGGAGAGTTTTGCTTTGTTTATAACTCCAAGAATTCTTAACTTTTTACATTCATCTGCAATTGTCTTGAAAACAATTTTCATGAACAATATACTTTAATCTATAACTTTTATTGAACAAGAATGAACTTTTTTTTGTAATGTTAGCTTTTCTAGTTTGTCAAAAATTATCACCCCTGTCTTGCATTGGTGGTCGAGAGGTCAGCGCAATTGCCTTGCACTTGCAGGCAGTTGCCCGGGTTGCTGGTTCGCATCCTGGCCAATGCTATGACACTTAAAAAAAAAACAATTATCACTCCTCTGAAAATCAGATTCAAAATGAACTTTGAATTTAGGACTTTAGATTTTTAAAAAATGAGAGAAACAGACATTATTCAATTGATAATAATTTTATGAATTGTTGCTATGCTTTTTTTTCTCTCCTCTCTTAGGTCTCCCAACGAAATGTTCTTTTAAAACACTAAGATAATATTTAATTTTTTTTTGCAATATATTTCCACATATATTTGCAACCATTCCATTTATTATTTTTGGTGTGAATGATTTGATATAGTATAAATAAAATCTAATACTTATCAGGGATATACATTGGATATTGAAATTTATTATCGTTATAAATTTTAAATCTTATCAATACATCATTTCATGGTAAAAAAAAATGTGCCGATATTTAGTGAGTCATTAGGGATACAAGTACTAGAGGTAAGGCATTGGTAAATTTAATTGGTTATGTGAATAATTAGAATCATATACTTGGAATTGTCATATGCAGTTATATATATATATTTGTACAGCAGATTGGTGAATTCTCTTATGACAAACTTGTTTCATCTGAGAGATGGGGAAAACCTCTCATTACGTAGATTTTTTTTTTATGTAAGAGATGATAAAATTTCTCTTATTATATGTTAAATGAGAATGTATTTATTTTATGTTTGCTACTTTTTAAATACGTTATTGCTTGTGATCTTAAGTAGTTTGTTCAAAAGTTTCCTTTATTATATTTTATAATATCATCAAATTAAAAATCCTTCACTTTTTTCTTTTCAAAAACTTTATTTTCTTATAATACTGAACATATATATATTGTAACGGGATATATATATATGCGTTACATTTTAAATTCTAATACGTAATGTTTTGTAAATATCTAATACTGAATTAAAAACACACACGTTCAAAATGCACAAATAACAAATTATTAATTTATTAATGTTTGATTTAAATATTAAAATAGGCTTTAAAAAATTATAGAATCGAAACAAAGATTCTAATCTTTAAATAAAGTATAAAATAAAAACCCTTTTAATAATAGCAAATTTTTTTTTTAATTTTTAAATATAAAAATTACAAACAGATCCTTAAGGCAAAATAACAATTAAAAAAGTGATTACGAAATAGATAAGAGTTCCCGCCCAGAGATAGAGACACAGACATCAGTGGAAAACCCAAAATCTACTTGGAGCAACCAACTGAATTAACCAATAAAATACAGACATGAAGTATGTTTGATGAATCCTGCACTCCAGAGATAAGGTGCCTGGGACTAGAAAAGGAAAATCCAAAACAATAATTAGTTAGTTGGAAATTAGAAAAATTAAAAATTTAAATTCTTTCATCTGTTGCTGAAAAGTTAAAATAAATATTATCGCTGTCACCAAAAATGTAATGAGCTTCATCATGCTTCCTTTGGTGTGGCCGGCCAAAGGTAGCTTTCCTATTCATGGATCCCAAAATTGAACCACTGGTGCCATATGCAGAAATCTTCGTCAAGTTTCATAAGTCATCATTGTCCGCAATAAAAGGGCCCTTGAGTAAATTAGATCTTCATCATGAAGGAATAAGCACAGGTCAAAAAAGAGGTATAAATTTATAAATGATCAACTTAAATATAAACTCTCTTAAGCTTAAAATCTTTCGGATTTTATTTGTGTCTAAAAAAATAAACTATAAACTTTCTTTTCTGAGCAAACCTGAACTTTATCTTTCTATAAACTTTGCGATTTTAAACTCTTATTTAAAGTCTTAAATGTAATCTCTTAAAAAAAATGTATTGTATTTTTTTTATATTTTTATTCATGCTTAATATCTGTTTGTAATAGGGTAGGAGTTTGGGATTGCAAACTAAAATTTAAAGATAAAAACACTTACCGTTATTTGTACATTATTAAAATTTAAAAATAGTATTTCTGGAAAGAAAATAAGTTTAATATAACATCATTTTAAAATGATTTTGAAACCATAAACTAAAGATTTTTTGTTTTGAATTAAATTAATAAAATGATTTTAATGTTAGTTGAGTATAGATGGCTGGTAGATTAGTTTAAAATATGTTAGTTTAAAAGGGTTTTGATTTCGGACTATTTGTTTCATGGTTGTGTCAGTGCTGGTGGAGAGATATATGGATGTTTATATCAATGTAATGTGAAGTGTGTTAGCACCTAGGACAATGAGTCCAACTGAATGCATGACCCCAAAGAGGTAGTCATATCATTGAAATGGACACAGATGTATTTCCTGCACCATTGACCCCTTCCAGCTCTATGGATTTTGGACGATAAGCCGGCAAGATAAGACCGCTCTCCCATCCATATGTAGCATTTTTTTTAATTTTATATGCGTGTTTCTTTCACCTGACAGATGCACATTCCTGTGGGACAAAGGCCATGTTTTCTCCAATAATATCACGCTGTTCAGATGCACATTCCTGTCAGCATGATTCATGCTAACATGTTCACATTGCATTGGTTGCTGATATATATCTGGAAGCAAGTATTGGTGTGGCTGCAGATTTTTAGTCTGGAATCAAGTGATTTGAAAATTTGTGAGTGCTTCTAGGTAGCTCATTTATACTCAACATTTTTAAGATTAAAAATAAAGTTAAAACAAATAAAAATAATAGTAAATAATAATGAAACATAAAATATAATTTTTTCTTATATAATAATTTTAAAGTTTGTGTCGTCACATATATATATGTAAATAAAATCTTTGTGTTATTAATACTGACAGTGCTTTTATTATTGTTTATTAAAAGAAATATAATTAATAAATATTTTAAACCTCTGCTACTTCATGAGCTAGTGACTTGGGCTGGCAGTCGTGATCTTAACAGCGCGTATCTGCCTACTCTATAAATTTTCTAGGTTCGAATGACCTAGTGGTGCCCTCATATGGCAGATATGGTAAGGCTGGAAACTTCATCATCATCCCTGACCATTATAAATGGCTGCCCAGCATGTGGCATGATAATTATTAACCACGAGTACCCTGAAAAGTTTAAAAAAATAGGTTATGCCAGGAAAAAAAAAAGTTTTTTTTTTTTTAAATGAATTTTTGTTTATATTTTAAAGCTGTAGAATATAATGTAGATGTAAAAGTACTGTCAGAATGTATATTGCGCACATATGGATGCATTCATGTAAGAAAGAAAACTTATGAAATATAATATTAAAAAAGTAAGTCTAGGAAATAGTGCGAATAGCACCCTAAACATCAGAATAGTTATAGTAAGAATAAGTTAGGATAAGATGGCACTGTCAGGTATAAAAATGATCATTAAGTAACTTTAATAACTAAAAAGAAAATGAATGATTTAGTAATTTAAAGATACGCCCATGAAAGAAACAAAAAAAAAGAACTTTAACGCATTATTGTTGCCAATTAGTATTAACTCTAACTAAAGTCTTTTTTTTATCATTTTTTTAAAATAAGTTTGGTGATATGTAACGGGATATATATATGCGTTACATTTTAAATTCTAATATGTAATGTTTTGTAAATATCTAATACTGAATTAAAAACACACACGTTCAAAATGCACAAATAACAAATTATTAATTTATTAATGTTTGATTTAAATATTAAAATAGGCTTTAAAAAAATTATAGAATCGAAACAAAGATTCTAATCTTTAAATAAAGTATAAAATAAAAACCTTTTTAATAATAGCGAAGATTTTTTTTTAATTTTTAAATATAAAAATTACAAACAGATCCTTAAGGCAAAATGACAATTAAAAAAGTGATTACAAAATAGATAAGAGTTCCCGCCCAGAGATAGAGACACAGACATCAGTGGAAAACCCAAAATCTACTTGGAGCAACCAACTGAATTAACCAATAAAATACAGACATGAAGTATGTTTGATGAATCCTGCACTCCAGAGATAAGGTGCCTGGGACTAGAAAAGGAAAATCCAAAACAATAATTAGTTAGTTGGAAATTAGAAAAATTAAAAATTTAAATTCTTTCATCTGTTGCTGAAAAGTTAAAATAAATATTATCGCTGTCACCAAAAATGTAATGAGCTTCATCATGCTTCCTTTGGTGTGGCCGGCCAAAGGTAGCTTTCCTATTCATGGATCCCAGGATTGAACCACTGGTGCCATATGCAGAAATCTTTGTCAAGCTTCATAAGTCATCATTGTCCGCAATAAAAGGGCCCTTGAGTAAATTAGATCTTCATCGTGAAGAAATAAGCACAGGTCAAAAAAGAGGTATAAATTTATAAATGATCAACTTAAATATAAACTCTCTTAAGCTTAAAATCTTTCGGATTTTATTTGTATCTAAAAAAATGAACTATAAACTTTCTTTTCTGAGCAAACCTGAACTTTATCTTTCTATAAACTTTGCGATTTTTAACTCTTATTTAAAGTCTTAAATGTAATCTCTTAAAAAAAATGTATTGTATTTTTTTTATATTTTTATTCATGCTCAATATCTGTTTGTAATAGGGTAGGGGTTTGTGATTGCAAACTAAAATTTAAAGATAAAAACACTTACCGTTATTTGTGCATTATTAAATTTTAAAAATAGTATTTCTGGAAAGAATATAAGTTTAATATAATATCATTTTAAAATGATTTTGAAACCATAAACTAAAGAATTTTTGTTTTGAATTAAATTAATAAAATGATTTTAATGTTAGTTGAGTATAGATGGCTGGTAGATTAGTTTAAAATATGTTAGTTTAAAAGGGTTTTGATTTTGGACTATTTGTTTCATGGTTGTGTCAATGCTGGTGGAGAGATATATGGACGTTTATATCAATGTCATGTGAAGTGTGTTAGCACCTAGGATGATGAGTCTCTTGGTAGTCATATCGTTGAAATGGACGCAGATGTATTTCCTGCACCATTGACCCCTTCCAGCTCTATGGATTTTGGACAATAAACCAGCAAGATAAGACCCCTCTCCCATCCATATGTAGCATTTCTTTTTATTTTATATGCATGTTTCCTTTGCCCGACAGATGCACATTCCTGCAGGATGAAGGCCATGTTTTCTCCAAAAATATCATGCTGTTCAGATGCACATTCCTGTTGGCATGATTCTATGCTAAATGTTCACATTGCATTGGTTGCTGATATATATCTGGAAGTGAGTATTGGTGTGGCTGTGGATTTTTAGTCTGAAGTCAAGTGATTTGAAAATTTGTGAGTGCTTCTAGGTAGCTCATTTATACTCAACATTTCTAAGATTAAAAATAAAGTTAAAACAAATAAAAATAATAGTAAATAATAATGAAACATAAAATATAATTTTTTCTTATATAATAATTTTAAAGTTTGTGTTGTCACATATATATACGTAAATAAAATCTTTGTGTTATTAATACTGACAGTGCTTTTATTATTGTTTATTAAAAGAAATATAGTTAATAAATGTTTTAAACCTCTGCTACTTCATGAGCTAGTGACTTGGGCTGGTGGTTGTGATCTTAACAGCACATATATGCTTACTCTATAAATTTTCTAGGTTTGAATGACCTAGTGGCACTCTCATACGGCAGATACAGTAAGGCTGGAAACTTCATCATCATACCCGACCATTATAATATATTTATATAATACAAAACTCCAATGTTTCAACTGTTTTTATCTCCACACAGTCATTGTCAAGGATTTGCAACAACAATGAAATACATATTTATAAATAAACTTTAATTACATAAATACCATCATCTTACATTAACATAAACAGTAACAAATAGAGCATTTAGGTTTGTCTTGATCAGAAAGTCTAAATGTTTAGATTCCAGATACCACCACTTGGAAGTTTTTAATAATGGTATTCAAGAAGGATAAAATGGAAGGATAAGGAGGAGTATTATTATTAATAAGATGATATGCCTCCCAAAAGTTAATTTTTTGAGAATTTGGTTGAATAGGTATATTAGTAAATTTTGAAATGTGCTCTAATAGATATGACAACCAGTTCTTTTCAGGAGGAGGAGGAGTGTCCATAGGGGAAACAGCAGTGAAGCATAATGTATCAGAGAACTGAGGAAAAATTTTTAGGATGGTATTATAGGCACGTTAGAAATGGAACATTGTAATGGAGCGAAGTGAAAGTCCATTGAGTTTTATACGCTTCTGAAGGTTTTTGAGGCTAATAGCTACAATCCTGCCTTTCCAAAAAAGTTTTGAGCATAAAGTGTTTATTTTCACAATAAACTCTCATGAGAAATTGAGGACCAGCATGAAATAAGAAATCCTTGGAAATACAAGGATGTTAAGAAGTGAGGTCTTTGCAAATGAAGATGTAATTTTGTGAGTAAAGTGGAGAAGTGATTCTTGGATGTTTTTTCTCATTGCTTAGGGAAAGTTAAAGATTGGAAAACCTAAACATTTTTTGGGGTTTGGCAGAAAAAATAGTGAGGTGATAGTATTCCTGGAGGCTAACTTCCTTGCCAAGAATTTGTCCATGTTGAAAGTCAACCCAGACTTTGAGGAAAAGATCCACAGAATTTCAACAAATTTGGGTATTAGCTTTTGGGAAGGGAGAAAAACAGCCAGGTCATCCATGAAGGAGATGTGGGGTATTGATTTCTTGAGTGCTGGGATATATGTACTGGGAAGATTCTGTTCGAATTTATTTAAATAATGGATTAATATAAATTATAAAAAACAGGGTGCTAAGCAGAGAGCCCTGAAGAATGAAATTTGTAGGAGAGAAACAGGAAGAAGTCTTTCCATTTAGGGAGATAGAAATATCCTTATTATTGAGGAGGTTATCTATTATATTGATAATGCCAGATGGGATGTCAAACTTTCCAGGTAGCTTGCGGAGACAATGGGTCTGAATGGAGTCATAAACATAACAATGCGCTAAACAAAACTAAATGTAAATATGGTACTATAGTATCTATTTTCCCCTCACCAAATATCACATTTTAAACATGAATTTATATATGGTGATTACAGTTTATTTGTGATTTAAATACTATACCTCTGTAATTAAAAGCACATATACTGATTTTTTTCTGAACATTTTTTATTATTGGTGGAATTACTCTCTTTGTGTAAATGTAATATTACTTTTTAATTGTTTGTGAATTTGACACATGACACTCTTACAAAAAAACATACATTCACCAATCAGACAATAGAGAAAACAGAGATTTTATATATAAGATAAATTTGTGTTTTACAGTGCCTAAAATATCATCTTCTAGCATTATAATCTTAAGCTGATGATAAAATTCACCCTTCCATTTAACAGGTGCACTTAAAATCTTTGTGAAATAAATGTCCATGAAATAATTTATTGCTAATTTGGTCTCTGTGTATTAATTGTTTATTATTTACAAATCAAATCTCTACTTTTTCCCATATATTTCATTGTTAAATCAAATTTTCCTATTTTTTTGATATTGATAAAGTATTTGAGCTTATATTCAAGTCCCAAATTGGACACCCATTTTATAATGCTGATCAGAAAAACTCAATCATCATCACAATATTTACCTGGTTTGGAATTTGTAGTAGTATAAAATAGTGAAGTTGTTGATGAAAATAGTGAAGTATATTTTTCCATAAATAAAGTAATTGAATGGCCTTTAAACTTAACTTTTAAAAATGTCATAGAATTGTTATTATATAATTATTAATTATTAGATGCCATCCACATAATTCTAATTAGAATTATGTATAATGAAAACAAATATATGCACATAAAAATGTATTTTGTCAAAAATAGCTTCCTTTATATTAAATGATGTAAATAAGAGTATAAGACAGTATTTATATATTAGACTATTTCCATCATCTAATATGAGTATTGAATGTCTTTAGAAAAAAATAACTTTATTTAAATATTCCTAATAGCACACAGATTAGTATATGCATAATGTTTCAAAAGGTATTATTCTCTCCTCTTCTTCAGCTGTTGCTAGTGTGATGAGTGGCAGTAATATCATGGGAATCGAACCTGAACCCTTATATTCTTGAGTATTGAGTTTTAAGGTAACACTTTAATCAACTGATCTTAAAATTCAATACTCAAGAATGTAAGGGTTCACGTTTGATTCCATTGCTAATACTCTCAAAGGAGTAGCCAGCAACACCCGAAGAAGAGGGGAGAATAATTGCCTTCAAAATGTTGTGCATATACTAACCTGTGTGCTATTACCTAACAGGTGGTTGTATTTGGAATATTTAAATAATGTTAAATTTTTCTAAAGATATTCAATATTCATATTAGAAGGTGGAAATAGTCCAATATATAAATATGACTAAAACACCATAATCACAAATTTTGAGGTAAGCATTAGTATATAAATAAGCTTATAATAAGATTTCTAAAATAATGATTAATTAATTAATAGTAGTAATAATAATTATAAAATAACAAATCTAAAATAAAATATATTGTTATGAAATACATTGATCATTATATTTGATTCTGGGTTCACTTATACGTATTTCAGAGAAATAATTATTAAACAATCAGAGAACAAAATAATAAATGTAGCATTTTTTAAATTGTATGTTCATCTGGTTTACATGTATATAAATGGTATTAACTTAGATATGGATACCTACACTTGTACTGACATGCAAGTATTTAATAATAGAAAAATATTTCAATTGATTTTAATTTGCCTTTACATTATATGCTAAACTATTTTAATAATTTTCTTACTAGTTAATTGCTTTGATTTTTACAGACAAACATTACATTTTGTAGAATAAATTTTAAAAATACATCTTTTACTATATTTGAATAACTCATTTTATTTTTCATAACTGTAATAATCATTCCTTCAATCAAACTGATGCTTTGTTTGATGAATTTTTTAAAGAAATTTCTGCAATATTTTCATCAATAGTTAGATATTGTTAATTATTTTTCTGTTTTTTTTTAAAGAAAAACAACAGACAAATATATTTTTCTTTTTTTTTTCTCTTCTACATTGGAATCAATACTTCAAACAATATGCATAAAGAATATGTATAATTTTGGATTAATTTTCTGTTTAGCAGTAGATATCTTTTGTCTATCTTCTATATGTACATAGATTAAAATTCATGTATAAACAATATATATACACTACTTGATTCCTGTCTTCACCATAGATTTCTTTTTTAAGTAGTGTTCAGTGATGCATACCATAGCCTCTAGGTGACACTGCCGTATGACCAAGAAGCCTGCAACTGATAAATTTTCGAATTTCGTAGTGATTTGTTTTTTTTGTGTGTGTGCCCTTTTTTAAAATTTACATATTATTTTACTTGATTTTTTAATTTCTTTTGATGTCTTGTTTTAGGTATTTTAATTTTAATTTTCCATTGATTTCAGCCATTTTTGGATATAAATTATCACTTGCAGGCTTCTTGGTGGTGCTGCAGTGTCACCTAGCAGCCACAGTATGCATCACCGAACACTACCCTTTTTTATTCACACTTGTATATGTTGTTTGATAAATCTCATATATTGCTAGCCTTATAAAAATAGTCTGGTTAATCTTAACGGACAATTCTACTGTTCATGGCTTTCAAGTGATATTTACCTTCTTTACTATGTGAACATCAACTACATCAAATGGTCAGAGCAATATACCATGAGTTATATAGTCAGCAAAGAACCCTATTAGTATTTACATCTGTGTATATCTATGGCCTAATCTGTATGGATTCCTGACAGCAACAGAATTAATATTGACTTTCCAAGATTCTGAAATACATACGTTGCTATTTATAGCTACACTCTAAGAATATTTACACTGATAAATAAGATGATTAAAATAATTATTATTTTGTTCTACAATTATTAAAGTAACTGAAGTTTACATTATTTTGATTAAGGACAGAAATAACCTTTTTAAATTAAACTTTTTTTCTTAACTTGATAACTCTCATGTTGGTTGAGAAATGTTATTTGTTTACTTCAGAAAAAGCATGGTAATTGTGCTGCTTTACATTAATGTTTTATGATTATCACAACTGATAGTAATGTGAGGATTTTTTAAAATGCAGTTTCTGCAGGTCAGATAGTTGGCCATTTAAATTATCTTTATACTATTGTTTAGGGCCAAAGTAAACACCCAGAAATGTGTTTCTTCTTGGGAATCAGATTTTTATGCAATATTTTTGAAATAAAAAGAATATAATTGTTTATCTATTATTAAATATTATTATTTTTATATTCTTATTGGCTGATAATTATTTAAAACAAAAAGAATACACATGTACACTTTGAAATTTGACTGTAGTATTAACAAAGAAATCTATCAGAAATGATATGTTAATACATTTGCAAATATTGTAATGAATATAAAGCAACTATTAGATTCTAAAGCTGAATTTGATATATTTATCATAGAAATACATTTGTTTATTTGAATTTAAAAAAACCTTAAAATAAAAATGAATTTATTATTTGAGAGAATTTACTTTCACATGTGATTGTTGGGTTGTGGCTATGTGATGTATATATCCTTTATTTATATTTACAATTCATTTTTTTTTAATTTTTGCAAAGTTCTAATATGACTTGTTAGAATATTTTATATTTGTGAAATGAAATTTAAAAATTTAAAGTTTAATTTATTGTGTTTTAGTATAAAATAAAGATGTTATAGAGATGACAGGTTGAGCACTTTCAAAAACTTCCACCAGGTGTAACAATAGAAAATAGCAGCATTTGAAATTGTTAAATTAACTCTCCTGTATTCTGACAGATTTCTTTGTTCTCACTAGATTTAAGGTTTTAACTTTCACTTTTATGTTAAACCATTATTATTTATCAGAATATAATAAATTTGATTTCATTTGATAGATGTTTTTGTTTAAAAATTAAATACATTTTAAAAAAATTACATTTGATATTCAGAACTATTTTAAAAAATAGATTTTAATCAAAACAAAGCACTGTCACATTATCAAATTTCAGGTGGAGCAAATTTAATTTTCAAAATAAATAAAAAAAATTTTGATGTTTTTTAAAAAAATCTGAAAGAATTATTTTAATATCTAGTAAATCTGTCAATTTATGCTTTAAAATTTTTAAATTTTATTGTAATTTTTATGATATTGCTAAATGTCATAATGGACTGTTTAGTGACATTTTTAGACACTTATATTTACCGCAATCTTAATCTCTATGGTAACATTACACAGAAGAATCTATATTTTTTATATTTAAAAATAAAACATTTTTGTAAAAAATAAATATGTAACAATATATGTTTTGATTTCTAACAATAATTATATAATTATAGTAAACTTTCCAAAATATCAAGATTTTAGATCATTGTAATATTTTCTCAAAGTAATATTACAAAGTTCAAAATCACCAAATATACAATGATTAGTCATTAATGTGTGGTTTTAGAAACTTTGAAATTTTTGCTTATTTGATTATCCTGATGTCTTTTGAATTTTTTTGCAATTAAAATATTAGAAAAAAATATATGTGAATTTTAAAGTTATAAAAAATATTAGCAAAATTTCTCAGTAGAAGATGAAAAGCACAAATTTAATTTCTAGCTTTTTTAGATGTGGTTCTGTCCCTTGAAATAATAGGCTGGTTAAGCTCTTTTTAAGTACAAAATATTTTAAAGTTAATATTTATATTCTATATGTACCTTAAAGCAATATCTTATTTCGATAAAACAGTTTTTTTATTTCTTATATTACCACATTAATAATTTAGCATTATTTTCGATAGAATTGCAAATAAATTAAATAATCGATTTATCAGAAAAGTATTTTAATTTGTTTCAAAATTTCAAGAAATTTATTATAGAAGTAATTAAATATTTAAAAACCAAGCACTTTTCACAAACCTGGAGCTTAATTGTATATATAGGGTATTTGAACTCAGACTTTCAAGCACTCACCAACTATCTACACTGGCTCATACAACTGATAAACATGATAACATGCATGTAAAAAGATAAATAATCACCAATATACCTATTTTGTGCTAAACCAGCACTTATCAGTTGGTTCAGATTATCATCTCCCACACATATATATAATCAGTGCTCAGTTTATATTAAGATGGCAAATCTTCACACTTTAATGAACAGACTTCAATCTACTCCAACCTCCAACTTTTCAGCCAACCATATCATTAAAAATCTGTTGATAAAAGCCCAAATCCCATGCTGATGCTACCATTATTACATGCCTATGTTAACCTGAAGTCACTCTGACCCCTCATGTATAGGACCTTATCAATTTAAATACATAGTCGAGAGATGGGCAGGATACAAGTTATATTTATAGAAGCAATTAATATTTATCATTCTAAATTTTTTTTAATAATTATATAAATAACTTTGTATATTTAATTTTTTAATATAAACACATATATATGCACACAGGCTGCAGAAAGAAGTTTGCTATTAACTGAAAGGAGATCCTATGATTCCTCTTGGAGGCCTTATAAGAACCGAGCAGGGCAAATTCCTAATGTCCATTCCATACGTTCTTGTCGTTGCAGCTGTTATTACTATGTGATTATTCATATAGTATAAGAACATGGATGGGCTACTCACCAATATGCATTAGTCAGCATGGTGAGTTTATTGGCTTTTTACCTCCGAGTTTAAAAATATTTTTCCAATATATACAATCATGACAGACAAAAATAAATCATGGCCCTTATTGCCAGGAGGCTGTAAAGTCCCAACCAAGGCAGCAGTTGGTGGCCGAAGGCAGAGGGTGCTAAGAATCCCCTGATTGTGAACTCAGGCTGCCATTTGATGATGACTTTTTATTTAGGTACTTACAACTGCAGATCACTTTTAAGTGAAGGATGATTGTAAGAGTTAGAAAAAGAACTATCTTATATTAAATGGGACATTATTGGACTTTGTGAAGTTAGAAGAAAAGGTGCAGAAACAATTGATTTAAAAAGTGGACATGTACTCTACTATAAAGGCACAAATATTGGGAATACAAGTGGAGTAGGATTCATTATAAATAAAAAATGGAAGAATAACATTGTGGAGATTGATGGTGTATCGGACAGGGTGGCAAGATTAGTTTTACAACTTAATAGGAGATACCAAATGCAGATAATTCAGGTTTATGCCCCAACAAGTTCTCATAGTGATGAAGTAGTAGAAGATTTTTATATGGATGTACAAAAGGCTTTTGATCAGAGTAAACAACATTTTAAAATTATTATGGGAGACTTTAATGCTAGAATTGGTAAACAAATGAAAGACGAAAATGCTGTAGGTAATTTTGGTTATGGTAATAGAAATGAGAGAGGACATAGACTTATGGAGTTTGCAAAAAAAGAAAAACTTTATATTATGAATTCTTTTTTTGAGAAAAAGATTAAAAGGAAATGGACATGGAAGCATCCAAATGAAGGTACAGCAGAATTAAATTATATTTTGGCTAACAGAAAATACATATTTCAAGATTGTAATGTTCTTAATAAATTTAGCACAGGAAGTAATCAGCAATTAGTAAGATGTAAGATACATGTTAATGCAAAACTAGAGAGACAAAAATTATTAAGAAAAACAATATTTACAGTTGATATTCCTAATCTTTAGAAACATTCTAATGAATTTAAATTAGAACTTACAAATCGGGTTGATTCAGATTTGAATGACATTAACAGGAAAATAACTGATACACTTTTAAAAACTGCAACAAAGGTAGCTGATAGAAAAAAGCAGCAATTGGCCAATAAAATTTCTACTGAGACTAGAGAATTTATGAAGAAAAGAAGCAATATGAAGATATACAAAAATGATGCATTAAAAAGGATTGAATATCTCAAATTTTGTAAAATGGTGCAGAAAAGAATTGAAAATGATATAAGAAAGTATAATTGTGAACTAGCAAGGAAATCTGTAGAAGAGAATAAAAGTCTAAAGAGTGTAAAACAACATTTTGGTATTGGTAGAAAATTTATATCTGCAATAAGAAAAAAAGATGGCATTTTTACTAAAAAAAGAGATGACATCATGAAATGGGTAGAAGACTTCTATCAAGAATTATATAGTAATAAAGAACAAGTACCTCCTATACCTATTATATTTTCTGAATTGCCCAGAAATTTTGAATGAGGAAGTGAGACATGCAATTAAATTTATGAAGAAAGGGAAGGTTCCAGGTAATGATAGAATTATAATTGATATATTAAAAGAAGCAGGTGAAGAAATAAAATTTTTTTTAGCAAAGTTACATTCCAAATGTCTAAATGATAAAGATGAGCCAGATGATTGGAAGAATGCAGTATTAATATTAATATTTTAAAAAGGTGATAAAGAAGATATTAGAAATTACAGACCTATCAGTCTTTTATCAGTTTTATATAAAAAGTTTACTAGATAATTACAAATCATCTACAGAAAACACTGGACTTCCACCAACCAAGAGAACAAGTTGGATTTAAAAGTGGTTTTAGTACATTAGATCATATCCAGGTATTGAGAGAAGTTATAGAAAGGACAAATGAATATGAGTTGCCATTATGCTTAGGATTTGTAGATTATGAAAAGGCATTTGATTCTATAAACATTTCTTCAGTGATTAAAGCATTGGATCATCAAGGTATAGATCCAGGATATTGTCATATTTTAAAGAATATTTATAAAAATACAACAGCAACAATTAGATTACATAATGATAGTAGGAAAGTCAACATTGAGAAGGGTGTAAGACAGGGTGACTCCATATCTCCAAAACTTTTTACAGCAGTGCTGCAAGAAGTATTTTGTGGCTTAAAATGGGAAGCTAAAGGAGTGAAAGTAAATGGAGATTATTAAAATCATTTAGATTTTGCAGATGATGTAGATGTTTTCCAAATAATGCTTTAGAGTTACAAGAAATGTTGCAGGAGTTATCAGATGAAAGTAGGAAAGTAGGACTAAAGATAAATGTTATAAAGACTTAAGTAATATTTAATAGACTTTCTCAAAATATGAAAGTAAAGATTGATTATGATGAATTAGAAGAAGTTAACAGTTACAAATACCTTGGTCAGATTATTAATACAGATGGAAACATAATGGATGAAATAAATCATAGAATTAAACTTGTTTGGAGTGCTTGTGTTAGAAATAACTTGATATTAAAAGGAATTATGCCTATGTGTTTGAAAAGGAAGGTTTTTAATAAATGTGTTTTACCAGTTCTTACTTATGGATTTGAGACTCGGACACTTAATAGAAGAGCAATACAGAGACTTCAGACCACTCAAAGAAGTATGGAGAGATGCATGTTGGGAGTAACAAGAAGAGATCGAAAATGCAATGTATGGGTAAGAGAACAAACAGGTGTTACTGATCTCCTTGAAAAAATTAAAAGACTAAAGTGGAGTTGGGCTGGACATATTGCTAGAAGAGATGATAATAGATGAACAATTGAAATTTTAAACTGGATTCCAAGAGATTGTAAAAGACCCAGAAAGAGACCACATGTAAGATGGATGGATGAAATAAGAAAGTGTGCAAGGGTGATGTGGAGAAGAGAAGCTATAGATCAGAAAAGACAGATTGAACTTGGAGAGACCTTTATCCTGCAGTGGATTGATAATGGTTGATGATGATGATGATATGCACACATGTTCAGTCATTGTGCTGTAGACATGAAACATTTTGTTTCAATATATATATATATATATATTGTGCCCTTATCTATAGGTCATAATAAGGTAGAATGGTCAATTATTAAAAAATTTTAAATTTTAAAATACGTTTGTGTAATATATTGATAATTGTATGATTGATTAGATTTTATAGTACAATTTAAGGCTGAAAATACCTGGTTTATAAAAGTGTAATGGATTATTTAGAAGAAACAGTTAAATAAAGCTTAATTATATCCTTGCTTATGGTTGTAAAAGCTGGCCATATAAAATAACACAGCTATAAATAGTTAAAAGTATATTAAACAATTCAATTGTAATGTTTTAAAACTAATAAAGTAAATAAAAACGATATGTAATATTATAATTATAATTAATATTCAAATTTAATCTAATATATTTTAAAATAAACTTTAGGATGGTGAGAATTATATTTAGTTCTACATTTTTAAATTATTTTCCAAATTTTTATAAAATATATCAGTTTTGGTAATTTAGACCGAGACGTAAATTAAAAAAAAATCATCTGATAAAGTTAGTAATCATGTGACTGTATATTATATACCTTCACACACACGCTTGTTAGAATATAATAATAAAGTTTGTGAATTATAAAACTAAATATAATTGCTATCGATCGTTAAAGTAAAAGTTGAAATATTAAATGTTATTTTAATAATTGTTTTAAAGTTTAAATGATTATGATAAAACTATAATTGAGTTTAAAAATACTATTCTAAGTAATATTTAAGACATGACGTCAGAAATTCTTTATTTTAAAAGGTTTAATCTATTATAAAACTAAAATGTGTAAATTTGTTCACGCTAAAAAAGTCATTAACCAATCAACGGAGGTAATTTAGCAGACAAAATATAAGAATTAGACAGAGCGGAAAAAAAGTAATGTGTAAGTGAAGGAGGGAGTAACATATTTTTTTAGCTGGATAAGATCGTAAGCTAGAAAAGTAATATAATTTTAAAATTTTATATTTATTTTAAAAGTTTTTTTTTTAATATAATATTTTGAACTACCTTTACATGGAGGGCTAGTTTTTAAAAGTTTTCTTACCAGAATATTTTATTCAAGTTTAGCCAAAACCTTGCAGTAAAAATGGAAGTACTACAGAAAACAGTATATAGAAGTTATGAGAAAGGAAAAATATTTGTAAAGTGCCTTGATACAGCTTTATTTATGCTCAACCAAAAACTTATTATTGTAACTCAGAGGACTATAATTTGGACGCTATATGGAAAACTTGAAAGAGAAGTTATTTGCCGTCAGGAAAAATTATGACGCACAAATTTATAAGGCTACTCTGAAGTTTTTTATTCTTCTCTATGGGAAAATTAAGATACGTATATCATAAAGAAAAATTATGTAAAAGTTATAACAGAGAAAGAATGTTTGTCTTTTTAAAGGAAACATTACAAAGTATATAGTTACCAGAACTTTAAAAGAAAGGAAAAATTACCGAATAATGATAGGAAAGAGTCATTATTTTTTTTTAAAGGAAAGAAAAAACTTTATCTAAGAAGAATTAAAATATTATAAAGTGTTCATTATAAAAACGCTTAATAAAGATAGAGATTAGGAAAATGGAAATTTAAATTACTTAATGAAAATGGATCCATGGAGATAGAAAAATTTACTGAATATTTAAATCAAAGTACATAGAAGATGCATCATAAAAGTCGCGCGGGAAAATATTAGCAGAAAAATATTAGAAGAGAATATGTAGACGTTTTTCTTTACGGGATTAACTAATATCATAATTAATAATTGTATTAAATATTATAAAAAAACCAAGGATTGTCATCTATAAATATTTATTGAACGAAGTAATAATTGTTTTACCTTAAAATTGAACAAGAAGTGACTGAAGAAGAAATAATAAACATTTTTTTTTTAGCTTTAGTATGAACGGTTTTCAAGAAAGTTTGATAAAGAAGTACAGTAAATATAGTTTAAATATTTTTTACTAATTTATGTTAGAATATAAAATGTTATGTGAGATTAGGGAAAACATATAAACATAAATTTAGTAATATTAAAATTTAAATATAATAGCTTGATAAAATTATAGAAATAGTGTTTAAAATAAAGTGTATGGATGTGAATCTTATATCTACAAGGATCAAATGGATGGTGAAGCCTATGGAACGCGATCGAGGAGATAAAGGTCATTTGGTAATTTTAATAGTTGTTTATAATGCATAATGTATTTTTTTAGATCATCTATTGACCTAAGAATGGAGTGTGAAAGTTTAAATTATATGTACACACTTTATACAACATTTTAACATATAATGAGATAGGAGTAATTCGGAATATGCATGCAATAATTTATTTAAAGTATATTAATAATATAATTTAACAGAACAATTGTGTGATTCTTTTGAACTTTCATGTGATAAAGTATTCATCAGATATTCAAATAGTTTGTATATGATTAAATATACGGAGGAAAGTAGTAAAAAGATTTTCTTATAGAACAGTGGAATAGTTTTAAAATAAATGAATTTTATTATTGTTAGTAATGCAGATATGTATTTGTCGATGTACAGTATAGAAAAAATCTTGAGAAATAAGATCGGATAGTGACTTGGAAGTACTAGTGGAGAGGAAACCAAGATGATGTTTTTTTTTAAGAAATAGGAAAAATAAAGGATTTGGATCATATTTAGTTTTGTGTGATTTCAGTATAGTTAACTAAGCCCTATGACTGAACACATATAGTTTGGACAGTGTTTTTGCATATCTTTAAACTTTGGATGTTATAATAAAGCTGAATAAATAGCTTTAACATCGTTCCTATGATAGAGTTTGGTAGACAGGTAAAGGTCACTCCTCTATAGTATCTTTTAATTCACTGTGCCATGATTGTCAAGGTATATGACGAGTAATATTCTAGTTGTATTTTGATCCTATGCATCTATCTTCGCTATCCTTATTTTGTGAATCTGCATCGGTCAGAAAGATATTTTCAAAGAAATAATGAATAAAATAGAACTGAAGGTATGTTATCGTTTATGTAAGAATAGTTTATTTGCTGGAATGTATAGAATTGTGTAACTTTAAAATTGAAAGTCCAAAATATCATAAAGAGAGAAAGAATCATATAATACATTGTAAAAATTAATTCAGAAATGAATATAAGATTTTGAAAAGAAATCTAAACCAAGTATTTTAAAAGTGATAATAAAATTTGAATGAATTTTTTTATAAGAATATTTAGAAAATAAGTATTGCATATTTATTAAGAAAATAGTTCAATAAGATATAATAAACATATACTTGTGCATGGTATATTAATAGTTGTAATTATATCATCCAAAGTAAGGCTTGAATGAGAATATTAGGATTAATAAACATCGGATAATGAACAATAAAAACCTAATACCGAATGTAGAACAATGTTTTGACTTTGTAAGATTCCATACAACCAATATAAAACTAAAATTTGTTATTTTGTAGAATTTGATTACGAATATAAAATTTTGTAGAAAATGTAATTTTAATAATATTAGGGATGAAAAGTGTTTGTGATAATCATCTAAGAAATGCATTTTGTAATAAGCTAACCATAATAATAAATCAAGTAATAATACTGTATTTTCTTGAGTGTTTAAAAAAAATAAGATTTAACTAGGAAAAGTAAATATTATTTTGATTTCATTTTATAAACTAATAAATTAAGTTGAGATATGAAAGTAAGTGATATCCAATGTATATAGTGTAAAAATATTGTTAATTTATTTATGTTGTTAATAAACTTTGTTTTAAATTTGTTCTAAAGTTTTTTGTGTCCGAGTTGTTATTTCTCCACATGGATGCATGAAATCACGATATATTTATAATTGAAACAGACATATAAATTTTGCACAAAAGGTAAACATAAAATTGTTATAATAATTTTGAGAATTTATTGGTATGTTATAATTAAAAGATCATAATTTTATATTATTTATTGGTCATAAGTCGGTTGCCACAATATTACATTAAATTATATGCTAATGTTGCCACACGTATTCTGTTGTCAGATTATTAAAATACTACCACGTACGTATTCATTTATTTCATTTAGGAAGAAAGAAAATTATATTATATTATTATTGTTATTATTATTTTTATTATTATTAGTTGCTGTGTAGTAGATTATGACATAAAATTCCCTTTTCATATTTTACTACCGTAATTTTAAATCAGTTAGAATACAATTTATGAACCTGAGATTTTATTTCATTTTACTTCATTTTATTTAATTGAGCTAGATTCTTGTTATAAAGAAGATTACGATATGATTATTATTTTAATCATAGTGCATAGAGCTTAGGAAGTCGTAAGAATACTATGAGTTAGTTATTTAATATAGTAAAAAGGGGGAATAGTGTTCTTATGCCATTGAGGTAGTATCGTGTGGATAATGTCTCAATGTAGTCTATCTCGTTCCCCGTATTGTCACTCCATGTCTCATGAAAATAGTAAATATTTGTTAATTCATTTTAAAATTGAACCGTATTTGTATTTTAAAATTAGAGCTAGTAATCATTTTAATTAATGCTGAATATTTCATTTATTTATTTGTTAACTGAGCTAGAACCCGTAATATTCGTAATAAACAATATATTTTTGGGGTGAGGACGCGCGGGGGGGAGGTTGAAATATATATATATATATAATTAGTCTAACTTTTTAACTCTTTAAATATAGACTTTCTCAAGGGAAATACCAATAAATCTGTTAAAAGCTATCTCCTTATTACTTATTTGGATGTTCATAAAAAGAAATTAAAAATGGATAGTAGATAGATTTTACAAAATTTATTGATATGGACTTTTAAGAAAAACTATATTTGGATTATAAATATTATTTTAAATTGATTGGAAATAAACTCAAGATTTTGCAAGAAATTGAAATAACTTATTTGTTAAATTTATTTATAGTATTTTAATTAATTAAACATAAATGGTTTCTAGAATAAGGTTACACCTTTAGTATTCTCCATACTTGAAGAAAGTGTTTATTGTTGTTTTATATCAACAAAATTAG